>JAOUQZ010000027.1:5959448-5978973 GCA_028564935.1 Neosilurus hyrtlii
GCCTTGGTATCCCCCCGGAAGAGCTGGAGGAAGTGGCTAAGGAGAGGGACGTCTGGGAGTCACTGCTTAGGCTGCTGCCCCTGCGACCCGATCCCGGAACCAGCGGAAGAAGATGAAGATGAAGAGTTAACGCAGATGTCTACCAGGACATTTAAGAGCACTTCATGCTTCCTTCAGTAGACAAGCTTTATGGAGACACTGACTTTATTTTCCAGCAGGACTTGGCACCTGCCCACACTGACAAAATACCAAAACCTGGTTTAATGACCGTGGGATTACTGTGCTGGATTTGTGAGCAAACTCACCTGACCTGAACACCATAGAGAATCTATAGGGCATTGCCAAGAGAAAAATGAGAGACATGAGACCAAACAATGCAGAAGAGCTGAAGGCCGCTGTTGAAGCATCCTGGTCTTCCATAACACCTCAGCAGTACCACAGGCTCATAGCATCCATTCCATGCCGCACTGAGCCAGTGATTCATGCAAAAGGGGCCCAAACCAAGTACTGAGTACATCTGCATGATTATACTTTTCAGAGGGCTGATATTTCCATATTTAAAATCCTTTTTTTTATTGATTTTATGTAATATTCTTATTTTCTGAAATTTAGGATTCAGGCTTTTCATAAGCTGTAAGTCATAATCATAAAAATTATAACAAATAAAGGCTTGAAATATCTCACTTTGCATATAATGAGTCTGTATAATATATTAATTTCACCTTTAAAGTTGAATTACTGAAATAAATGAACTTTTGCCCTTTTGAACTTTTTTGAACTTTTGATATTCTAATTTTTCGAGTTTCACCTGTATAGTGGATAATACTTGGGCTTTGATTGTGATCCGATCCCAACATCTTTACAGGAACCAAGCTGATATTCTTGCCAAGTTATTCAAAACATTAGAGAAGTGATGACAGCAGGATCTTAGATAACTTAAGTCCAGAGGTCTGTGTTAGATGTGTGTCAGTCAGCACCTCACACATGCAGTTTAAAATATGTCAGTGGATCAGCGAATATGTCAAATCCAATCTGCCACCAGTCCAGCTTTGTGAGCAAGTGCCAAGCGTGCTACTGGATCTAGGCATTCCTAATTAGACTGACAGGTTAGAAACTCAGATGCATTGTCTCCCCAACTGACACCATTCAACGCAATATAGATATGAATATAAAACCCTTATCTGTGACTATAAAGCTGCAAAATTAGTAATCAGAGTAGTTATTGTTGATGATTGGTTTAATCTGTTAAGTGACTAGAGGATGGAGCCTATCTTAACGGACTCTGGGTGAAGGCGGGGTACGCCCTGAAGAACTCGCCAGGCCATCACAAGGCCAACACACATACAACCCTTCACACACCTACTCACACCTAGGGGCAATTTGGAACAGCCAGTTAGCCTAATTTACAAGTCTTTGCATTGTGAGAGGAAACCTGAGTACCCAGAGGAAACCCATTCAAGCACAGGGAGAACATGTAAACTTCACACAGAAACACTCTCACCGAGCCCGGGACCTTCTTGCTATGAGGTGGATATGCTAACCACTATGCCACCGTGTGATCTTATACAACAATAATAATGTGTTTTTTTCTGGGAATTTTCTGATGCATGCACTGACTCCTATATAGGTTTTTTAAAATTTTTTTCTATACAATCATTTATATCTAATAGGATATTTATTTGGTTTTATGCTAACTTGTCCTTCCCACTGCCTCCCTGCAGGAATAGGTTGGTTACTGAAAGACATTATCACTCGAAGCCATGGGAAAGGATTACTACAAGATCCTGGGCATTCAGTCTGGTGCCAATGAGGAGGAAATTAAAAAGGCCTACAGGAGGATGGCCCTGAAGTTCCATCCAGATAAAAACAAGGAACCTAACGCAGAAGAAAAATTCAAAGAAATTGCAGAGGCGTATGAAGTTCTGAGTGACCCAAAGAAAAAAGCTATTTATGACCAGTACGGCGAGGATGGTAAGTGGCTCAGGATTTTCCAAGAGTTTCCAGTTTTGTGGAACGATTAAGCCTCCTGGTGATTTTTGGATATCTAAGCAGCAGTGATCACATTATACATCTTTGAAAAACAGTATAATATATAACAGTATATAGGCAAGAGCGCTATGTTGAATATGCATATATGAATATGTCCTGTGGCCTACAATGCTTTATCTTTCCCTGGTTGTACACATACTAGGCCTAATGCCAGAATGACTCATCTATTTTTAGAGAGCTGTATAGTCCTGTTTTTCAGATGCGAGCTGTGAGTTTTGGATCTGTTGGGAATACAGTGGTATTTGTTCTACTGGATTTGACAGTACGCACTGTATAGTATGTGTTTGTGATGGCTCATTTGTTAAAAATCTGGATTGCTAATCTGAAAGTCTGGGGTTCAAGCCCCAGTACTGCCAAGCTGCCACTTTTGGGCCCTTAAACGAGGCTTTTAACCCTCAACTGCTCAGTTGTATAAAAATGATAAAAGTAAGTCACTCTGGAGAAGGGTGTCTGCCAAATGCCATAAATTTTCATTTAGCAGATGCTCTCATTCAGAGTAACTACATTTTTATACATCTGAGCAATAGAGAGTCAATAAAGTTGCTCAAGTGCTCAAGAGTTCAGCAGTGGTGGTACTAGGGATTGAACCCCCACCCTTTGGATAATAACCCATTGCTTTTACCACTGAGCCTTACATAAATATGAATGTAGTAATAATGTACATAACGTTTGCAAACTGTTCCTTTTGTAGTCTTTATAGTTTCCCAGGCATTCCTTAGTCAGTGAGTATTTATTTAGTATGCAGCTGTAGATCCCATGGGTTGGTATTACGTAGCTTTCTGGGGACCCCAGTACTCAAATTGAGATCCGTTAACTCTGCATATCAGTGTAAGTGATAAGGCATTAAATTACATTATTTTAAAGCAGTCAGCCTTAAACAACTGAATTGGATGTTTCAGTGCTTTATTGGCCTCGTCCCCCCCTTTTTTATTTATTTATTTTTTGGTCTGAGAAATATATTCCAAGGTTACGTCAAAGAGGAAACATATCCAATACCGGAATAAAATATATAGAGTGGTTTATATTCTATTTGTGGGGAAAAAGGCCAATGGATTCAAATGGATGTAAGGTATTGGGTATTATTTGTGTTGATCTTACAGAAGGTAGCCTATACTATTTCTAATACAGCCATGTAATTCTAATTTTAGTGGTGAAAGAACATATGACATAAACCTGTTCAGGCCTATATGCTAATATGATCTAATTATTGTCTGCTGTAACTAATGTCTGCTTATTCAAGTAAAATTTTGACATGGTAATGCACAACGACCACTGTATGCTCTCTAAAGGGCAAGGATAGAAGTAAGGTAGGCTGTTCATGACATATAACGACTGGGTACAGTACTCATCTGTCCAAATGTGTGTTGTCTTTTCTCAGTCCCCAAAATAGAAAGAGAATGACACACACTCTTGGCAGGCTCCTTGCTGGAGACGTTTGAGCAGTTGCAACCAAATCAAATTTAGTTGTTGAGTTAACTGACATTTGCTAATTGGTGCTCTGAAATAGCTGGTCAATAAAATCATCATCTAAACTACAGCTGTAAGATGTGCATACGCCAGACCTTACAGAGCACACGTATGTTATGGAGCCATTAATATATGTGTGCAAAGAAAAAAACTCCTAAACCTATAAAGATATGCATTGAACATAAATCTATTTCTTAGCTCATATACATTTAGTGTATTTTTACTGAGAAATTCAGCACTGTATGGTGTATTTTAGTAGTTGAAAAGCCACCAAAGACTGCTGCAGTTCAAATTTTCCTCAACGGCTGGCATATCATTTGAGATGAAATACATTTATCTTTCACTCACTACCGTTGATTCGAGTTCTCAGAACCAGTTTTGGTGTTTTTTTGCAGGAGGCTTTGGTTTGCTGTAATAGTGAATAACACTGGACCAAATGTTAACCCCTGTGGTACGCCATTAATTAAATGTTACTGGCTCATTGGCTAAGCATCCATTTTAAGGAACGATGATTTATTTTAAAATATATACAGGGCTGTCCGGTGGCGAAGTGGTTAGCACATCTGCCTGACAGCAAGAAGGTCCTATTCTCGGTGAGGGCATTCCTTTGCCATGCATGTTCTCCCTGTGCTTGTGTGGGATTCCTCTGGGTACTTCGGTTTCTTCCACAATCAACTGTCAATGGACAGTGGACAATGATTGTCATTACAAACCTTTCAGGGAGTGCTAATGCCCTGTGGATGAAGAGTTATCCTGGTGGAGTCCACTCAAAAGAGTCATAAAAGTCAAATCATAGGAGTCAGAGAAATGTTTTATTGAGTTTTAGTGACCTGTTGCAAAAAAAAAGAATCAGAGTCTACTCTTAAGAGTGCTTAGAAGACATCTGAGGTACTTGACTAGATTGGTGAGGAAGGACTTTCAAATTTTGTTCTTTCTGAAGAATTAGAATCACTCCAAAAAAGGTCAACAGAGAGCTCAGATGGAGAATGGGAGTAAATTAAAATTGGGTAAACAAACCAAAACCAATAGAACCAGTGAGCATTTAAACATGTCATTTCTATCTTCTCAGGACTCAAAAGTGGAGGAGCTGGCTCATCTAGTGGACCAGGAACTACGTATCACTACACCTTCCATGGAGATCCACACGCCACATTTGCATCTTTCTTTGGTGGCTCGAACCCCTTTGATATTTTCTTTGGATCTGGACGTCATTGGAACACCAGTAATGGTGCTGGGGACCATGATATGGACATTGACATGGATGGAGATGACGACCCATTCAGCTCCTTCAGCCACTTTGGCTTTAATGGTCTCAATGGGTTTCATCGGGGGGTTGGTCGAAGACCTCGCAACGAATCTTTGCACAGCAGCAGCAACACTAGGAGAAAGGTTCAGGATCCTCCTGTGGTACATGACCTCCGGGTATCTCTGGAGGAAATCTTCCACGGATGCACTAAACGCATGCGCATTACTCGCCGCCGCCTCAACCCAGATGGAAGAACAACACGGACAGAAGACAAGATCCTTAATATCGTCATCAAGAGAGGCTGGAAAGAAGGGACCAAGATCACCTTTCCTAAAGAGGGCGATGAGACACCTGAGAACATTCCAGCTGATGTTGTGTTTGTGCTCAAAGACAAGGGGCACCCACACTTCAAGAGGGATGGCTCCAACATCGTATACACTGCCAAAGTCAGTCTTAAGGAGGTGTGTGCTTTCTTTTCTCTTTGATGCAGTTCCCTTGAGATCTTGCATGCGTATATCCAACAGAAGGTGTATTTCTTTTACAACAATGAAAATGATGTGTTTTTAAGACATTTTCTGAGCCACATTTCAAATATTATTAGTACAGACCAAACAGATAAGTGTGATTGTGCATCATCAGTGTAGGAGTGAAAGCCAGTCAAGGGATATTATAAAAGAAGAACATTATAGGGCATAAATAAAACCTTGTTGGATTTCATAGCACACTTTTTCTGGCTCTGAGGAATCTCCACCAGTAATGATCTGCCAAGTGAGCACTAAATCATGTGAAACTGTCTATTAAATTAGGTCTTCCAAGAAAGACTTGTGTTGCCTGCACGGTTTCCTTCCCCTAGCATTAAAAAATCTTAATATTATAATAATATCAAAGTCCATGCTTTCCTATGAAACCCCAGACACTGATTTAAAACAAAATGTATAAATAGGAGGTGCACATTGGCATTGTGTTATGAAGATTCTGTAAAGGTTTCGTAAAAATCCATTTACAGATGTGGGAGGAGTTACGGATTAACCATGGCAACCCCCTTGTGGAGTTGTGACAAAGTCCATGTTTTGCCAAGGGAAGCCAAAATAAATAAATAAACAATTAATTTAATAGAAAAAAATAGAAGGTGCACAAAGTATACTACTGTAGTACTATTACTAAAGTACTATTGCTTAGTGTGACAATGGACTACCAACGATGCCGACGCAAGACAACTGATAATGAACCCTATGTGTTGCTCCACGTCCAGTGAAGCTGAAGTGAAGCAAGAAGGTCCTCGGTTCGAGTCCTGGGCTTGGCAAGAACGTTTCTATGTGGGGTGTGCATGTTCTCCATATGATTGTGTGGTTTTCCTCCAGGTCCTCTGATTTTCTCATACAGTCCGAAGACATGCACATTATGTTAACTGGATGTTCCAAATTGCCCCTAGGTTTAAGTGGCTGTGTGAATGGTTGTGTGTGTGTTGGCCTTGCGATAAACTTGCAAGCTGTACAGGGTGTACACCGCCTTTACCCAGAGTCGGCTGAGATAGGTTCCAGCCTCTAGTCACTTAACATATGAAACCATTCCCGAACAATAACTATTCTGATTACTAATTTTCAAAAGCTAATCATAGTTAATAAAATAGCTAAAAAAGAACTAATTGGCAAATCCAAACTGTGTTAGTGGGAATGCTTGTGTGTGTTACCTTGTGATGGTGTGGCAAGCTGTTCAGGGTGTACACCGCCTTCGCCCAGAGTCAGCTGAGATGAAGAAGTTTGCGACCCAATTAGGATTAATTGGTTCAATGACTGAATGAATGAACTCAAGTAGCTGGTCTAGTTTAAAATATTAAGTGTACTACTTGCTATATCAAATATACACTGCCCGGCTAAAAAAAAAAAGGGCTCACACACACAAATATGTTGTTGTTCAACATTTAGCCTTGTTTATAGCATGTAATCATCATGCTATTGTTTCAACATTTGAGCAACATAACATTTATTTCCATCCAGTGTTGGTTCATTTCTCATCAACATCTTGAATTGATGAGTGAAAAACTAACCCACTCCATAAAGTCTTTTCCGGCACATCCCGAAAACTTTCAATAGGGTTAAGATCAGGACTCTGGGGTGCCAATACATATATGAAAATGATTCCTCATGCTCCCTGAACCACTCTTTCATTATTTGAGTCCCCATTTTGTATCCGTATCATCAGGGAAGAAAAAGTCCGTTGATGTGATAATCTGTTCATTCAGGTCATCAGCTGACTTCATTTTATTGCCACATTAATATTGCTGAACCTCGACCGGATCAACTGGAGCTACAATACCATGGAGATTACATGTTGTGATCTAGTCTAAATGTACTCCATGAAAATACTGGAGTGTACAATTTTTTTTTGGCAGCACAGTGTAGTAGACCACAGTCATTAAAACGTTATTAGATAATGACACTTTTTTTCTGATTATCTTTAGAAGACTGCTAACAATCTTATCTGCATTTAAACCATATGTTCTTTATTTTTTAATTGAAATAGCCTAAACAGTATTACTACCGAGGTATCTTCTGCTTTTCCTATTCAGCACCCTGGATGTTTTTCTCCTCCCAAATTTAGCTTTGACCAAAGTTTTGTGAAAAAATATACAAATCTTCTGCAATACTTCACCACATATTTAAACATTCATATATTATTTGATCATTCACTGTGCTTATAGCTAACAAGCTTATTGTCTTACAGCAGGGGTGCCCAACTCTGCTCCTGGAGATCTGCCTTCTTGAAGGCTTTATCTCCAACCCTAATGTGGCCCATGTGACAGATCTGGTCAGGTCTTAAGTCTTCATTTCAAAGTCTTAACCCTTGATTAGATGATTGGATGGTCAGGTGGGCAGGAGCAGGATTAGGTACCCATCTTTCAGTCCTGCAAACAATACTGCACGAGTACATTAATGGAAGCCAAAGATTGTGTTGAGCAGCACCCCATCACATTTTTTTTGCATCCAAATCAAATGTGGATAACAAGACATGCACACTGTGCACCTACCCTTGAAATGCATCTTATGTTTGCTCCTAAATTTTACTATCAATGGAGTATTTTATTATCTTCACAAGCTAACACATCTGATAAGATTTACACTGTAATCACTCATCACTCATTTGCCGAACCACTTAGTCCTACTATTAGGGTCCCAGGGAGGCTGCAACCTATCTCAGTCAACACTGGGCGAAGGTGAGGTACGCCCTGAACAGCTCATCTGTCAACACACACAATTATTCACACTCACACTCACATCTAGGGGCAATTTGGAACATCCAATTGGCCTAATGTGCATGTCTATGGACTGTGGTAGGAAACTGGAGTACCCTGGGAGAACATGCAAACTCTACACAGAAACACCTGAGCCTGGAACTCGAACCCAGGACTGTGTTGCTGTGAGCTACGCCACTGTACCGCCCATACATTGTAGAAATATGTTGAATGTATTTAAACTTTGCGGGACTGTAATTACTCAGTTTTGGAATCAGACCTTAAATGCCCTGCAAAGAACATTTTTGAAAAGCAGTTTCATCACTCCTTTAGTCTCCTGTGCATCCAAATACAGTGAGCTTGCTTGTTTGTTCAGCTGGCTACTGGGAATTTTGAGGCCCAGACTTAGATTAGACAGATTTACTGTGGACTTATAACTGGCAACTGTCTCTTTATTTTTCTCCTATTATAGCATGAATTGGAAGGCTTAGCTCACATCATGTCAGCTGGTTCCAGATGACTAACCTTATAGGGTTTCAAAACTATCACCGTTACAAGCTCACCCCAATGAATCCTGTCTTAAACCATGGTGCTTCAGATAAAATGTGATGTATGAGGGCTTGAAAGCTCCATACTTCTGAACAGTGCAGCTTTTCTGCCTGCCATTGCTTGGTTTATCCTCTCCCACTAAAGTGTGAGCACAGAGGAATGTCATGTTGCAGTGTCATGCTCCAGAGTACACTGTCCTCACTCCAAAAAGGTCTAACCAGCTAACTACTCCTATATGTAATATAATCATCATGCAAATGTGTAACAGTCGAAGTTCTGTATATATGTATATGTATATACTATATGAAGTTCTGGTAACTGGTTTAAATATAAGTTGGCTGCTCAAGAAGAAAGTCAAAAATTTACAATGCATGGTTAGGGGGCAAAGGTAGTAGAAGGTAAGTGTAAATGGCAGGATTAAATATGGATTGGATGGTTAAATAATCTCAGATTGGTAACAGGTTCTGCTTGCCACTGTCAGGCTTTTTACTGTGATAGTTGCAGTCTACAGTTGCAAATTTTGCATCAGATGTTCAAAAAAATTTTTGTGTGTTGTTAAAATTATTATTGCAGTTACGCCGCTTAATTGCCGCTTAATCCTAATTAGAGTCGTGGGAAGACTGGCGCCAATCTCGGTCGACTCTGGACGAAGGCAGGGTACACCCTGAACAGCTCACCAGACTATCACAGGGCCAACACACATACTACCATTCACACAGTTAGCCTACTGTGCATGTTTTTGAACTGTGGGAGTAAACCAGAGTACCTGGAGGAAACCCACGCAAGCCCGTGGAGAACGTGCAAACTCACACAGAGAAGCCCGAGCCTGAGAATTGAACCAGGCCTTCTTGATGTGAGGTGGGCGAGTTAACCACTACACCACCGTGCCACCATTATGGGATTATGTGGAAATTGCAAAAAGAGTTGCGCGCCTATCCACATCTTGATGTCTTCAAAATCATAATCGATGAAGTAACGTATGGTGATGTGTGGATCAACGTTTGCAAGAGGAACTGCTATGATTCATGAAACTCCCGGTATAACACAAGGATTGGCCAAAGTTGCAGTGTTTGCTTAAAATTGCATGGTCGTGCAGAATGCTCTGGGATTGGTTGAAATCATGTGAATTGATGCGATCCTGACATTGCAACCCCTGCTGTCTATTATGGGCCAAGGTCTTTATAATACTCCAAATGTAATGCAGGGTCTTTCGCTCTCCTTCCACTGAAACATGCTAGGTGGCAGCTTTCCATGATGGGTGGTTTCTGTTTAGTGTCCAGTGATGGGTAGTTCTAGTGCTGTTGTCCTGCTCTCTTTAGATGCCCAATCCATTTCCATCTCATAAGGATGGTTTCCAGGTGGCACAGTGGTGTAGAGGTTAGCATGACCGCCTCACAGCAAGAAGGTCCTGGGTTCGAGTCCTGCGCTTGGGGGTTTCTGGGTGGGGTTTACATGTTCTCCCCGTGCTTGTATGGGTTTTCTCTGGGTACTTCGGTTTCCTCTGAACAGAACTCTGAACACTAAACAGAAACCACCCATCATGGAAAGCTGCCACCTAGCATGTTCCTCTGACAGCCCAAATTGCCCCAGGTGTGAGTGTGAACCCTGCAATGGTCTGGCAAACTGTTCAGGGTGTATCCTGACTTTGGCAAGTGTCTGCTTGGATTTAGACTTAACTTTATTGGTCCCTTTGGGATGACTCCCTCAGGGAAATTTAAAGGGATGGGCTCCAGCCTCCCCGTGACCCTAGTAGGAGTGAGCGTTTTGGAAAATGAGTGAATTTAGGTAACCATGTTGTCATGTTTGTACCGGTTGTGTATTGGGCTGAAATATTCACAGTATTTTTCGAAGGGTTTTCATATGGAAGGTTGACAACTTGAGGAAAAGACTGCTTCTGGCCTGTTTAATTCTTAACTAAAGCTTTTTATCAACTCTTAATGAAAAAGATTTAAAAACATAAGTAATACATTCTTACTAAAAATAAGCAAGCTAAACTCCTGACTAACACTTTCAACCCCTACTTATTTATTTCAAAATATCTTTAATGGAGCTCTGAGTCACCAGAGTTTGAGAGCATCACCATAATCGCATGTAATTTTAAAAGAAGTAGGTGTTTTTCCTCACCTGGCTGTCTGAAAGCTTAATCGTTTCAGCAGTCAAGGAAAAATACAACCAAGTCTGCACTTTACTCGTGACAGCAGGGTTCTTGTGCCTGTAAAATTAAGCTAATTTCAATGAAATGTATCCAAGGACTGCCAGCTTATCAGAACTTAGCCTACTTATAGATCAGACTAAATTTAGTTTATTCTCTTGTCTGGAGCAGTTCAAATGTCCAATACTTCATAGTGGATCCTCTCTTCTGGGACAGTGTTTAATATCTTTCCAGAGGATGGCGTTAGATATGCTGCTGCTCCTGATTGTACTCATTAGAGGCCCACATTGAAACTTGATGAGAACTTAACACAGCTCTAATATCACAGAGGCAATAAAGTGGTTTGCCATCTGTCTCGTGGTGTCTCATGGGCATGCCAACTTGCCCATAAATCTTTGTCAGCCTGTTTATGATGATTACATTTGAAGATAAAGATAAAGATGCAAGTTTAGCCTTCAGAATCCCAGCTAATTATTCAGCACATCAATCAGTAGCTGCCTCGAATTATTCAGACAAGACTTGCAAACTAAGTTTCAGACTTTGGAGGGTTTGGAGTTAGGAGAGTACCATACTAAGGGATTGTGTGGTTTTAGGGGTTAAAATCTTTCTAGATATTTGATCTGCATGTAAGGAGGGTACTGAGTGTACTCTAGAGCTCTGTTTTGAGTAAACTTCAGGACCTCCTTGGTAACTTGGCACGAATGGCCATGTATCACTAAGATATGTTTAGGCCGAATGTGATCCTCACCGATCACAAATAAAAACGCATCTCATATTAAAGATCGCTTAGTCTTAATTAAACTGCATTTACAATATGTTAATCCATTTTAGGAAGCAAGCATATAGTGGCTGTTCAGCCATTTGACTTCTCAGCCATTATTCAACACTAGACCAGTCATGAAAATGCAGAGCATGCTGGCAAGGCCAAATGTTTTTGTGAGCCTCAGCCATGGCCTGTTTAGCACAAATTCATTCCCCTTTGCTGTTGCCCTAAAGGAAAGCTGATGTCATTGCTAACACATCTCCTTATCTCATGGGGCAGCTGCTCTGCAGTTCCTTTGGGCTGTGTTGCTCTGAGATGAGTAATATTTAAAGAATGCCCATTCCTGGAAAGTATGAATTAAGGTTTGAATGTATCCTTTAAAACCTGGATCAAAAAAGTAATGGGAAGGTTTGAGGTTTGATTAATATTTATTTATTTATTTGCTGGGTCTTAGACTTAGACTGTGAAAATCTAAGAACAAGCCATTTAGTCCAAGTTTATTTTGCATATACCTGCCAAAATTTTGTGGAAATGCCAGGTGCCAAACTCTGGACAATTCTTTGTAGTCATGGAATGATTTGACCTCTCCAACAAACCTGGCAAGTATTTACAACCTCGACTGATTCTTCAGTTGCTTTATTAGGACTGCAAAATGAGAACAGCAGCTAAAATTAACTTTGCACCACTGAAACCCCCCACCCCCAAACCACCCACCACCCCATTATAGGATCCGGCACACTCACTCAGATAGCAGACTGTCTCTAATTCATATCTGCATACACCTATAATACTTCAAAGATTAAAACAACACACTTTATAAATGTGTCGTCAAAAAGCAATGTGTCCGGACTTACACTATTCAGAACTTCAGGACTAATTTTGAGCATATAAATGGTTGAATGACCTGTTTTATTTGAATTTGTAATACAAAACAAATGAAGTTCAGAAATCTATTCCAGACACCATATGAACATGTCCTCATTACCAGTGATATCTAGTTGTGACATTTGATGGGAGCGTAGCTTGTGAATGAAACTATAAAGGGGCAAAGCAAAGCAATACATGGCATAATCTCACACAAGGTAACATTGATCAGCTCTAATTTAGTGTTTCAAATCCAGTGCCATGTGATGGACATAATGTGATTTCTCCAAACATGGTAGAGTGAAAAGCTGCAACCCTTTAGGGCGCTGCCCAAAAGCACTGCCAAACAGCAAATATGCATAACAGCAATTTGGCATTGTGATGCATAACAGCCAATCAGAATTGTGATGCATAACAGCCAATCGTAATTGTGATGCATAACAGCCAATCGTAATTGCGATGCATAACAGCCAATCGTAATTGCGATGCATAACAGCCAATCAGAATTGTGATGCATAACAGCCAATCTGCATAGCGATGCATAACAGCCAATCGGCATAGCGATGCGTAACAGCCAGTCAGCATCGTGATGCACAAAAGCCAATCAGCATCGTGACGCAAAACAACCAGTCGGCATTGTGACGCATAACAGCCAGTCAGCATTGCGGTGCAATACAGACAGTTGGCATAGTGACGCATAACAGCCAATCGGCATTGTGATGCATAACAGCCGATCAACATTGCGGTGCATAACAGCTAATCGGCATAGCGATGCATAATACCCACTCGGCATTGTGACGCATTACAGCCAATCGGCATTGTGATGCATAACAGCCAGTCAGCATTGTGATGCATAAAAGCCAATCAGCATCATGATGCAAAACAACCAATCGGCATTGTGACGCATAACAGCCAATCAGCATTGCGATGCATAACAGTCAATCAGCATTGCAGTGCATCACAGACAGTTGGCATAGTGATGCATAACAGCCGATCAGCATTGCGGTGCATAATAGCTAATCAGCATTGTGGTGCATAACAGCCAATCGGCATTGTGATGCATAACAGCCGATTAGCATTGCGGTGCATAACAGCTAATCGGCATAGCGATGCATAACACCCAGTCGGCATTGTGACGCATAACAGCCAATCAACATTGTGATACATAACAGCCGATCAGCATTCAAGTCAAGTCAAGTCAGTTTTATTTATATAGCGCTTTTTACAATTGACATTGTCACAAGCATTGCGGTGCATGACAGCCAATGGGCATAGTGATGCATAACACCCAATCGGCATCGTGACTCATAACAGCCAATCAGCATTGTGATACATAACAGCCAATCAGCATTGCGATGCACAACATCCAATCAGCACTGTAATGCATAACAGTCAACCATGCATTGCGATACATAGCAGCCATTCAGCACTGTAATGCATAACAGCCAATTAGCACTGAGATGTATAACAGCCAATCAGCATTGAGATTCATTACAAGCTTTGGAATGCATACAAACACCGGACAGACAGATGGGCGTATAAGTCATCCAAAATCAAGACCATGGCTTCTTAAGTATGGTGCTCTGCAATTATCCTCCCCTGTACATCAATCTTTGTGTCATTTGTACTGTGATTACACTTTCGGAGAAAAATAAAATTAAATAATCCATTTAATCTGATTCAATATTGTATCTACTGTATTTCTTGTGCTCCTCAATCACTACTGATGTCATGTTACAAATGCTGCGAAATCTGCGAAATGCCATCAATGGAAATGTAAATAAATGTGCCAGTGACACGATCGGCTGCATGTGTCTACAGTCTGGGCTTGAAAGAATTCTATTTAAAAAATGTGCCCCTTTCTGAAAACTCTCTTTAGCTGACACTGCAGGTTCTTTCTATGAATACCAGTTAGAGGTTTATGCAGAAGATGTGTCACCAAATCAGTTATTGAGAATTTCTTTTCAATACAGCTTTATATAACACTAAGAGCTCTGCAACATGTATCAACACCTTCTAACCAATCAGGATACAGAATTCAACAGTGGGGTTGTATACATTATTGTTTACTGTAATTGGGAATGTATGGTGGGTTTTTTATTATTTGTATAATTTTCCCACTAATGTTATTCCATCTGTCTAACACAATTCCATTTATATTTTCCTTTGCCAGGCCCTGTGTGGTTGCACGGTGAACATTCCTACCCTAGACAACAAGGTTATAACGCTACCCTGTAACGACATCATTAAACCAGGAATCATAAAGAGACTTCGGGGTGAGGGCTTGCCTTTACCCAAGAGCCCATCCCAACGCGGGGACATGATTGTGGAATTCCAGGTGCGCTTTCCGGACAGGATACCTCCTCAGTCCAAAGAAATCATCAAACAGCACCTACCCCAGTCATAAATCCATTTTATTGGGTTGATCATCATTTCTATTTTAAAAGAAACATTACTTTTGACAAACATTGATTACGATCCAGAAGAACGGAAATGTACATAAAGGACCGGAAGTCAGCTTCATACTTTGTTACCCTTTTTATCACCCATTTGAGAACAGGAGGAAAAATAGATTTTCTGTGGAAAGAAGAGATTTTCTAAGCAGTTTGCTACCTTGAAGCCTATGGCTTTCATCCATGACCTTTTTCATATTCGACTCAATTTTTCCAACAGTATGTTGAAGCAAAAAGGGAAAGAATCAATTCTTTCTCCATTTTAAGAAAGCTTATTGTTGATGATGTGTGCTATGCCTGTTTTGCAGACAGTACTGCTTATTTATTTTAACCTTTTTTTAATCGTCCCTTCTTTAGTTGAGTTTAAATTAGAATTTTGGATAAAGCAGAATTTAGGATAACCCTTTCGGTCCTTTCGAGTGATCGGCTGCCTTTAGCACCAGCAAGTTCGATCGAAAGCATTTGATGCATTATTTTTTATTCTAATAACCATCCCAGCAGTCTGAAGGTGCTTTGTTCTCTGTGACCAGATTATTAGGTGCTATCACTCATCGCAAATCTTTAATGGTGTGATCACAGAATTCTGAGTGCCTTAATATGGCTCCAACTAGATAGATTTTAGAGTCAGGTGATTCAAATGTCCAGTGTTTTCACCTTAATTAAGGCCAATTATTGTACTGTATACTCCACTGAATCAGCAAATTATTATTCATTCATTCATTGTCTAAGCCGCTTCATTTTAATTAGGGTCGCGGGGAGGCTGGTGCCTATCTCAGCCGACTCTGGGCGAAGGCGGGGTACACCCTGAACAGCTTGCCAGGCCATCGCGGTGGCAACATACGTACAACCAGTTAAACTCACTCTCACACCTAGGGGCAATTTGGAACCCCCAATCAGCCAACTGTGCATGTTTTTGGACTGTGGGAGGAAACTGGAGTATCCTGAGAAAACCCACACGAGCATGGGAGAACATGCAAACTTCACACAGAAACACCCCAAGCACGGGAAACGGACCCAGGCCTTCTTGCTGTGAGGCGAACGTGCGAACCACTGCACCACCGTTCTGCCCCAAATTGTTATTCTGCACCGTTCTGCACCATTATTATAATTATTATGATTATTATTATTATTATTATTATTATTATTATTATTATTATTATTATATTCATTGTAAGATTAGCCTGCATGAGCAGTCTATTAGAGGCCTGTTTTTATTTGCTCATATGCTGATGTCATGTGTTGTGATTCAGATTTTTTTTAATCAGATATCGATATCCTTTTGATGGTGTTACACTATTTGCAAATGATTTCAGGATTCCATTATAAGCGTCTATAAAGGCTGTGTTACTATGACTCATACCAGAATTTCCCTAACAGATTTCACTGGACAATCCCTAGTCTTTCATGGTAGGTTAATGCAGTGTACAGAGTACAGAATTAACTAGGACTCATTATAGCTGTAAATAAAAGCTTCCCTAAAACTCTTAACAGCACTTTCAGAAAACTGTGAAGTCAGAAGATGATGGTTAAGTTTAAGGTTGGATGTAAAGATATATCACAACACTGTATGTATACTATTCAGTGCACAAAACTGTGGTTAAGAACTATTAGTTTCACATAATTATATGCACATGATAAAATGAATGGAGGCGTTTTTTTAGGTTTTAGTAGGACTCCTGAACTTTACTATTTTAGATGTGCACACTTTACAGCTACAGCTTTCTCTTGATATAACAAAGGTTTCTATACATTTGTATCCCTCTAAAGGAATTTATCATGTATTGCCTTTTTGCAATATAGCTATTTGAGAGACAGTTTTTTCCCCCCTTATGGACAATCAGGCATGAACCCACATCTCTCTCGTATAGTATCAGAACATGAAAGGGTCAGAGCAAAAAGAAAGTTAAGCCACATTTTAGATACAAACATGTTTACTGGTACCAATAACACCAATAAGTAAGTCACTCACTCACTCACTCACTGATTTGCTGAATCGCTTAATCCTACTTGGGTTGCAGGGAGGCTGGTGCCTAACTCAGCTGACACTGAACAGCTCGCTAGACCATTCCAGGGTAACACACACACACACACACAGACAGCCATTCACCCTCATATGTAGGGGTAGTTTGGAACAGCCAGTTAGCCTAATGTGCATGTCTTTGGACTTTGTGCCGCCAAAGTAAGTAACGAATCCTTTTTCAAAACAAAGGTTATGTCACTCACTCACTTTTGTAAGTAGTGTGACTTAACCTGAAGGTCCCGGATTTGATTCCTGGATTTGGGCGTTTCTGTGTGGCTGGTGTATGTTCTTCCTATGCTTGTGTGGGTTCCTTCCGGGTACTCCGGTTTCCTTCCACAGTCCAAAGACATGCACACTGGCTGTTCCAAACTGCCCCTAGGTGGGGATGTGAGTGTGAATGAGTGTGTGTGTGCTGCCCTGCAGTGGTCTGGTGAGCTGTTCAGGGTGTTTGGCAAGTGAGTGAGTGAGTGACTGAACCTCCTTTTTGCTCCGACCCCTTTATTTATTCTTAAAACTACATGAAATATTTGAAACGTGCAAAGATATTTGGGCCTGCCAAATACCGCACAACAGGCTACTGGCATGAGTTCACCTCTTTACATTTCACACTATAGGAGTC
This sequence comes from Neosilurus hyrtlii, assembly GCA_028564935.1. NCBI lineage: Eukaryota > Metazoa > Chordata > Actinopteri > Siluriformes > Plotosidae > Neosilurus > Neosilurus hyrtlii. Next base: position 5,976,863 of record JAOUQZ010000027.1, read on the forward strand.
TTGCTTGATAAGTTTTATTTTAAGTCATTTTTTTAAACATCTATGTGCTATTTATGTATTGTTTAATATAATGATGTTGCGTGGAACATTTGGCTGCTGTCTTTGTACTATATTAAAGTAAATTTAGCTTGCTAACTGGGATGGGAGAAGGGCTTAGCAAGTTCTACTCAGTACGAAATGAAACAGTGTAATAGTGTACTGTAAATTTTAAACAGTGTTAAGGCCTCTGGGACTGATGCTTTGGCAGGGCTGAAGCTTGTTCTGAATGTGCTGGGGTTTTTTGTCGGTTTGTTTTTTAGTAAGGGTAAATAATGTACCTTTTGTTGTTAGGGATACTGTTTTAAAAGAAATAAACCTCAAACCGTGACTTTATGGGCTTTTTACCTATTTTTTGTATATTTTACAGTAAGTACCCCATATTTAATAGGTGAGTGTTTACAAGTCTGTGAAAGAGAAATTTCAGTTTTACAGGTTGTCACTTTACAAGGTGAGATATGACATGGAGTTTGCAAGACAGCCAGATTACTCCTTTTTCTCCTCCACTCATATGCATGCACACCCTGTTTGCATATTTATATCCAAGCTGCAAACTCCTACAATCTGAGGCCCGGAGTGCAATCTGACTCACTTTCTAAGCAATTTAACTAAAACAACATGGCTCGAGTGAAATTGATGATTCAGGAGCTGAGATCCTACGACTTTGAAGTTAATAGCCTGCTGATAGTTCAATTACCCATCATCTCGAAGAGATGTGTAAAGATGTTACAGCTACTGAAACTCCAACAGCCCTATTGGTATTATATTAAGAAAACAGTCACTGCATGGTATACACAAAAAATATTAAGCTTTTATAGATAATTAGAAGAAACTTTTATATATATTTCAGTAGGAGGAACATGTCAAATAATGTTAGATTCATTAGAGTCTTTTACAGTCTAATAAATTCCCCTGAATGTTTCGTTTCCTCCCATTAGACATATTAGAATAACTGGGAAATTAGCAGCATAACTGGATTAATGAGCTTTTCTGAATCCGACTGTCATGAAAATGTACAATTCGTCTTTAAAATCTACAACAGTCCACAATAAGAGGCCTCAGTTGTTAAGCACAAAACATCATAAATTCCTTAAAGTAATTCCTTTGAATCACAACATATATAATAAATACATTCTGGGTTGATTTTCATCAAGAGTAGGCTGCATAGCCGTTAGTGTGTTTCTGCCCTGTGAGGGCCTGGCGAGATGTCCAGGGTGTACTCTTCCCTCACCCAGAGTCAGCTGAGATGAATGTTGGTATGATTAAAAACCTATAAAAAAACGTATTAAAAATTAACAATACAAGGCAAAATTATTTCAAGGACACAGTTACCCAGATGTGGGTTACCGGGGTCCCCCCTGGAGCCAGGTCTGGGGGAGGGGCTCAAAGGCGAGCGCCTGGTGGTCAGGCTTCTGCCCATGGAGCTCGGCCGGGTCCAGCCCGAAGAGGAGAAATGGGTCCGCCCGCCCATGGACCCACCACCTGAGGGAGGGACAATAGGGGTTGGGTGCAACGTGAGCCGGGTAGCAGCCGAAGGCGTGGGTTCTGCCAGACCGATCCTTGGCTACTGACTCTGGCTTTTGGGACATGGAATGTCACCTCTCAGGTGTGGAAGGAGCCTGAGCTGGTGCGTGAGGTTGAGGGATACTGACTAGATATAGTTGGGCTCACCTCCACACATAGGTTGGGCTCTGGAACCACCCTTTTTGAGAGGGGCTGGACCTTGTTTTATTCTGGAGTTGCTCATGGGGAGAGGTGGCGAGCCGGTGTGGGCATTCTTGTTGCCCCCTGCCTCGGTGCCCACATGTTGGGGTTCTCTCCAGTTGACGAATGGGTAGCCTCCCTCCTGGTGAACTTCTGTGCTCATCACGGTTTGTCCATCATGAACACCATGTTCGAACATAAGGTAGTCCATAAATGCACATGGTACCAGGACACCCTAGGCCGCAGTTCGATGATAGACTTTGTAGCCATGTCATAAGACTTTGTAGTCGTGCAGCCACATGTTCTGGACACTCGGGTGAAGAGAGGAGCTGAGCTGTCAGCCGATCACCACCTGGTGGTGAGCTGGCTTA
>JAOUQZ010000027.1:5984459-5995734 GCA_028564935.1 Neosilurus hyrtlii
CGGACAGCTGAGTCACTGGGTATCTTCAAACGACGACTGAAAACCTACCCTTTTCAGCAGTACTTAGACTAGCACTATGTTTTTGATGTTTTTTTATACACACACTCAAAACATCAAACAAAACCCACAACAAACAAACAAACAAACAAAAAAAAAAACCTGCACACAACACCTATCCACTGAGTTTTTTACAGATGGTATACTTAGTCTGTGTCCTGAAAAACCAGTATAAGAATATATTCACTGGTGACTTTAAAGCACTTCTGTAAGTCGCTCTGGATAAGAGCGTCTGCTAAATGCTGTAAATGTAAATTTTTACCTGAAGCTGCCAAAGCCTCTACTTTGCTGCAGGGTCTGTGCAAACATCTCGTATTTGCGAATGTCGTTGTCGCTGACAGATCGGCGGGCGAAACGCATGGCTTCTTCAAAGTGGTCCTTCCTGATCTCAGGCACTGGGTCATCTTCCTCCACCTCCTGAACAGAAATATAGGCAGAAGAATGTACATAACTGTTAAAAGCTGAACACTCACAATAAAGATTTTATTTATTTATTAATTTTAATAGTTACCCACCATTGCTGATGGGTTTGTCTGCCTCTCACGTTCCCTCCTGATCTCGTTCTCGATGGACTCGCGGATAGCCAGTTTGCAGGCCCTCTGGCAAATTTCTGTTAAGTCAGCACCGGAGAAGCCATTGGTCATCTTGGCCAGGAAGTCCAAGTCAACATCCTGCAGTCAGACAAGGCAAGGTTATAAAAACATGTCCAATCCAAGCCATGTAAGATGAATAAAGCCCTGAACACTGGTTCATTTTATTAACCTTGGCAATTGGAGACTTCCTGAGGTTTGCTTTGAGGATGGCCATGCGGGATTTCTCATCAGGCAGTGGGATGTAGATAAGCTGGTCCAGACGTCCAGGCCTGAGGATGGCAGGGTCGATGATATCTGGTCTGTTGGTGGCACCGATGATGAAGACGTTCTTCTTGCTGGACATGCCATCCATTTCAGTCAGGATCTGGTTAATGACGCGGTCGGCTGCTCCACCACCATCGCCCACACTTCCACCACGGGCTTTTGCAATGGAGTCCAGCTCATCAAAGAAGAGCACGCAGGGAGCAGCTTGACGAGCCTGGGGGAGAAACAATATAGATTAAATATTTTATACAAGATAAATTTCTTCATTAAGAACAAAAGAATCCAATTTTAATAGAGTGTTCAGAGTAAGAAATCTAACCGTTTTAAAATGAAAGTCATAAAATAATACACAGTCTAACAGACTCATGAGCTAGAGCAACAGAGAGCTTTTAATTTGGCCTTACTTATTTAGAACACGCACACATTTACCATGCAGATGAAAGTTCCCCTCACCTTATCAAAGATCTCACGGACATTAGCCTCAGACTCTCCAAACCACATGGTTAGCAGTTCAGGGCCTTTGATGGAAATGAAGTTGGCCTGACACTCATTGGCAATGGCTTTGGCCAGGAGAGTTTTACCGCAACCGGGTGGCCCATAGAACAACACACCCTTGGACGGGGTCATACCAAACTTCAAGAATTTGTCTGGGTGCTCCACTGGGTACTGAATGGAATAAGAGAAAGGTTTACTTCCAGATGACACAAGAGGATTCATTAGCCTAACAAGTCACAAGAACCTGCATGGAGTTCAAGGTAAACTGGATTACCTGCACCAGTTCCTGCAGTTCTCTCTTGACATCATCCAGTCCACCAATGTCCTCCCAGGTTATGTTGGGTACCTCGACCACAGTCTCACGCAGAGCTGATGGGTTGCTCTGGCTCAGAGCCCACTGCAAACCAAAAACATTTTCTTTCAGATTCCATATCACGTACCAAGATTGAATTTATTAGTGCAGATTACAGAATTTTAAAACCAGTCTTCATACCCTAAAGTCATCCATGGTGACAGCCAGAGAGTTCATGACTTCAGCGTCAATCGTCTCATCCTCCAGGTCAATGAGGTCCATCTTCTTGCGGATGGCTTGCAATGCAGCCTCAGAGCAGAGGGCAGCCAAATCAGCTCCCACATGGCCATGGGTCTCGTTGGCAACCTAGACACAACACAACAGATCACTGATTGGTAGTGAAAAGAGATTACCCACATAACAGATGTTACACGATTGGCTGGTGTGTTTGACAGGATCCAACAGCATATACACAAAACTAGCCTCAGGCAAATATATAATTACAAGTACACAGCTGATTGCTACGATATCTACTTGCAGTGCTAATTACTGGCTTGGGGGAACAACTGTAGCGCACAGATGGAACTGTTTTTTAGTGGTAGACAAACAGAGCTACTCAGTCTGCCCATTTTTAAAAATGCAAATTAAGGTGTCCATCATGATCTAAATCCACGAATAGAAATTCAACAGCTAATGCATCCCTGCATCTCTTGAAGGCTTTAAAAATCATCAGTATATGTAATGGCTTTAAACAACTGGGCTCATTCCGTTCCATTCATCATTTTCCCACAAAACAAAGCACTGAAATCACATTCAAATGGAAATCTGGACTTAACACTAGTAAATGACTACCTAATTTTATCTCTGACAGACCAAGACACAAACCTGCTCCAGGTCAACATCATCGGCCAACTTCATGTTCTTAGTGTGGATTTGCAGGATTTCCAGTCTTCCTGTAGCATCAGGAATGCCGATGTCTACTTCTCTGTCGAAGCGTCCTGTAAGAGAAGAGAAAAGCCTTGACATCATTCATCATGAGCTTGTGACTTCAGTCACGTTTCATTTGAACTTTAGAACTTGGATTTCTATCAGAAAATATAAAGCGTATTAATCAATGTAGTAATCATGAACATAATACATGACGAAAATTCCATGACGTTACACACAAATTCTGTTCCCAACTTAAATGATAAATATTTCTTTTAAACTCCTTCAGTCAGGAGATCAGCAATAAACAATTATTATATCCACACCTGAACTGGATATAAGCAATGACCGGCCCAACTACTACCAGCCCATCAGCTGATGTACAATGAGCACAGAAAAACAAAATGGTGGTAGAAACCAACTCTACTTGGAGAAAAAAAAAAAGATACAAAATTTGGATTTAAAGTATTTGATGGTAGTGTCTATTTTTCAATTTAAGAATTACTGAATCTACCCAAGAAACTGCAGCTGACTATGTTTTAGTCAATGAGGCATGTGGCCTGCAAAGTGGAAACGTTCTTGTATAATCTAAAGTCAAAATAAAATTTAAATACTATATTTCTCATAACCCACTTAATTTAATGAAATTCCTCACAATCTCTTTCGTACATGGCTAGTAGCTATACCAGCACCAAGTGCTGTGTCTGCCATCAAGTCACGCACGACTGAATTTCATTAAATAACTTAATCATATAACACTCACCATTACAAATTACTGGCTGTAGCCACTGTTATAATTTGTCAGGCTCTGACTACCTCACCTGCATAGATACCATCACAGGACCACTATTAAGTAGAAATTTTTCAGGTTGATGAAAATCCTTCTAAAAACACCCACCGAATCTCCTGAGAGCTGGGTCAATGCTGTTGGGTCTGTTGGTGGCAGCCATGACGATGACGTGAGCCCTCTGCTTCAATCCGTCCATCAGGGTGAGCAGCTGAGACACGATGCGCCTCTCTACTTCACCATGAGTCTGAAGAGACAGAGACAGATCAGATTACTGCACCAGAAACCATCATCCAAGCTTAACCCTTTATAGCAACTCAAAAACAAAAGGGCCATGAACATCAAACAATTCATATTAAATAAAACAAATCTATGATTAAGACAAGGACTATTACTGAAAGAGGAAAACCAGCCTACGAATGCATCAGACACCACCGAAGGTAATAATTAACCCAATGCTATCATTTCTTACCTTCTCTCTCTTGGGTGCAATAGCATCCAGCTCATCAATGAAGATGATAGCAGGAGCGTTCTTCTCAGCTTCTTCAAAAGCTTTACGCAGGTTGCTCTCAGACTCACCAGCCAGTTTGCTCATAATTTCAGGGCCTACAGACATGAGATCATCAGAGCACAGCGATACCTACAAAGCGTTACTATTAAATTTGGATTTCAACATTAATGATTGGTGTACCATTGATCAGGAAGAAAAATGCTCCAGTTTCATTTGCGACAGCACGAGCAATCAGAGTCTTTCCAGTTCCGGGAGGTCCGTACAGAAGAATACCACGAGGAGGCTAAAACAGACAAAAAAATAATAATAAGCAACTAATCAATTCTTAGTCAAATCAATAAACAAAACTGCTCAACTGCTTGGTTCCTTACTTTTACACCGATGGCCTTAAAGAGTGCTGGGTGCCTGAGAGGCAGCTCCACCATTTCTTTGATTTGAGCCAACTGCTTCCTCACACCGCCAATGTCATCATAGCCTACTTCATTCAGAGATTCTTCCTCATCCTGACAACACAAAGCACATGCGTTTTAATGTTGCTCTTGTACAGATTCAAATATCCTCTCAATTACACTGTCATATTCCACCTTTAATAGAGAATGACCTAAGCAAGCAGAGTGCTTAAAAAAAAAAAAACAAAAAAAAAAAAAAAAAAAAAAAAAAAAAAAAAGAAAAAAAAACAAGTAGGCAACTACCGTTGTGGCTTTTAAGCAAAAATGAGAGCTGAGAGGACAAATCAATCGATGCCAGATTGTTTTCCTTTTGGCGGGCATTTTTCTTTTGCTTTATACCAGTATAATATAGAAGTGCACTAAACATGAAAAGATGGACCACAGAACACACCAGGGTTGACCTGTGATCATTATATGCTTTAAAAAAAAAGAAAGAAAGAAAAAGATCTTGGTGCATACCTTTGAGCAGAGGTCTACTAAGACTTATGATCTGGTAGTAGGTGTGCAATCAGTTTAAATCAAAAACCTTAGTTTACAGGATGATTTGTGTATTATATAATATAAATATTGAAAATGTAACTCATGTTTATGAGGGGCATTGATTGGACAACTGTGGTTAAGTGAAAAGTACAGCAAAAAATCTTGAAACTTGGTAAAGCACCCGGGAAGTTATTTTGGGCCATCATGACCAGGCCCATATCTAAATGAATGGGAAGTAAGCCAGAACAGCACTTTCAGTGGTCACTGGGAAATAAAAACTACATGCATGGAATCACAAAACACTAGTAATTTAATGACTCTGCACCAAAATAAGATTTAAATAGCTCCCCTCACCACACCCAGATTTTACTTCTACTACATATGCGCAAGGTTGCTACTACATCACTATATTTCTATATTATTGCACTTGCAACATAACTGCTTGAATGTTTCCAGGTTGGTTGATGAGGCTTTTTTTGGGTGGGTGCAGGACTGAGTGGTTTGCCTCCTCCTTTATTACATTTCTGGTAAAAACACTATAAAAGTTATTTTAATACAATTAAAGGAACAGTGTTATAGTTGTTTGAAAAAAACAGCCTTAATATTATGATTGGTGTTCCTAAATAATCATGCATATATATTAAATCTGGTTTATTAAGAATACTAAAAATGAAGGTCATACATTAAATCTGTTAGGAGTTTACAACACCATCTCTGAAAACCTTACAGCTCAAAAAGATAAAAAAAAGGCCATAACACAATCCATTTTCACGCACTCCATATTGTGCTCAAAAACTCTGGACACCATTTTATCTGCATGCTGAAATTCATTATACCAAATATAAACAGGAGTTTGTGACATTCATGGCATTTTTAGATGACTTTATCAAGTAAAGGGTTGAAGATCCTGATACAACTTCTTTAAATATGTTCCCACAACTATAAAAAAAATAATAACAAAACTATTGTAGTTTAATACCCTGAAAACATTGCAACACTCCCAATAAAAACGACATTCCTGCTCAGCATAATGACATAATGGATGATTTGTCATTAACATTTAATGCAAAACATTCTAGACAGGAAGGTACCTGGGGTGCAATCTAAAAATAAAGCAGCAGCATCAGCATTACACCAATCTTCAAGCATGAGAATAGCCAACAACCACTGTAGGATCTACTGTAATATGCATTAATATTTACTGAAAGACTTGGTAATATAGAAAACTGAAACCTTTCAAATAGCTTTTTTCCATCTCAGTTTTCAAAACTAGTAATACACTTTAGAATAGAAAGGGTTCACTGCAGTATTTCTAGAGACCATGAGCTTTCGTTCTAGTACACACCGCTCAAGTATTCACGCAGGATCTGTGCAGGGAAGAATATTTCCTAAATCTATGGATTAAAAGATATACTTTAGCATGTTACTGATGTGGAGACTGAACTCTACCCTTACCTCACGCTTAATTGGTTCTCCTTCACAGTGAATGACAGTGTCTGGAGCCACTATACAGTAAGGGCTGGGGTCAGTCTCCACCACTTTAAACTCAACAGCACGCATGCCTCCTCTCACCAAGAAGATATCACCTATTGCAGAAAAAAAAACATTGTTAAAAGCTAGCTAGATAGATAGATAGAGAGATAGAAAATAAATAAAATAAACCCAACAACAAAAGAAAACAAAACATGCAATTGTATCAAAAGAACACAAAAGTATTGTAAATTCATAATTAACTCCCCCTTTACCTTTACGGATTGGCCGGTAAGCCTCCAGGAAGTAAGGCTTCAGGTACACCTCAAATAAGTTGCCAGTGATTCCTTCCACTGTGTCATCAATGGGTAGAACATGAATGCGTTTCCCATACTTCACATCTGGACACGGCTGAATGCTAACAAATAATAGAAACATTTTCAAAACTTTAACACATTTGTAAGCACAAAGGCTACACTGTCTTCAGGATTAAGGTCTTTCAACTTTCATACCAAAAAACATAAAAAATTTTGCTTATCTTCACTTGTTAAAACATCAGTGTTACCTGATGACATCTCCAAGGCGAACCCTGAGGTTATTGCGCACCACCCTGTTCATGCGCACTTTCTCATCAGAGCAGCTATCATCGGACAGTACGATGCAAACCGTCTCCCTTCTTTTCTTGCCCTTCAGCAGCACAGTGTCCCCCCTGAAAAGTTGAAGCTCGTCCATCTTGGCCTGCATTTGTTAAACATTGCATTAAAAATCAGAGGTGGACGTTAACACTTGGTAAGAATACCCATCTCAGGACATCTGACCACGAGTGGAAAATGGTGCTTACATTCTGTGCTTTCAGACAGTCTCTAGAGACAGACTGATCAGATTTCGTGACTAAGCACTACTTTATTTTGTCTGCAAGTACGCTTTGGAATAAACCATACTTGCGGACAAGGTTTAACAAGGACCATTCAGCTTGCTTAAGTAAATTTATTGGGTGAATCCAAAATGGTGTTCTACTGGGCATATAACTCTACTTCAGCAACAGCATCATGTAAACAATACATTTAGGATGCCTAACTAGCTGTTGTGGTACTTAAATATTCCTTTGATAATGTTTGCAGGGATCGGCAATTAAAATAAATTCAGCTCACTTAATATTTAAATTTATTAAAATACTAAAAACTTTAATTCTATAACACTCAGCATATTTCTTGACTAAGGATAGGAAAGGATCTAAAAAAAGAGGATTCATATATTATAATTTACTTGTCATTTTAATGTACAACTTTCAGTGTCAAAAGGTTCTCTCATTGCACTGGTATCTACTAGCAGACATTCCTGAACAGATCACAGTGTTTCTCCGAAAAGCATTCGGCACACATGCACTTAGTGTAGTCCACTTGGGATTGAATCATCCTAAATGGGTATTAACAGGTTCAAATGGTGTAGAATTTATAACTAATACATATTATCCAGTTGGGTGAGAATATACCTGAGAGAGGGAGACCACACTGTTATCTTCATTGATGGATTCATCAACAATCAACCTGTTGGGTCTGTTCTTTTGTTTTAGAATGGCAGTAGAAAGATCATCATTTTTAGATCTGTAGGGCAGAGGATATAAGAAAGTAAAACATTTACATACAAGCCATCAAACATGGATATAAATAAACAAAGTCAGGGACATGAAAGATCAGTACTTGGCAAGATCACCTGAAAATTTTTTACTGAAACCGAAAATGAAAGACATCCATTTTTAACATTTTGAGAACCACCACAGTCTCATCTGTCATGTCATTTAAATTCACAAACTAAGGTTTCACATTTGAAAAGAAAATCCCTGTGTAAAAGCCCATGTGGCTCAAAGAGAGCTTTATGTAGATTGTGTTAGACTCTAGATACTTATACTTGTGAAATCCAGATCTCTGGTGAATCAGATCCTCTAATTTGATTTACAATAAGAGCCAAAAACCAAAAGAATCATTTCATCCCCAGGCCAGAAAAGTATGACCTTTTGATTGCTGTTCTTTGCCTGGTTACAACTGAGGCTCTTTACTCAAATCATTTCATATCTTGTAATACATTAAATGCTACCACTTTGTGCTTCATTTGACCAAAAAAAAAATTGCTTAATCAGCAAGGCAGTAAAGATGAGTGATGACAAATGCAGGATGAATATCAACGTATTGCTTCATTGGAAGCCATTTTCATTAATAATGTATATCCTTCCCTGACACACTTGTCTACGTAAAGAATATTAACATGCAGCTTTATGATCCTCTGTCATACGGTGTCATTCACACAGCTGAAAGTCATACACACCTATTTAAAAAAAATAAATAAATCAGACGTTGAGTTAATTGGCTACTAATGTATCGTTTAGAAGAGTCGACTCCTTTAAAAGAACAGAGTCGACTCCTTTAAAAGAACAGAGTCGACTGCTTTAAAAGAACAGAGTCGACTGCTTTAAAAGAACAGAGTCGACTCCTTCGTAAACGACACGCGAGTCGTTTGTAATGAAGCCTTTTCTCCTACACATCTGACTAAATGGCGCAGCAAACCAGCTTGGCTGACATGTACACCGGCTAGTCACCACAATATCACTAACGGATTCAGCATTGTTTTCTAATAAACTGACATACATGTAACGTGTGCAGAAATACTTGATTATACTCTATCCCCCGGGGATAACTATGCAAATTCAGTAACGGATCCAGAGGTTTCGAGGCCGTTCTGTGTGGACTAGACTGTCAACAACTGCTAAGTGTTAGCATTAGCGTTAGCACTTAAACAAGCCAATTCATTCATTGCTAAAAAATTAAAGTAATATTAAGTCGACATGAACATGTAAATCCTACTACAAAATGGCCAACTACTGGACACCAACCATGAGCTGTTTTCCATTTAGAAGCTATATCAGTCCATTAGCCATGTATGATGTCCGAATGACACAGCAAATGCTTCGGCTTGAATCAAACGCGAGCTACAGCAGTTAGCAATAAAATAACGAGGCACCGTTAAAAAAAACTGCACCAGGAGTATTTAGCTAGAGGAAATTATTGTAGTATTTTACCACAGTAAACTTAAAACTAACCTACAGCGTTTAACAATATACACAAGCTAGCTACTTGTTGGTTTGCTGAATTGCATACAAACAATAAAAACTCGTTGACGCAAGAGAGCTAATGAAAGTACAAAACACAGCTAGTCAGGGTAATTAAAATATAATTACTAAAACGTATATTTTTAAAATGTACGTTCTGTATTTAACACATTCGAATAGACGGCTAAACAATGACTTCTTGGTTGACAAACATGCTTAATGCCGGTAGGCCAAAGCCTTTACTAAGAGAATGACTCAGTATGGTCCTGCTAGCTAAAGAAGCTAATCAAGCTAGCGGGTTAACGGTGGTCATGTCGAACAAGCGATGCTCACAAAAGAAATAGTAACATCAAATTTGGAAAATATAAACAATTATCTACATATAAATCTATATAAACGACATATTATGTGGAAATTAGCTAGCTGCTTGAACGGATCGTTTCTCGCCATCACCAGGTCCGATAGCTAGCTAGCTCCGGGTTACAGGCTAAACTGCGACGGTTGCTAACGCTCTTGCTAAGTAACATTTAATATCTACACACAGTGTCATATTGACTTAGTTTGACTTACTCGCCACCCGAAGCCATCCTCCTCGTAAGACGTTATATAAATAATATATAATATATAAGGGGACAAAAAGTCGCTTTCTTTAAAAGTCAACTCAACCTTCCTGGCAGCACTTTACCCCTGAACTGGATTTCAAAACGTCAGCTTAGCTTGCTAACATCATCTGCGGAAACACATTCGCACGCCCACTGACTGGCGATAGGCCAATCAGACACTCAGGCGTAAGGGTCAAGTGAAAAAGTCAGCCAATCAGAGGGCGCAGATTACAGCACTGAGCAATCACTGGGTGAACTCATGAAATAAATAGAGCAGTTAGTTCCTTGATGGAAGGAATGAGGGCTTCAGAGTGGGGATTTAAACACGTAAACATGTTGTAAAGTGTTTATTGTGATCTCATTTCAATGCTTGTCTCACCTATTACATCAAGTTTCCAATCCCATACATTTTTTAACTAACTGAATCAAAGATAGGGGGCTTATATCTCCTCTATCTAGTTAGAATAAGAGCAGGAATAAAGACACAACAGACTTGGTGGGTTAAACTAGAGTTCTGACCACACTCTGCATTGATTAGCCCTGTCCAGACAGCACAAAGTTTACTATTTTTCACTATTTATTAATTAATTAATTTTTTAAAAGCTAATCTGTGATCCTCAGTAGTCTACAGACATGATCACAGGGCTAACTGGCTGTTCCAGATTGCCCGTAGGTGTGAATGGTTGTGTGTGTGGTTGCCCTGCAATGGTCTGGCAACCTCTTCAGGGTGTATCCTGCAGCTTCTCCCAGTATTGGCTGAGATAGGCTCCAACCACAATGCTACTACCCTTGTAGGATTATGTGGTTCAGCAAATGAGTGTGATATTCAGCACATAATCAATCAGAACTGAACTTTTTGAAACTGCCTGTTTGTAGTCTTCATTTCTTTACAGAAAGTCCTGTCTCTCACACCCTCCCCCAAACTGTCATCTCAAAGGTTGAAGCACACAGCTGTATAGGAGGATGTCTTTATATGCTGTAGCATTACAATTTCCTCTCACTGAAACTAAAGGGCTTAAACCTTTACAACATGTCAATGTCCCTGTGTGTGAGCCCGGCACCCTAACTGCTACACCAATGGCCCACTGGCGCCGGGCTCATGATCGAGAGATCATGGGTTCGAATCCCCTTCGGACCCCCACCGTGCTAAGGCCCCTGGGCAAGGTCGTAACCACAAGTGTGCCTCTGTCCACCCAGCAGTATAAATGGGTACCAGTAAAAATACTGGGAAGGTAACCTGCGATG
>JAOUQZ010000027.1:5995834-6014610 GCA_028564935.1 Neosilurus hyrtlii
GGACAGTCGTACTAAGCATTTCACTACATATTGTACTGTGTATAATTTGTATGTGACAAATAAAATTTGAATTTGAATTTGAAAATTTTGTAATGTCAAAATTTTTTTGTCATGATTATTACGATTTAGTACAATTTGACTCCAGTCGTGATAGAACGTAGGAATCACAGTAGAGCGTAGAAGAGTTAACAGACCATAACAGAGCGTAACAGACTTTGATGCTCCACTGTAGGGGATCTTGATGTACTTGGAAGCACGATATCAAGTTTCATCCCTGGGATGCCCCCTGCCTCCTTTTTATATCCCAATTGTGCTCCAAGCGTGCTTATGAATCATGCCAATTGTGGACATTGTGGCCTCAGTGTAAACCCAGAGTTAGGTTGGAGTAAAAGAACCTGAGTACCCTGCACAGAGCACTTACCTCAACCCCAGTGAACAATTTCAGAAAGAATTGGAACTCTGATTGCACCAGGCCTCTTCACCTGACATCAATGTCTGTTCTCACTAAGGCTCTTGTGGCTGAATGATCCCCACAACCATAACGCAAAATCTAGTGGAAAGCCTTCCCTGAAGAGTGAAGGTTATTATAATAACCCATATTATAACATATTATACATGGCTTATAGGGGTACAGGGGACTAAATCAGGAATCACATGTTCACTGAGCCCATATCATCATCACTTCCCCTATTATGAAGTGAAACCCTTCAGGGTGTGTCTGTCAGGACTTTGCCCAGCAGTTGCTCAATGTCTGTTTTACTCATCATCGTCCTCCGGATTTGCTGAGGATCTGGTCACAGCAATCACTTGTACTTAATCCGTCATTTTGATCTTGATTCTAACAGAAGCTATTTCTGAAGCTCACTGTTGTCCATTCGGCACATGTGACCCAGGTATTTTAACTGCTGTTCAAAACACATGTCTTTTAGGTAATATCTTGGTCTTTCCACACAGGTCTGCATTTGAAAACTTAAATAAAACTTAAATATCCATTCCACCATCCCATTGACAAGAGTATTTCTTTGATGTTTATCGTTGTCAGGGGCATTTTTGTCATTGTTCACCTCCGTTTATCACCCTGTGAAAGAAAGCATGCCATACTACTTCAGTCCCTTCAATGTTAATGGCATTCAAGTCCCAGACCTGAACACTAAAGTGTGCGAGAGTGAACGCAGACCATCATGAACTTCACTTTCATTGGGAAGATGACCCAGTGATCAGTGAGGCTGTGTGCTCATTCCATTTTTGAAACACCATTTAAATCCTTGTGTTGAGGAAGAATTGATTTTATATGCTATATATTTTACCCATCCAAAGTGAACACATACGTAAACAGTGAGCATATGGAGCAGTGGACAATCACATTGTGGTGCCTTGCTCAAAGGCACTTTAGCCATGAAGGCAGAGGAAGGGTAAGGTGCTACTCACACATTTTTCTTGCCGGTTCAGGAATCTTTCACTCCCATACCCGCTTCTCTTACCTTTAGACCACAGTTGCAGAAAAAATGTGATCTTTCTTCTAGGTTCTTGACAAAACTACTGTATTTAAAACTACTTTAATCATTACCATGAACACAGACAAGGCTCTCCTGGATTTTCACATCTTCACCAACATTAAAGGCCATTGTCTCTGTTTTAACATATGGGTCTGATAATTTGGTGTCAACTTTTAGTTGTGTAGTGTTTATGTATATCACACTGGCAAGTACATTAAGATTAATAATAATAACAACAGCGGAATACCAAATAGCTCTCTTTACCAAATCTACACTGGTTATTGATGTTATTTATGAACAAAGGTACGTCTACATGAATAGTAAGAATAAATACTATTTATACAGAGAACAACTCATGCAAGGATTGCACTCATTCCAATATTGATAAAACAGTATCAGAGTCACTGACGTTGCACAATTGTGTTTGCAATTTTCTTCACCATTCGTCCCTGTCAAAGGTGTCCCTCGCAGTCAGACCACACCCCCCCTCAGATCTTGGGTAACAAGTTCTTAACATGTTTTGCTTGGTCATCCTCCCTTGGTCATGCCTTCCACTTGAGACCCACCATACTTCCAGTGCAGGTGTTACCCATAGCCAAAAACAAATTCCTATCTGCTTAGTAACCCAGTATAGACATTGATGATATGCCACATTTTCTGGTGATAGAGTGTGTCCTTTATTCGAATCACAAAAATCACATACAGTATTTTAAAGTATTTACAACTTTGAAAATCATCTCAAGTGAATAAGTTATAAAAATACTTACTCCCTACTTATACTACATTATTATTCTATACAGTTTCCCAGGTCAAGAGAAAGAAGAGTGGTGCACTGTGCAAGGCTGATGTTTTTCAGTGCCCGAATCCAGGGTTTGATCTGAAGCCTGAGTATAAGTGTAGTTTTGCACTTCATTCCCGCTTAAACATGGATTTCTTTCATGTTCTCCAGTTTTATAACATATGGAAACATTGCTGGAAGGTTTCTTAGCTGTGTGTTTGTGAGAGAGAGATGTCCTTAATGGAAGACTAGGATGAATAACAAGCGAACTTCAGTGAATGTTCAGAGGCTGTATATTGGTTACTGTTTAGCTTTATATAAACAGGCATAATGCACACCAATACACACCAGAATTAGCCAAAAGCCTGTTTCCCATCTGCTGCCTCTTCAGAGAGTGTAGAATAATGCAATATTATCATTTGTTACAAAAACTATTTCTGTACAAATTCCTCCATTTTCTTTTTCAGGCTGCTCAGGTCAAAATATGTTGGATCTTCATGCCATGTTTGCAGATACAAGGGCACATCCCTGAAACACAGATCAAAAACCAGTAATGCAGTGTTTAACACAAAAGTGTCAACAAAAAATGAGTTTCGAGTCATTGTTAAATTCTTTTGGGATAAAAAGACAGATTCTATAGCTTACACTGGTGTTGGTGATTCCATGGAATCAAGAATGTGTCCCCACATGGCTGCTGCCTCCTGCTTGCGGTCCAGCCTCCACATCACCTCCACCAACCACAGTTCAGTGTTCCTGCATCCTGATAATTATAAAGTAAGAACCAAGGCATACTTCGGTTAAGATTTTTATTCTTAATGACGTTATTCAAAAGCTGAAACCTTGACTTTGCAGTAGCAGATCAATTTTTAGATCTAATAATATTAGTACACTACACGGGAACTGTACAATGTAACAGGTCCGCTATCTTGGAAAACATTATTCAGAGAGGATAATGCTTGAATCAAAACAACAGACATTCTCAGTCTGTCAGGATCAGACAGCGTCCTCATCATCACACTTTAAAATGGAAAAAATTATTTCATTTCAGTTTGTTTTTCTTGGGTTTTAGTATAGTATATACTAAAATACCTTCACGATGCATGGTTTACTTTCATTTCCATGTCATATATTGTAAATTCTGAACAAGCAAAATAAACAGGTGCCATTAATAACACAGTGTTTAGCTCGGCTCAAAGCACAACGCTCACTTGACCCGCTTCTGTCATGGGTAAAATATGAAAAAGGAATAATCCCCTTTTATTTTTATTTATTTTTTTTTTCTTTCATGTTTCTGCATAGTATATGCCAAAACTCTAAAAGACAGTTAACAGATGTCATTACACAGCTCTTGCACTTCCTTGGATCTCAGCTGTGTCAGTCATGATTTTAAAAAAAATTACAGATGCACCGAGAAACTGGCTAGAGACTGGATGCTTACAATGTCACACTTGTTTATATGCATGCTTATAGCCTAGGGTGGCCCTTAAAAATGAAAGATTGGATTGTAGAGCTATCACCCCTTAAGTTGTTCCATGGATGAAGAAAAAAACCTTGGAATTTTTTCTTTTTCAATTCTATTAATATTTAGGGGTGGCCCTGGGGTCCCAAGGTTTTTCACAGTAATGTATACTGTATTCTGGCAAAAACCTATCTTTGCTGTTACAATTGATCTGAGAGCCTGGATGACCACACCATGTGCTATTGAAGTGCCCCTGACTGACTTCAATTTGATAAGAGCACTGCTACATTACCCACATGCAGGTATCTCTGAGGTGACAAGTCGTAAACTGGGCCTCCACCTGTGGTACTTATCTGAAGAACTGGTATCACTGGATTTGTTCGATTCCAGATTATCCCCTGAAAAAAAACACTCATGGTTTCAGCAATGGAAAAACCTGTTCCTAAGTATCCTCCCAAGCATCTGTGGGTAGAAGTATCAGCCTTTGTTGATGTCAGAGGCTTGGATCAGTTTTGCACAATGAATTGCAAGAAAATTTTCAAGGTTCTTGAATTACCAGATTCGTTTCTGGCAAAAGATCCCTCTACATGGCCTGATGATGATTTCAACAAATCCCTTGGTGTTGTCTCAGTTTTGGTTGTTGTAAACGATATGGCAGAATGTGCAGTCGCTTTAACCCAAGCCTACAACACGACCCTGGTCAAGGGGGAGGAACAGCTTCAGTTTTTTCAGTGAACATTAACAACTATTTCCTGATTGCAAGAAGTCCACATTACTGTCCAAAAATTGATTTTTAATATGCATCACAGGAAATTGAGTTTTAATATGAAACATTTCTGAGCAATGTTTTACCTTTCTGATTCACACTAGCTTACAGCTTGTATAGATAAGTATTTCATCTACCAGATTATAGTTTGCATTTTATATAAATATAGCCTGCGCTTTAAAGTTATTTATGAACGATAAGAAGGGTGCTGGATTACTGATCCCAAAGTCGGGGGTTTAAGCTCCACTGTCAACGGGTTGTCACTGCTGTCCCCCCAGCGCAGCTAACGGGTTATCAAAGGCTGGCCATGTCTCTCACTGTCTGTGGTGAGAGGAATGTAAAAGAACCATTGCTGATGTTCGTCAAGAGTGGGCTGCATAGCCGTTAGCTTGTTTCTTCCCTGCAATAGCCTGGCGAGATGTCCAGGGTGTATTCTTCCCTCGCCCAGAGTCAGCTGAGATGGGCGCCAGCCTCCCCGCGACCCTAATTAGGATTAAGCGGTTCAGAAAATGAATGAATGAATGAACGAACGATAAGACCGTAAATAAGTATCTTGTATGTAATTACAAAGTACTTACATAATTAAATATTTTTTGCATGTTTTTCAAAAAGTTTAAGAAAGTTTGACCGGATGTTGCATGTTCATTAAAATTGTACCCTTTTTTCTTTTTTCCACAAGTGGAACAACTTAAAAATTTACATTTTTTCAACACATATAAAGGGCCACCCTATTATAGCCACACGTTAACATGTCATCAGTAAGACATATTAAAAGACAAAACTCACAAGTTGTAATATATGTAAGGCCTAAGTAAACTATGGGGGAACCACCACAAACACTTTCAACACAGAGCGCAGTGTGGCCACTGCAGAAACCACACTGCTGCAGACAGTTCACAGAAGGTTCAGTACTACTGGTAGGAAGCACTCTACACTTTGGCCACTGTTCTTGATCCCAGGTGAATTACCAGGCATACTGTTACTATATATATTATCCACTTTCTGTTTTATCCACGGTTCCACTGAAATATCAACATCCGATTTTGCTCAGTAACGGTCTTCAGCGTCAGAGGTAAATACGTCTGGTACGCTGCTCTTTACCAACGTATGTAAACATGCTCAGTAGTGGCTTATTTCAGACAAAATGTTATTTATAAGCTCACCATGCTGATTATACCAATATTCCAAAATCTGTTGTATACCATCAAAAAAAAAAAATCCCTGTAAAATATTGAATGTTCAACCCAAATAAATCAAATGTTATTCATTTCTCCTCTGGGGACCCCAAGAAATATCTGAATTTTATTAATTTAAATCATATTTGACTCGACTGATTCAATCGTTGTTTGATTTTGATGACTGTAATCAAGGGAAGCCACTAAATTATAATAATAATAATAATAATAATAATAATAATAATAATAATAATAATTAAAAAGTTGTTGTTATTATTATTAGCCCTGTGATGGCCAGGCGAGCTGTTGGCTGAGATGGGCACCAGCCTCCCCATGACACTGATTAGGATTAAGCAGTTTAGAATTGTATGAATTAATTATTATTATTATTATTATTATTATTATCATCATCATTATCATTCCCCAGTGCAGCTAACTGGATTATCAAAGGCCAGCCATGTCTCTCACTGTTTGTAGTGAGAGGCATGTAAAGGACCATTGCTGATGTTAGTAAAGAGTAGTCTTTTCATAATTTTTGATGTTAAATCTGGTCTAATCTAGTGAAATCTTGAATGTTATTTAGAATATTAATTTTCCAAATATTAAGGTTTTGCAGTTTATTGCCTTGATTGTATCTTTTTAAAGCTGAGAGTCTCACACATTTCGTTGTGTGTGAATGTAATGACAGTAAAGACTCTTGATCTTCACTGACGGTTAACGTGAAACTTTTTTTTAATTGTCTTATGAAATATGTAAAGACCCAATTATTAGCTGATATGTTTGTTAATTTAATGGGTTTAAAAAAATACATTTCTAACAAACTGTAAAGAAAGTCTCTAGTCATCTGTGTTATTATGAACAGCAGCATAAGATTCAAGATTCTTTCACAATAAAATTTTGTATGAGACACTCAGCTTTAAAAAGGAGAAAAGAGCAGAATATATATTTATATAATATATATATATAAATGAGCAGAATATAAACACAAGTAATTATGTACACAACTTTTAAGTAGAAATATAAGATAGAAATCTAAACTCTAAACACCTGTGAATAAAAATGGAGCACTGGTACACTGAAGGCACTTTGAGGAGAAATAAATAAACAGCAGCAGCAGAGTGGATATAAACTTGAATGTAAATGTAAGTAAAGTGCGGCGATGTAAGACAGTCATAGAGTTTGAGTATACAATGTCCTTTTACAGGGAACTGATGCCTATGTGAGTCAGTGGGGGGTCAGTGGGGTGGGAGAGTGTGTATGTGGCTGGAAGAAGGTTGCATCTGTGTGTATGACTGCGAGAGAGTGAAGGGTGAAGGGGTGATGGCTTTCACAGCTCTGGGGAAGAAGCTGTTATTGGTATTAAACTAAGTACAGCTGTGTATCCATTATGTCGACTATGTAAAAATAAGGTCTATGAAAAATATAAACTCAACAGTGAAAAAATGCAGGCCAAAAACGTAATTATAAGGTGATTTAGATTCCCATATCTTCCCTGAATTCACTGCTCCATAGGGCATTAGTGCTCACTGGTTGATGGCACTCATACACTCACTTGCGTCTTTTCCCACTTAATGGCAACATACAAAACTTTAAATGACTGTCTTTCTTTATATTAGACGTACAGCCCACGCATCAGCATTTAGGCACGATGAGAGCACTAGATTAGCACGAGTAGACACGTTAACTGGACTGTATTCTTGCAGCGCAGTGGGTTGTTTCCACCACGTTAACATAGGGGGCAGGATCCCACAAAAAATATAGGATCAATGAAAATGCTAAGGTACAAATGCATATATAATGCAGTAAAATGATTATGACTCATGTATAAAAATAATGTCAGATAAGCTGCATATTACAAAGTGAAATTGAATGTAACATCACTGGAATGATGGGTGTTACAGTGCTGGAAGAAGATTTTTTTTTTTACTCACCAGGCGAGGCCTGAAGACTGAGCTGAAAGTCCCTTAAAGCCTCCTTCAACTGGCCTCTCTCTATAAAACACACAGCTCTACATGCAAGCACTTTTCCTTTTAGAGCTTCTAGGAATATCACTGTGTGATCAACAGCTCCTCTCTCAGTTCCATCCTGCACTGCAAGAAATACATTAATAAATATTTGCATTAAGGTAGATTTTATATCATTATTATTACAAGAATAAATGGTTACATTGATTATGTAACAGAATATACACTCAAGCACTAAGAAACAAAAGATTTAGATCACTGTTCACAAAGCACTTTGAATAAAAAGATGTGTGAGCATTTATTTCATGCCATACTGTAAGACATAGGTGTCAAACTCAATCCAAACTCATTTGATGTGGCTGCAAAAGCTTTCAAAGAATATGATTATCATACAGTCTTTGCATTGACCATTACCATGAAACCCAATTCATCATCCTTCCACTAGGTGGCAGCAGCCTATTTCAAGTAAACAGCTAGTCACTTATGACTCAAGAAAGATTGCATGCTGGCTTGTCACTGTTAAAGGGGTGATCACACTAGAGGTGCGATAGAAAAGCGACTGATGCCAATTGATTTTTCTTTGCGAATTTTTTAATTCGCGTCAAGATGCTTTGCAACACCACATGCAAGCGAATATTTTGTGGCTTAAATCCATATATCACACAACAATTTTGTGACTGATTTGCGAGTAATTCGCAATTGGTGTTTGGCGAAAAAAAACCAACAATTCTCATGTTGTAAATCAGTTGCGTTTGTTCATTTTTTGTTCTCAAAAATTTGCTTTCTATTTGCATGTTATTATCACAAACAAAATATGAATAAAATACGAATGATGACAAAATATATGAAATATGGTGGATGCCATCAAGTCTCCAACTTTTCGCTTTTCCTCGCAAATGACAAACAAAAAATCTGCACGAAAAACAACAACCCTGCAACCTTCTCACAACATGTTCGGACTGCTTGAGAAGAGTTTGAGACTACTCCACATCAGAGTCTCTTTTAGGGGCATTCGCGGAAATTTCAAATGTTTGAATTTTTTTGTGATGAATTCAAGAACCAGGTGACCAAAATAT
The DNA here is from genome assembly GCA_028564935.1 of Neosilurus hyrtlii. Taxonomy (NCBI): domain Eukaryota; kingdom Metazoa; phylum Chordata; class Actinopteri; order Siluriformes; family Plotosidae; genus Neosilurus; species Neosilurus hyrtlii. Next base: position 6,004,549 of record JAOUQZ010000027.1, read on the forward strand.
GATGCCGCAAATGTCGTGAGACAAACTTGAGATCAATTTTGCAATAAAAAGTGACAGCCGTGAATTGCCATTCACATCAGTTGCTTTTCTATCACACCTCTAGTGTGATCACCCCTTAAGTGTTGTCAGAAAAGGCAAGTGAATAAAAGAAAAGAAGAAAAATGCCCAAATTAATCATTTTGTCATGCAGATTTCATGGTTGCCCTTTCAGAATAGATGTTCAGTGATTATCCGGCCCTCGATCACCTTTAAATTTAGTGATGTGGCCCTCAGTTAAAATGAGTTTGACACCTTTTCTGTAAGAGAAAAAAATAGACCACTTACTTTTCTGTTTAACACGCACTTTCACCAACTGATTGACAGCTCTGTAGAGTGAACCCAAAAAACATGTCAGATCAAAGAGAACCAAAATAAACTACCTGCAAATGCGTCCCAGCTTTAAGACATGCATTACCTAGTAAAATTAGTCAATGCCTCTTTTGTATCTTTGAGCTGAAAATACGCCTGCCCTTGAAGGAAGTAAGAGGCTCCAGACCAGAACGCACACTCCAGCTTCTCTTCTGGGGCATTAACTTCAAGAGTCAGAGGTACGAGTTCTCTAGAAATGGTTATCAATGGTGTACTCAAGAATTTCTCTGGGACAAGGTCACAGGTTTTAGCAATGACCTCATCACAAACGGCGAGGGTATCCCAAAAACGTTTGGCTTTTAACAGGGAAAAGGCTGCTTCAAGGTAGATCACTGGAATCCTTGGAAATGTCCAATTATCACCCACAGGGACCTGCATTGCATCAGATATACAGTATACAAGATTTAATGTATAATATTCTGAAACACATATACAACCTTTATGAAATACTTAACTTACTTGTTTTAAGTCTGACTGTAAAGCAGCCAGAAGATCGAGATAATATTCAGCACCTTCTGAAGTCCTGATGGGAAAAAATAATCATACAAACATCAGAACAATTTTTTTTAGGTTTAAGAAACCATGTATAATCATATCTGAAAAATCTCAGGTATTAATGTTGGTGTACTTGCCTGTCACTGAGTACACATTTATGTCCCAGGGTATGTAATATATGAAGAGGAGATGGAATTTGGCAGATAAAACTCATTTGTTTATGACCAAGCAGCATATCAGGAGATATCAATAGCATAGATGGACCCGATGGTGCTTTCTCAGTATGCAACATCACAGCCTGTAAATAGCATAAATAAATAAAGTTACAACCATAGTTTTATTCATCCATCCATCTTCCTCCGCTTATCCAAGGTCAGATCACGGAGGCAACAGGTCTAGGAGGGAAACCCAGGCATCCCTCTCCCCAAGGACACTCTCTAGCTCCTTCTGGGGAATCCTAAGGTGTTCCCAGGCCAAATGGGATACACAAACAAACACACATAAGGCCTTCCCCCCAGTTGGACGTGCCCAGAACACGTCTAAAGGAAGGAATTCTAATCAGATGCCTTAACCACTGAAGCTGAAATGAGTTTCCTTCGGAGGGTATCTGGGCTCAGAATTAGAGATAGACATCCAGGCGGAGCTCAGGGTAAAGACACTGTACCGCCGCATTAAAAGAAGTCAGTTGAGGTGGTTCGGGAATAGTTTTATTTACTGAATGCAGCAGTACAGCAAAGAATATATACCCATCAGCCATAACAGAGACACCACCTGTCTGGTCTGCGGCTAGGCAGCTCAATACACAGCAATTAATATTAACAGTTTCTGCAGTTTGTGCTACAGCGGATCTTCTATGGGAGCAGATTCCACTTTCCACATGCATCAGTGAGCCCTGGGCACCCACAACACTCTTCACAGTTCACTAGTTGTCTTTGCTTGGACCACCTTAGCTATATACTTACCCCTGCATACCAGGACTACCCAACAAGACCTGTTATTTTGGAGCTAAAGAGACCCAGGCATTCAACCCTCACAATGTTGTCAAATGTCACTCAGATCCTTACACATCTTTCCTGCTCCCAACACATCAATTTAGGGAACTGGCTGTTTTGCCTAATACATCCCACTCCTTGGCAGGTGCAACTAAATTAAGATAACATAATCAATGTTGTTCACTTCACCCTTCATTGATCATTAATTTACATTAATGGCATTAGGTAGAAGTCCTTATCCAGAGCAGCGCACAGTACATTCTTTTATACAGCTGAGCAAATGAGTATTAAGGGCCTTGCTTAAGGGCCCAACAGTGGCAGCTTGGTAGTACTGAGGCTTGAACCGTGAACCTTTGGAACAGTAACCCACAACCCAAACCTCTGAGCTGCCACTGCACTGATCATCATCATGTTTTTAATGTTATGGCTGATTGACATATTTAATAAAGAGCTAAATCATTAGCAATTCTTTTGTATGGATTATTTTTTGTCTGGCTGGAATAGTATCACTTACAGAGTACAGGAGATGCAAGGCCTCTATTTCTGCATTAGTGTTACCCAGCTGTTTAAATACCAGCGAGCTCTGATAAAGAGCCCTGTGGCAATTAAAGTCCACTTTCAAGGCCTTTCTGTAACTTTGAAGAGCACTCTGGGGCTGTTTCTGAAAACACACACACACATTTGTTTACACATACATATGTTTCACAAATCTACAAAAACATATAGAACAGAAATAAATGTGTAGGACACATAATGTCATCATTCTGAACAGTGCTGACAAAATTAAATCTAAATACAGTGTCTTGTTGCCATGGTAACCAGGAAATAATTCTCAGCTAGCCAACACTCATTCATTCGCCAGACCGCTTAATCCATACTAATGTCATGGGGAGGCTGAAGCCTATCTCAGCCAACACTGGGCGAAGGCGGGGTACACCCTGAATAGCTCACCAGACCACTGAATGGCAAAACACACACAACCGTTCACCATAAACCAGAGTACTCAGAAGAAACCCATGCAAGAACATGCAAAGTCCCCAGAGAAACACCTGAGCCCAGGACTCAAACTCACGACCTTCTTGATGTTCGGTAGATGTGCAAACCACTATTCCACCATTTTGCCCTAGTCAGCCGGCAATGCTTGCTAATATAACTGAAACATAGATAACACTTTTCTGATGTACTAATTAGCACCTTTATTTAATCTATTTGCTGAACCACGCATTCCTATTAGGAACTGCAGGGAGGCTGGAGCCTATCTCAGCTGACTCTGGGTGAAGACAGGGTACACCAGGAACAGCTTGCTAATCCATCACCAGGACAACACTCACACCTAGAAGCAATTTGGAGTAGTCAGTTTCAGCATTTGTGATTGGTCAAAATGTATGATGGACGAACCATTAACAAAATACTTTTTAACCACTAGGAGTCGCTAGACGCACCAGTGCGTCCAAATCACATGACTGATTTAGGACGACATAACAAGAAAACGCAGTCTGGCCAAGTCTCAGTTTCAACATGTGTCAGAAGTGCAGACTTCAAACTATATACAAGTTGTAAATAGTATAAGTATAAGCAGAGTTATGACAAATAATTCATGCCATGCTTTTTTCATGAATGCCCCCATCATGTTTGGTGCGCGTTTGATGCGGTGAAAACGGGCTAATCTAAGCAAAGTAGCTCTAAAGCAAGAAGTGGGGGTGGGGGCATGACATATCCCTTCCTAGCATCAGCCAATCAAAAAAAAATAAAAATACAAGCACCCCCACCGTGCTGGTTGCTGGGGAAGAGGGGGGAGCTAAAATAAAAAATAAATAAATAAAAAACAGAGGGGCGAGCTACGTAAAAACATCGCTGCGCCAACCACCGGGACATGCACAGTATTTTCAATGACTTTCAAGTACTTCAAGACACTCCAATAAAATTTCAGCACTTTCAAGGGCCTGGAATTATACTCTCAATTCAAGTACTTTCCATGACCTCACGCACCTCGTACGGACCCTGCATAAAGACATAACGATGAGAGTGGAGAAATGTGAGGAGGTTTGGCAGTGCATTAACATCTTACCAGCTTGGCATAGCAAAGACCAGTGAGCATGTGAACATGAGCCAAGAGAGCTCTGGGGGAGGGCTGAGTGCTGGCTTCCTGCAAAGCCACGAGAGCCTCTGTATATTTTTCTGCCTTGATCTGCTTCACTCCTAAGACATATACACTTAATTATGTACCCATATGAACAGATTAACTAATTAATTACATATTTTTTTCCAGTATGACCACATCAAGCTTAGTAACATACCATTAGAAACAAAAGTGCACACGTGTAAAAGCTCCTTGAGGTCCTTAGTTGCTAAAGCAACAAGCAGGGTGGTGTCTTCTTCGATAGACAAGGTAAGGTTTCGGGTTTCTGCAAGCAGATCCTGTGATGGTGTGCTCTGCTTCTGGGTGAAGGAGCAAGATGGTTTAAATTAAAAAACAAACAAACAAACAAAAATATATATAAAAACAACATAAAAGTAAAGTGGATCAGTGTAAAGAAATACAATCCTTTATGTAAAATCATGAAATGCAAAGTAAGCATCACATCTCTGTACCAAACACAATAGCAGGATACTTATGGGTTAGTGACAAATTCCATTCATTCAATTGCCAAACCACTTAATCCCACTAGAGTCTCAGGGAGGCTGGAACCTATCTCAACCAACTCTGGGTGAAGGCAGGGTACACCTAGCACAGATCACCGGTCCATCACAGGGCAAGACACACACAAACACACCTACCTAGGGGCAGTTTGGGACAGTCGATTACCTTAATGCACATATCTTTTTGGACTGTGGGAGGAAACCAGAGTAGCTACTAAGCCTGGAACACAACCTCAAAACCCTTTTGCTGTGAGGCAGATGTGCTAACCACTGTGTTACCCAGTGAGAAATCCCACCATGTATTATAGCTACAATCACTGGATATTCCCTTACATTTATTTTTCATTTGGATCACTGGACAGATTGGATACTAAAGAATAAATAAATAAATAAAATGTCCAGGGTTATTAATGCGACAGAGAAAACTACAGGGAAAACATTTTTTTTGTGTGATATTGACAAGATTTCCTCTGGCAGGTGAAATAGTGTACTTATGGCTAAAATATTTTTTTGGTAAAAGATCTTATGCTTTCTTTAACACCTCTTGAATGTAGAAAAGTGGTTTGGTTTCGATGTAGTTATTGTAAGGCAAACTCCATTTTTCCCCAGAAATGGACAATAAAATTGTTAATCACTTTGTAGGCTATAGTCTGAAGCACCTAAAAAATTATTTACAATTAAGGAGGTTTAGTATATACTACACATGAATGGTGCAATATGATTGGTTCACTATGAGGGGATTCAAAAAAATATTATTTCAAGTGGGTAATACTTGAGTCAAACCAATGAACTAAAAGTTGATGAATAAAAATCCCATTTTAGCTTATTTTTCTTGTGTTACTGCACAGCAACCTTTATGGAGCTTGTTGTAGCATATACTAAGTTTGATTAAGTAGGCTAAACCGACGCCATCGTTTACATAGAACTTAGCTCAGCTTAAAGCAAAATCCTCACTTGACCTGTCTCTGTCATGGTTAAAATATGTAATTATAAATTATAAAAATCCTGTGTTAGTTTGTTTTTCTTGATATTTCTGTGTAGTATATGCTTAAACACCAAAGGTGTGGCTCAGGGGACATCGATGAATTGACATGCACCTCACCTTTGGCAAATAATTGTTCAGTGGTCTACTAGCAAGAACACTGAGGGGACTATTCAGTGGTAACCTCTGTGCCTGAAGCAAATAACTGTTATGATTATGTAATAATGGCTAGTAGGTATGCAGCATTATTAGACATTGACCTTTCAACACTGTCCTTAGCCTGCCATGACTGGTGGTGTCTTTTTGTCTTGCTTTAATGCTGTAAGACAGTATCTTTAACAGTACATACTTTATGATTAACCTGCAGAAGCAAATTCAGGATTTCTTCATAGTGGCTTTCTGAGAGCCAGACTGCCCACTGTATCAGCAGAAGTTTGTGGATCCATGGCTCGTATACCGTATCACCGAAAGTCTTCAGCACAACTTGCCATAACGAACCCGAATCATAACTGGACACCGGCTTGCATACAGCCTCTAAAGCTAAGAAACAAATAAGAGAATAAAGTATTCAGCAACACAACTCCTATCCGCACATGATTTCCCTGTTATAATCATCACAGTGTTGTACCTCTTATTAGGATATTTTTGATGCCATCCTTGGTCTCATTTGGAGTGCCGCAACTCAGCGAAAACAGCAAAGTGTTGTAGGTAACAGCAATCTCGAGCTTGAGGTGTCTTGTTTGGGCTGGCACACCTATTACAGGAAGACAACAAAACATCTGTTTTTAAACATGGTGTACATGAGTGTGGCTACATGGGTGGCTACATGGGTGGCAAAGGGGGGGCAGCTGGCACCCTTTAAAACGTTCCGGTAGCCTGGTTGTGACTTCATACTACATCAGTTTGTAGTTTACTGTTTTTCTGCAATATGGGCTGATTTGATTAATAAAATGTTGCTCGTGTGTGACTCACTAATCACATGATGGGCAAGGTCTTAACCACGAGTGTGCCTCTGACCACCCAGCAGCAGGGTGTTAGGTTACACCTTTTGATTTTGTGTACACTGAATATTAAGAGAAAAAGATGTGATTGCATTGCACTTCAACAAAGACCCCCAGATTCGCTCCGCTCAGAACATGACCGTACCTCATTAGGACTGAGGAGAACACAGTGCACAGATTTGTGGTCAACAAAGCTCTCTCTTTTAATTTATGATTGTTCAGATTTTTTATACATATTCACTGGGGTAAGGCAACACCGGACTGGTCAGTTCAAATGAACGCTCACACAGGATAGGTGTGGCAAGGTACAAAGCATTCACCATAGACTTACGGAGAACAGGCATGCTTGTTTTCCGCTGGGTAGCGCTGTATGCAAATTCAGCCGCCATATTGGCTCAGAGCGCCGAAGCCTTGGCAATATTTAAACAAGGAGGAAGCATCAATGTGTTTTGTTAGAAAAAGTTGTAAGTTATAATTCAAATAAAGCGAGGAAATATTGACAGAGATTTCCCTTGTTATTTTGAGAACAATGAACACAATAACATAAAATGGAGGTAATTAATTGGAACATACAGTGATAAATTAACATCTGTACGGTAAAACTTTAAGGTAGGTAAATATTACACTAAACATCTAGGAACAGTTGTAAGTGTACATACATTCAATATTCAATGACCTTAGAACAGAATTGCTTTAGTTAATTTATGGCGCGCTGATTGACTTTGATGTCACTGCTTAAGGTTATTGTACAGTTACCAGCTGTTCAGTGAATGGATCGCATGCACCATACTGTGCCTTCAGCGTGTACATGATCTATGTTTTTGAACAGATAGCATGAACAGAATGCATGTTCATGAGCTGCCATATGGCTCTTTCAGCACCCAGAAGTATAGTGACTGTGCCTGAGGAAGGGATGACAAGACCACTCCTATTTCGGAGCACCAAGAGATGGTACATGCTCTCACTTTGCTTTGGGGCTTCAGATATATAATTATTAATCCAGACAGACATCGGTTATGAACATGGACCAGAAATCATAGCCTGGGCCATGTCAGGCGTAACTGCTGATAAATACAGCTCCTGTTCTCCGATTTCCAACTTATATTAGTTGATAAATGATCTATTTTCAAATCATCAATTCAGCTACGATTATGGCAAAGTGTAGAAATATTACCTGTGAAATGTTATTCCATGTTCTCCTGTTGTTCTTTTTCTCTTGTTGTTGCACCCAAACGCAGTACGGTATTTTTTAATGCTACTACTCCAAGGCACAATGGCGGCCAAATTGGCATACCGAAATCTGACTGTGATATAAGTTTACAGAATTCACTCAAGCACAAAGTCCTGTAATTCGTACAGGTGTGCCTTGGAATACAGAAATAAAAGAAAACAAAGAGTGTGTGCCCAATTTTACCTAACAATGAGTACCAGTTAAAACACTGTGAAGGTACCCTGCGATGGACTAACCTCCCATCCAGAAGGAGTTGAAGCTCAGGCCCTGATAGGCCAGTAGACTTGGGTGTAAACCCCCAACAGAGTTTTGATTTTGCTGGAGGTCTTTTAAGCAAAGCAACTATTATCAATTTATTAGCAGCTCCATACTGATCAAGGATCATGCCCCTCTGTAAAAAACAATCTTGACATGTGCCCAGCTTTGCCACCCCACACAGGAACATTTCCACAGCCCTGGGAATATATCTAACTAGACAACCAGCAGGCTATTTTTCTCTTACACAATAGTGATGAACAAAAAATATCACTTGTACCTTGCACTTTTTGCTGAAGTTTCAGACACTCTGTGTAACAGTGTTTCCTTATGTCCTGAAGAGGCTGCTGACAAGTTTCATATTCCTGAAATGAAACAGATAAACATATAAGGAGCTCTTAGTAATAATAAAGTAAATGAATAAACTATGTGGAAGTCCTTACAGCCACTATATACATTATAATATACAGGGTGGAGGTCAGGAGCAGTTTACTGATGCTGTTGCTATTAGCTAAAAATGCTAATAATACCTTCCACTTTTTGGCGAGGTTGTCATTCTCCTCGGTCCACCTGTCTACCAAATTCAAAGGCATATCTCACCGGAATTAACTTTATTCAACCACATAACCTCATTAAAATCCGTGAACAACTTGAATCATTTTAGTTCCTGATTTGAACTTTCCCTCCTCCACTCCACATATAAACAGGAAGCTGCCCGCCTTGCCTGAGCTCTACTGCGCATGCGTTAAGGGTTTACGAAGCCAGCCAACCCATTGCGCATGCGCATACTCATCATGCCGTTAAAGCATGAATACTTTTATTATGACACAATGTTCTTACTGTTTATAAGTCAGTTATTATGAATAACATCGACTATGGTGGTCTAAACACACACTATTATTTGCTTCCCTATAAATTACTTAAAAAACTTGACTTATTTGATTTTTTTTAATTGTAAAAAACTAAAAGGAGGATGGTGCTGGATTACTGATCCGAAGGTCAGTGCCAGCCATGTCTCTCACTGTCTGTGGTGAGAGGCATGTAAAAGAACCATTGCGGACGTCTGTAGAATAGGCTGCATAGCCATCAGCGTGTTTCTGCCCTGCAATGGCCTGGCGAGCTGTCCAGGGTGTATTCTGCCCTTGCCTGGAGTTGGCTAAGATGGGCGCCAGCCTCCCCGCAACCCTAATTAGGATTAAGCAAATGAATGATTTTTCCCCTTTATTTCCCCATTATTCATTTTCTAAGCTGCTTAATCCTAATTAGGGTCATGGGGAGGCATGATGCCCATCTCAGCAAACTCTGGTCGAAGGTGGGGTACACCCTGAACAGCTCGCCAGATCATTGCAGGGCCAACACACATACGTTCAGATGTCCCTCTCCCCAGCCATTTCCTCCAGCTCTTCCGGGGGAACACATCTGTTTGCTGTTTGATGTTCCATCCTTGTTGCCCACATCAGTTTGCCGCCTCTCCCCATGAGCAACTCCAGAATAAAACAAGGTCCAGCCCCTCTCGAAATGGGTGGTTCCAGAGCCCAGCCATGTGTTGAGGTGAGCCCGACTACACCTAGTCGATATCTCTCAACCTCATGCACCATCTCAGGCTCCTTTCACGCCAGAGAGATCACATTCCATGTCCAAAAAGCCAGAGTCAGTAGTCAAGGATTACTATGGGTATGGGGAACCCCATAACCCCTCCCACAGTTAGTTGGTCCATGGGAGAGCGGACTCATGTCTCCTCTTCGGGCTAGGCCTGGCCGGTCTCCATGGGCAGAGGCCCGACCACCAGACGTTCACCTTTGAGCCCCTTACCCCAGGCCTGGCTTTAGGGGGGGAACCCGGTCCCCCGAGTCTGGGCAATGAAAACTGTGTCCTTGCATTTTTTTTCTCTCATAGGGGTCTTCTGAACCACACTAAGTCTGCACCTTCACCTAGGACCGGTTTGACGTGGGTGACCCTACCAGAGGCATAATTCACCAAACAACAAAGCTCCCAGGATCATCAGGACATGCAAACCCCTCCACCACGATAAGGTGATGATTCAAGGAGGGGTATATA
>JAOUQZ010000027.1:6034340-6047340 GCA_028564935.1 Neosilurus hyrtlii
CTGAACAGGGTCTGGGAGTTTGTGGTTGCAGCTGCACAAAAAGTTGATTCTGACCAGATCAAGAAACTGACTGACTCCGTGAGTGGAAGGCTTGTGACTGTTATCAAAAAGAAGGGGGGGATATAGTGGTCACTGAGGGTTTTTTTTTTTGAAATTTCAAAAATGTTTATTAGTAAATTTTGAGTTTGTTTATTATTCTCACTTTAACAGGTGAAAATAAACAGGTGAGATGGAAAATCTTTGTTTTACATTAATTTGCATAATAATTCTGCACACTAATAGTTGCCTAATAATGGTGTACATATAGATCTTCTCTTAAGAAGCCAACACTTCAGGTTTGAGGGTTTGTTAACATTTTGGATTGACCAAGATCACTGTATAGATGTACAATAACAATAAATCCTTAAAAATACAACTTACCTAATAATTGTGCACACAGTGTAGTACAACTTAGCAAATATTTAAAGTCATTTAAATGTGTTTTTTCTTTTAACTGTAGACTAAAATATGACTTTACTAACAGAGTCTGTAAAACCACACTTGTTTTCAAATATGAGGAGCACTGGGAGCTGCCATACCCTAATGGTTAGAGAGGCGGGTTTGTGACCTAAAGGTCACTAGTCTGATTCCTGAACGAGCAGGAAAAGTGTGGAAGTGGAGGGAGTGAGCAGCATGTTACCTTCCTCCACCTTCATGGCTGAAGTGCCAACTGCTCTCTGGGTGCCGTTATGTATGGCAGCCTACTGCGCTGAGTGTGTGTATGTGATCAATTTGGATGGGTTAAATGCAGAAGCTGAATTATCCTTGTGGGATTAATACAGTACGTCAAAAAAAACAAACAAACAAAAAAAAATAAAAAAGAAAAGAAATATATGCATAATTCGCAGGAGTTTATGCTCTCTCAGGCACTTGCCCACTTTATAATTTTTTTTTAATCCAAGAGTTGAGGTTTAAAGATGTTTTAAAGTAAGAGCAGAGCTGATAAACAGTTTTTCAGATTACAGATTGTAATAGATTGGAAACACGTACCTGAGAATCTGCTTGAAGTAACGAAAATAAATCAAGACCTGGACAAAATAACAAAACACGTCTCTGTGAGCTGACAGGTTCCAACAAATTACTAGACATTGAATCATATCGGACTCGATCTTAACGGTATACCTTGCATATCGGTAGGAATTGTGGACAGTGTTGAATGGTGGAATGGAACTGCATAGTCTGCAATGGAAGAAGTCAAGTATGAAGTGTCCAGTGGCTGGACGTTTGGCACGCGAACCGTTGATGGCTGATAAGTCAAAACCCTGAAAAAATTCAAAAGAAAAGAAATGTTTCCTACTTATTATTATTATTCAGTATGATATTTAATTTCTCCATACATACCATAAAAAAATAAACATGTTTCACAAACAACCACATGCATCATCTGCCACTGCAATCAGTGGTGATACACCTGGGGTAAGTCTATATATCAGGTCCTTGAGATACATACAACGTGCCTCTGTCCACCCAGCAGCATCATGGGTGCCAGTAAATACTGGGAAGGTAACCTGTGATGGACAAGCATTCCACCCAGGAGGAGTCGAACTCCTAGTTGCCTCGCCCTTCATAAATCAGGATAAGTTCGCTGCGTCTTGAGACCCTTGTCAGGACAGTAGGGTCTCAAGACGTTAAATGGACAGCACTCAATAATAATGCTAATACCCCTTTCTCGCTGACGCAACTTTCACACGGATACCCATGGCACCTTGAGGAGGAACACCCCGCAGTGTAGATGCGGAAATGGAACGTGTTCTCACTTTGGCCACCTTCTGCAACAAGAGCTGAGGTGAAGATTCACAGCATTTTATATAGTGGAAAAAAAAACAAAAAACGTATGATCACCATGAGCATCGTACAATCACCGCCAGCAGTACAGTGCTTGTCGATGTTCACGGTGGTCATACAATGGTGGTGTCATGTTGCCACATGGAAATGACACGTTTTTGGCCTTTCTGCAGAAATGCGGTGGAAAGTTCAAACACTATAATTTACCATAGCTGCAGAAGGCTGCGCTGCTGACGGTTCTCTGTGGCAAGTTGCGATACATGCGATGAAAATCACATGTTGTTCTTCCAAAGTATTTCCGTAAACTTCCGCAGGTCAAGGTGCGGCAGTGAGAAAAGGGTATGAGGCTTTCTGTTTTACATCAAAGATGAAAACTAGCACTAACCCTTTACTGCTATGCATCTCCTCAGATTTGGATATATAAACGCAACGCTTTTTCAGGGGAGGGTCAGGCTCTGCTTCTTCATCTGACGAGCTTTCGAGCGTCAGGTCGATCACGTCAGCCTTTTTTGTGCTGCTGGGTTCTGTGTACGGAACAACTGCACATGGACGCACAGGGGTAGTGCCTGAAACATAACAGACAAAGGTTAATTCAATGATTCAAAATTATGCAAAAGCACACATGACAATTAAAATCAAACAGTAACACTGTAAGGATTTTCTATTATTTAACTATGGTTTAATTATCATCAACTTATACAATTGACAATACTGCTAATTATCTTTTGCCGCCCCCCCCTCCCAGGTGACCCATATACAATCCCAGCCATACACCTTCCCTGAGGGGAATCTATCCACCAAATTTGGTGATCCTACATCATTTCCTTCTAAAGTTATCACACAAAAAAAATCCTTGACAAGCAGAATATAAGAACGGGACGTTCTGACCTTGAAACAAGGTCAAGGTGACCGATATACAATCCCATCCTATTCGCCCCTGAGGGGGACTTATCCACCAAATTTGTTGATCCACTGTCATTTTCTTCCAAATGTATCGTACTAATTATTCATATGAATGGATAGATCCCATTTCTATTTCTCGTCTCACCACCAGTGATGGCGGGAGTATTCAAACAGGTAAAACAGTATACACATTTTTTTGCATACTAAAAACATAGAAGTATAAGTATTGGGATACAGCCTTGGTGTTTTAAATGTATGGTATTCAGTAGACATTTTCAGTATCTGTGCAGATAAAACCTGCAAAAACAGTTGCAAAAAACCTACAGTCAATTTTGGGTAAACATGGAGACGACACTTTGAGCGTCTCCTTCTTTGGTCTCATTGGGCACCAGGTTCCGTCCTCTTGGAACTTGATTTCGTCCACATCTGTGCAGTCATTTAATATTTCCATAAACAGCCTAATAAATAAAGAGGGCATAAGTAATATAGTAAAAAAAATAAATAAGCAAACCAAAATGATCTCAAGTAAGCCATAAACATTCTTTTACCAGACCAGAGAGAGTTACTTACCCATCTATGATTAGACTCTCATACGCAGCTTTCTTGTCACACACAGGGCAGATCCAGGTAGGCTTCTTCTCATTCATCTGCAGGTACAGGGCAGCGTCAAAACATTGGAGGTGTGAGCAGGTCACTGCTCGACAGGGCACCGTTAGCCGCATTTTCCCAAGCTGAAGGAAACAGGTATAGATTTAGAAAATAACCGGATAAAGAACATGTATCAAGATATGACTAAAACTGTTTTCAGGTCTTACTGGGCACATGAGCGAGACTCGCAAGCTGGTTGTGGCTATTTCACTGTCGGGGTCTGCTGTGAGTTTTTCTTTTACTAACACAGAAGGAAAAGATATATTAGAAATTAATTAATATCAACAATCATTTTATACAACATCTGTTTGAGAGAAATTCAAAGTAGTTTTTAAAATGTTTTTTTTTTTTTTAACAATTATCATTAATTTCATAAAAAGAAACAAGAAGCTGATCTCACTGAGTGCTCTTGAGTGATCAGGGTTTCGGATTCCCTTCATTCTTAATCTCTGTAATAACAGCGGCGATGTCAGCTGCCGTACCAAATACACAGACATGGAGTATGTCTGGAAAGCAATGGATAGCAGGTGTGTTAAAAGAACAGCGAGAATGGGACTGATATGATGAGAACACTGAAGCTGGGATAAACTTACCTTTCCAATTTCAGGTGCCCATGTGACTGATATTTGATTGGGGACTGCAGATGATAATCTGACGAGAGAGGTGATGTTCAAAGGTCGGCCTGGTCTCTTTTGCTCTACACCATTCTTAGGAGGTGGCGCGTAGCCCTGGTACAAAAGCAAGCAACTTATAAAAACGTTTTTCCAAATCCCCCTTTTTCTAATCAGGGATGAGAACAGGCTTTGAGGAAAAAGAGGAAAACAGCAGCGGTCAAGGGTGCTGCTGCTTTTTCTTTTTAATTTTTTTATTTTTTTACGTATATCTCAAATAATAAAAAATATATAGATTTTTCAATACAATAAAATACTCAATCACACAAAATAACTTAAAATATTTTAAGAAACTTACATCTAACGAAATTATATGTCTGAGACCAAATTTATAATTTGAAGTCCAAAATCCAGTATTTTAGTTATTTTCCTGTACTGAAATTAACATGTGCATTAATATGCAAATACATTTACAAAGCAGCTCCATATACAACTTTTTTTAAAGCATAGGCTGCCTTAAAACACTAAATAATCTCATTTTATTACTATTAATATTTTAATAGTATTTCAGAAAAAAAAACATCTCTATAACTGCATTTAATAGAAATCCATCAGCTGTGTGTATGTGTGTGTGTATGTGTGGTCTGCTGATCCCTAATAAAACACAATCACACACATCCCTGATAAAACACATCAAAAAGACGGACCGACGGTGTCCCTCACCTAGCAAACGGGTCTACATGCTAACATTACCTATCAGGGCGAAATTCGACAATAATTTGAAGTAACTTGAACTTGAACAAAACGAGGGTAGCAATGCACGTGTGTGGATAAAATATGACCAGTGATGACAGCTCTCCTGTACATAAACGCACCCCCACCCAAAATAATTTACACACCCAATTTGCATCGATCTTAAACATGACTCACTCTACTCTCAAAAAAGTGGAAATCCGCCAATTGGCAGAAAATTCTCATCCCTGCATGATACACGTCAATCGGTGCACCACAAGACTACCAACACGTTAAAACCTCCTGCACTACAATACATTCCAAGAACACACGGAAAATCCCAGCCATGTGATTACTCACAGGAAGAGGAAACAGCTTCCCATTGACTTTGATGCAAAGACTATTTGGAAAGTTGTCCTCTTGAGGGCAGCTAGTCTCTGAAAGGCAGAACCTGACAACAAACACAAAGTTATTCCACTGTTGCTGACACGGTCAACTGACTGTGAACTCATATCTTGAGCAATGACACACTTACCGTAGTTGTATTTGAACCATATAATCTCTTCTACCACCAGGAAGAAAATCCCTTTCAACAAAGAATAGAAGAGAATGAGAAACACATGCCGTATAACAAATCTGGACAGAAGGTTGATTCAAATTAGGTCCTTACCGCGAAATGCAAATTTCACGCACTTGCTGAGGGGTCAAGGCAAAAATAAAGTATTTTTCTTGATGAAATCTCTGAATAATACTGGCCCCTGCATATAAAACATAAGCCACATACACACATATAAACAACTTTGTGAAATCTACTACATCTTGCATAAAATTAATGTTTTATTTGTAAATTACCCCAATAATTAACCGAGGGTGATGTTCTGTCAGCCATAAGGCTGGACGAAAAACAAAAACAAACAAACAAACAAATAAATAAATAAAAACCCCGGGTTCTCATCAGAACTTTTTGAAAACCGAAATGCGGCATGCAGGATTTTTTTTTTTGTAAATAGAGAGAAATGAGGTGCGTTCACTGATGAGAAACCTTTTTTTTTTTTTTTAAATCCAGCCTAATATGTAAAACCTTAACTTTTAGACTATGCAAAATTATGTATCTTTTCTAAAAGTCAAAGGATTTAATGTATATAAAAATCTAAACTTCAGTCAACTGTTAATTGAAAATTATTTGTTAAACTATGTATAATCTGACCCTGTCCTAAAAATAACAAAAGCCAACCACAACTACCTAAACTTGAAGGTTTGATCAATACGTCCAACACATCATAAAAAGGAAGGGACTTCATCTGGACGTCTGGGTGGACGGGAGGCATGAGTGGTGTCGGCTGCTGCATGTTCATCCTGGACTTCGAGTCTTGAAACACAGCCGGTTTAAGGGGCACCGAGTGCTGATGAGCTGGGTCTAATGGACTAGCACCACAGGAAAAGTCCGGGGTCACAGCTGGAGATCTCTCTTCAGACTTTGGGTGTGAATTTATGCTTGACTTTAGAGCAGATGATTCTGCAACACTGTCTAATGTTCTCAGGTATCTCCGGCGATACAGGTCCTTGATTTTGAGCTGCACAGCAAGGCTACTTTCACTCTTTAGCAAATGCAAAGCTCTCAGCAGGAGTTCATGCTTACTTCCACTCTTGTTCCTTCCAGCAAAACCTAGCAGTACCTGGAGCTCCGAGACACGGAAACTTGATATCATATTCTGAAATACAAAAACACACAGCATGCAAATCAATGTGGCAAAGGAGGATGGTTAAAAGTAGAGAAGTGTCAGTTTCCACACGTATGTACACAGTAAATGTGAAAGGAAAACGCACAGTGGACGTCCAATACCTGATTATCAGCACCATGAAATTACACAAAACATTTGTTTGAGTCTACTAACATTTTAAATCAAAGTGTGTTGCACTTTGCATTGCTTTACAAATCAATGAATAAACTGTAAATCTGATTAAATGACAAGGAGTCCCAAAAGTCTCTATACATATGGGAAAGCCACAAAAATTTATATATTCCCCGATGTGCAATTATATCCATATCATCAGTGTTAACATGAATTCATCACGGGCAGGGGAGGCTCAGTTGTTAAGACTCTGGGCTACTAATCTGAGCGTTGGGGGTTCAAGCCCCAGTACAACCAAGCTGCCACTGGTGGGCCCCTAGAGCTTAATGCTTAGTTGTATAAAATTATGATAAAATATGATACATGTAAGTCACTCTGCATAAGGGTGTCTGCAAAATGCCATAAATGCAAATGTTCATCATCATTAGCAGGAGACACAGTGTGTTGTGTCTACTGTGTGTGACTGTGTGTGGGTTTGCAAAAAACAAAACAAAACAAAACAAAAACGGGCAGTGGTGGTACAGTGGTTAAGGCTCTGGGTTACTGATCTGAAAGTTGGTGGTTCAAGCCTGTTGGGTCCTTGAGCGAGGCCTTTATTCTATATCCTCCTTAATTTAATTCACTATGTAAAGCTGCTTTGTGACAATGTCAATTGTAAAAAGCGCTATACAAATAAAACTGACTTGACTTGAGCCCTCAATTGCTCAGTTGTATATATATATAAAAAAAAAAAAAGATGAATGTAAGTCACTCTGGATAAAGGTGTCTGCCAAATGCCACAAATGTAATTGTAAAATTATTTGCATGAAGATGAGAATTTGAAAAACTTATTAAAAACTGTTTATTTCCCTAATGTACGGAGACTTCTGGGACATGATGTCAAGCCATTTCACCTATCCAAACAAGAAAACAGACTTTATTCAAGCTGAACCAGTGAACATTTAAGAATTCTCAAATAAACAAGTTCAACTGACCCTTCAGGACATACTGTTCAAACTCCATTTCCCTTGTGTTTTTTCTTTTTCTTTGAGAAAATATCCTTAAAATGTATTCAACATTTAAAATGATAATGTTAATAATAACTTCAAGACCAAGGCAACAACCACTGAAAGACAACAATATACATAAACCTGAGAGATCTGAATCTATGGCAGGGAAGTTTATTTTTTAAGATAGCTATCTTTCTGAATATGACAAAACTACAAAAAAAACTTTTGTTACTTTTCACAGGGAAATACGGGCTATAAAGCATTTAAGCTAACCTCAAATACAACAACAACAATAACGACAGTAATAATAACACCGCTGCTAGCTAACCACTGAACAAGTTAGCTAGCCACAACCAACGTTTGTGCTTATTAAACTCTCGAGTTTAACTACAACAGAGCATTTATTATGAAAAACAAACAACAAAGTTAACACACTATGTAAAGCTTTTGCTAAACAGTTACACATCTCTGAAGAAACTGTTAGTTAGCCACCGAGCTAACTGACAATGCTAACAAACAATGCTAACAGACAATAACAAAAGATTAACCAGGTACACAGACTTAACTTTCTAGCTATTAAAAACTATTTACCAATAACTGACATACCCCCTACTAAGTACTAATAAGAATTGAACACGAATATCCTAAACGCAGACTGACAAAAGACATGTAGCTGAAGCCCAAGCACCTTGATAGCTAGCGAAGCAGCTGGAAGCTAGCAGGCTAGACGGCTAGTGCTAGCAGTTTAGAACAGGTCCAGGCTTCAGAGAGTCGTCGACTCTCGGGCCTACGGTTGGGAGAGAACATACCGACTACAAAACGATACGAATCGACTGTTTAGGTTTGTTAAGAAATAAAACGATAACATTTACAGTCTGGGAAAATAACTTTTTTTTTCCAAACTAGCAGCTGCCAGCTATCATAACACTTTCTCCTACCCGTAACTCCTCAAAATCCGCCATTTTCTGGCTGTGTTCATCACGGCCCAGCGACAGGTTAACCCACGTGACCTGGTCAAAGGCTGAGCTCCTTACTGACCAGGGGTCTGGTTCCCAACCGTTGGTGACTCCTTACAGAAGTGCACTACAGTTATAACTTCTACACTTCACACACCCCACCCCTCCCCTTTCCATCTTTTAAGGAAAACTTCTAACTATGTTTATGTTGAAATATTTCTGATGTGTTTAGTGATTTGCACCAATCTGATAAAAGTGTTGATATGTTTTCTTTGTTCCTGTCACAAACTACAGATTGTGTTCTGTGCTGTCACAGTGGGAACAAATGTGAATAAAATATCTGAATGTTTGTCTGCAGCTTTGGTGCATGTCCACCAGGGGTACTCATGGCTGTAAGGCCTCACTGCATAATAGCATTTTTTTTTTATTATCATATAACTGCAATTCTATTATTCACTCACTCATTTACTGAGCCACTTAATCCTACCAGGGTTGCAGGGAGGCTGGAGCCTATCTCAGCCGACACGGGGCGAAAGTGGGGTACACCCTGAACGCCAGACCATTGCAGGGCACACACACACACACACATACCTAGGGACAATTTGGAAGAGCCATTTCCTAATGTGTATGTCTTCGGACTGTGGGAGGAAACCGGAGTACCTGGAGGAAACCCACTCATGTACAGGGAGAATATGCAAACTACAAACAGATACGCCAAGGCTGGGACCTGAACCCAGGACCTTCTTGCTGTGAGGCGGACCCACTATGCCACCGTACTGCCCCAATTAATTTACTCATAATTATTTTTAAATACATTTTATGAAGTTAATTTGAATTGCACCAAGATGGGTTGCTATATAGCTTATTTATATACGAGCAGTTTGCATGTTTTCTCCCTGCTTGTGTGGGTTTCTCTGGGTACTCTGGGTTCCTCCCACAGGAACCTCCCACTGGGCTATTTGGCTGTTCCAAATTGTCCCTAGGTGCAAGTGTGAATAGTTGTGTGTGATGGTCCTGCAATGATCTGCTAAGATGTTCAGAATGTAAGCCCAGCCCTCGCCCTATTTTGGCTGAGATAGGCACCAGCCTCCCATGACCCTAGTAGGACTAAGTAAAAGAGTGAGTGAATTTATAGTTTGTGCCCTGTGATGGCCTGGCGAGCTATTCAGGGTGTACCCCACCTTCGCCCAGAGTTGGCTGAGATGGGCGCCAGCCTCCCCGCAACCCTAAACAGAATTAAACGGTTCAGAAAATGAATAATTGAATAAATATATAGTTTACTGTAGGCATTTGGATAAGGCCCACAACAAATTACAATGCCATATCGGGTACAAAGCAACATGCTTCAGATAACAATTGTACTTTGATCATTTCAACAATCTAATTTTGGCACCATCAACCAAATATAAATAGAGAGCTTAATTTGCCAATTATTAAAAAAATTATAAAAATAACAAAATTCAACATCTAATGCCTGCAATGTTTGCTGACACTTCATTTGTCCAGCAGAGGGAAGTATAGGAAAGTATGTGTGAGACCATAAGCTTCTCTCCATCTGTTTAAACATCCCATTCAACTTTCCTTAAAAAAAGACTGTGGTCACTCATCATCACTCACTCATTTGCCGAACCACTTAATCCTACTAGGGCCTCAGGGAGGCTGGAGCCTATCTCAGCAAAAACAGCTCGCCAGACCATCGCAGGGCCAACACACGCACGTACACAACCATTCACATTCACATCCACATCTACGGGTAATTTGGAACAGCCAATCATCCTAATGTGCATGTCTTTAGACTGTGGGAGGAAACTGGAGTAGCCAGAGAACTTGCAAACTCCACACAGTAATGCCCAAGGCTGGGACTCAAACTCAGGACCTTCTTGCTATGAGGCGGACCTTCTAACCACTATGCCACCGTGCAGCCCGACATAAAGTCAAAACAACAAACAAAAACAACAACTTGCTTTTCCATATTAGACAATGAACAAACTTCAGAGGTCAACATATTGAAGAAAATGAATATTTATCTCAAACATTACATAAACCAACTACTTCGCAATGTCTAAATAAGATTAAACCTTTTTTTTGTTTTGTTTTTGTTTTTTGGCAAGGTTACTCAAGAGCAGGGTTTCTTTCTTTGCCCATTTTCTGGTTTACTAATCTGAAACTCTCCCTTAATTCATGACCTCTGTCTATTTATCAGCACTGGGCCCAGCACTGTTTTTGCAGTGGTCAAAGGGCAAAACCCCTCATCCATCTTTGTACAATGATCTTGAAAGGTTTGTTGCTGATGTAGGAAACAAGATCTCGACCTACCACTCAGGTTGTTGAGTTAATAATTCATAATTGAGTTAAATAATTAATATTCAAATAATTCTATCATTTACAAAAGATTGCTAATAAATAAGGTAATAAATATTAGTTATTTACAAAAAATTATACCTAAAATACAGTTCCTATAAGATAAGGTTTTAATGATTAAACAGCAATTATACCTGGACCACTTTATTGACACTGATCTATATAAAAGTGTGCTGTAGTAACATCATCTGTTACCAAAGAATTTCCACTATTTAATTTCTCACCACATGCAAAACATTATACAGGAGCTTCTGCAATCTTTTTATGAAGATGCTACAACATGAGGGCTCATTATGTTGTTGTGTGTGAAGCCTAAATAACAAATAAGTGCTAATTCCACTCTCTATTGCTATTCAAATGAAATTAACATGATAGTTTAATCTCTGGAAAAATTATCATTCGCTATTTATATGTACTAGCAGGTAGTTGTACGTTATTTTCAATAACTTCTGCAAATGTAATTATAACATGTCTATAGTCTTTGTTGCAGCAATACCTTAACAAGTAATATTTGAACATGACTACTTGCAAAGCAAACATCCAGGTCAGTTCTCCAATCAGTTCTGCTCAACACTGCATTCTTTAATGTGTTTATTGCTGTTTAAATATTAAACATTTTATTGCTATAATATATTGTAACCTGGTTGCTCAGCCTTTTCTAAAAGTGGGTATTTAATAAAATGATCTTAAACTTATTAACTCAGAATCACCTGCTGTAATGTATGGAGCTTACTGTAATAACTACTGCCTTATTTGCTAAACTGCTTAATCCTACTAGGGTCATGAGGGGGCTGGTGCCTGTCTCAGCCAACATAGAAGGCAGGGTACACCCTGAATAGCTCGGCAGACCCGAGCAACACGCACAACTGTACACCTTGAATAGCTCGGCAGACCAGAGCAACATGCACAACTGTTCATGCTCACACTCACATCTACACCTAGTGTTCATTTGGAACAGCCAGTTAGCCTAAACCCACGCGAGCACGAGGAGAACACGCAAGCTCCACACAGAAATGCCCGAGCCCAGAAATCAAACCCAAGACCTTCTTGCTGTGAGGCAGATCACTGAAATAACTACAATACCTCAATATATAATTAGTTTTAAACACGAAAACAAGACAATCAACAATAAATTATGCAAGCTGCAAACACTGTGTGTTCTGACAACCTTTTCTACCAACCAGTATCACAGTTTCAGCGGTCTGTGCTACACTAGCTCTTGTGTAGGAAGAGACCAGCTGTACTAGCCTTCGTAGGTCCTCACATGCCTCAGTGAGCCTTTGGCATCCATGACACTCCTGCCAGTTCACTAGTTGTCCTTCCTTGGACCATCTTTGGTAGGTACTCACCACTGCATACCAGGAACACTCCACAAGACCTTCCATATTGGAGACCCAGTTGTTTAGAAATCATGATGTGGGGCATGTGGTGGCTCAGTGGTTGAGGCTCTGGATCAGTGATCTGAAGGTCAGGGGTTCAAGCCCCAGTACTACCAAGCCGCCACTGCTGGGCCCTTGAATAAGGCTCTTAACCCTCAGCTGCTCAGTTGTACAGTTGTCTGGATAAGAGATATGAGTGTCTTTCAAATTCCAGAAATGTAAATGTAACGTGGCTCTTGTCAAATTCACTCAGCTTTTTATGCCCTGATCATTTTTCCTGCTTCCAACACATCAACTGTGAGAACTGACTGTTCACTTTCTGCCTAATACATCCCACTGCTTGGAAGGTCCCAATGTAATGAGTTATGCACCCAAGGGGATGTGGACATCCAAATAGTCCCCAACACGGAATGGGAGTATAATAGTTAATGGTATTGTGTAGTATACTCTATAAGTGGTATATGTAGTAGCAGTAATATTATGTAGCATATATTAAATGGCAACATAAGCAAAAATGCACAAAATATGAGATATACATGGTTTATTTATGTTAAGAATTTTTTCAATAATCACAGGTGCCGGTGAACTCAGTGCATGTGTAAGCAGGTGCATAAAAACTGAGTAACAACATTTCCTAAACCCCTTTCGAAATTTTTGTAAATACTACACTGAAACACACACACACACACACACACACACACACACACACACACACACACACACACACACACACACACACACACA
>JAOUQZ010000027.1:6062832-6072832 GCA_028564935.1 Neosilurus hyrtlii
TCGGCTGAGATGGGCGCCAGCCTCCCCGCGACCCTAATTAGGAATAAGCGGTTCAGAAAATGAATGAATGAATGAAAGAATAAATTAGTGAAGAAAGTGTAAATAGCTGTACTGTGCTCAAAGCTGTTTATACTCATGTCAAACGACACTGTAGAAAAATAGACTTGTTGATATTTTAAGTGGAGGTCTACATTCTGGAATGTGTGTCCGACTGGGAAATGTAAAAAAATTTATTTTTTCCCCTGCAGGTTATGAGATGTGCAATTTACTGCTTCACAACCTTTTGGAATATTTAAATGATACAATAATTTGGTGGCAATGATATGTAATTTGAACACTTAAAATGTAGCTGCTATGGCAGTTTGTTTTCACCGTGGTAATGCAAAACAATGCCCGAATATTTGCTAATTCCCACACAATCCTGATCATCCATAGATTAGTGACCTGTTTCAGGTGTACCCACCCAAAGTCAGCTGATTGGCCCCAGTTTCCTCTGTGACTCTGCTGGGGAAGCAGCGTAGATAACGGATGGATGGACTTGCCTATTATCGCTGCATGATAGGAACAATGAAGTGCATTTCATATCTCTATTTCAACTTGTTCAGACTTTTGACATTTGCAATCCTAAAAAAATAACAATAATAATTGCCATGACAGCCATCAAATTAGCATCAAGAAAAGAAAGATGAACATATGGTTAAGTCTGGTTATTATAAGGCAAAATAAATTATAGCAGCGTGTAATTTAATGACCGTTGTTTCACAGTGATTATTAAATACTGAATTCCATACAGTCAGTGATTGATTCTGATGGATCCATTGACTTTATATTGAAGTGGACAACAAGCATTTAGTTGACATTCAAGCAGTTAGTTGTCCTTATGCTGATATATACCCATATATATTTTCCCTGAAAAATGAATTTTTAAAACTTTTAATATAACTAGCAATGCACGGATACACTTGACAGACAAAAATCCCAGAAGAGACAGTTGGATCTCGAGGTGAATGCTTTGTGCAACTTATTTGAACTTTTCGTACTTCCCCACAAAATTTACTGCCATACTATATACCTACTTATTTATACTTTTCTGGACACATGCACCTACACTACTGTTAGCCATTTCTATTCAAAATGGGAGGAACACCCTCTCACCTTTAGCCTTAAAGTATACTTAGCAACCTTTATTTCATTATTACCATCTCACCATACTTTACATACTTTACATTACATCTCTTAAAATTTGCACAAAAAACATTTTTTAACAGTAAACCTCGACACCACTAATAAAATTAGGATCGATTTTATGTGTCCCAAATTAGATTCTTACTCTCCATGCACTGCTGATTGCTGTAAAACCAGGCAGCTGTTGTTCCTGAAAAATACCCTTTACATTTCTTGTCCAATAGAAAAATGTGCTTCCTTAATATATCCAAAAAATTAAATATGTCAATTTACTTAGCTTGCTGAAGCTAGAATAAGTCTCTTGTGCTCACTAGGAAGGGAATTTGGCAAGAGTGTTGGGGAAAAAGGCTTCAATTCTATAATATGGAAGTCTACAAATGGTTGGACTTCATGTTCATATAGTCAGTGGATTGATTAGAAGGCGTTTGGCAATAGTTCAAATGTAATAGAGATCATAGTTCTGTTTTGATGCATTAATATGTTTTCTGTAATAGAAATTAAGGTGGCATAAGCTACACTTGAGTGAATTAAGAATGTGAAACTGCCTGTGAGGGGCCTATTTCTTATAGAACATTTATACACATATAGCAGCCACATCCCAAAATGATTAATTCCCATGATTACATTGCTAATAGTTAATTGCTAAGCCAAGTGCATGAAAAAAAATTAGCCCGGAAGGTCTTAAGTGCAATTAGTTGTATTCCCTTACTAGATACTGAATCCTTTATTCACACAGCACAACTCCTGTCCCTGGTCACCTTTTATTATTAACTATATGTTATCCATTAGTCTTACTGTAATAACTGTATAGCTCGCAATAGTTTCCAAGTAGAATGTTTTAAGATAACAATTCACATACACTTCAAAAAGGGGTTGTTTTTATTTTTGTATTAAATTATTTCACAAAACCAAAGCCAGTTGTTTCGTAAAGTTGAAAGTAGTACTTTATTTCTAATTATGCTACAAGTTAATGGCAAAACAAACAAACAAACAAACAAAATCTTTCACCTGTGTTTTTGTTTTTTTTTGTACTTTTTTTAAACCCCTGAGCACCACAATCCAGCTTTCCCATAATGCACTGGATTATCCAAAAACAAAATTAAAAAAGAGGAATAAAAGAAATGTTTTTGAAGCGTCATACACAGCGAAAAAGAATCTAAACTCTACCATCATAGCAATGTGTACATATTTAACAAAGTAAACATAGTTTTTGTAAGCACATGAGCAAACCTTTTTTTTATTTTATTTTTTTTTTTTTAAACATTCAACAAAATGATTTCATCCTTGTTATCAAGTTTGCGGGTGGTGAACAGTTTCTTTAGAAAAAGCTTTGGTTTTACAAGAATCACACTGACTCATGTTCTTGTTTCACAGTCGACAAATACTCCAGAGTTGCACAAATATCTCTGCAGTTTAGAGATGAGATGCAAAGTGACAACCATGTGAAAAGATTTTAGCTGTGCCACTGCTAAGGAATAAAAATAAGAGAACGTCTGTTAGAGCACATCACATTTTGGCAGCTGTGTGTCAACTGTGCCCCATTCAGGCCAACTGTGCACATGTTCCCTTCAGTTTTTGTTTCTGTACAGTGATTTTTTAAAATATGGTCATGATCTAATGGGATGTTGTGCTAAATTCACGACATATTTATTATTATTTTTTTTTTACATTTTTAAAAATTATTATTATTTTTTTTACATTCTTACGGTTATCATTTGTTAACCAAGGCCTGAAACGAATATACATAGTCATCTTAAAATATTTTTTCACAGAAAAATGAGTGCGAAGGTGTCCAAACTAATATGAGGATCCACATCAAAAAATTCTATTTGAAGAGTTTGATTTGAGTAGGTGATAAATGGCAAAAAAATATAAATAAAAAAGGCTAAGTATGTTGGACAATATTAACATGTGTAAATTATTTTTTTTCCAAAATGCACTCTCCATCCTAGATCTATGCATTTAATTCTGTATATTGACTCCATAATTCTGCTACTCATTCCATAAAAACTCTTTTGATCATTTAAGAGTCAGCCATTGCTGTGATGTAATTTAACATCCTCTTGTGTTTTTGAGTAGAATTTATGATTACTACAGGAGAATGAACAGAAGAACCAGTGCTTCTTTCTTAAGCTGGTAAGAAATGGAGATTCATCTAAGGACAATCGATAAAGCTAAAAATATTATAAATAATATTATAAATAATTAATTTTATTAATCATTTTTACATTATTATCAATATTAATTAATTATCTTATCCAACAAAATAGATATGTAGCCTTTTTTTAAAAAAAGAAAAAGGACTAGTCTGGATTTAGCATTTTGGGGGGAGGAAAAGCCCAATTTCAAATAATGAATTAATTCAATCTATCAACTAATTAATTAATTAGTTACATGCTGGAAAAAGTTTCTGGATTTTAATTTTCTTGTTGGTTGTTTTTCAAATATCTACACTAAAGGTTTCATGGACAAAACAAGTTGACTTGTTCACCATATCAAATGAGTGAAATAGATTTATCTTGGAACATGGATCTATAGCGCTTTGGAATCAAACTCTTCATTTAGTTGCAGATGATGTAACTGAAATCTCTCATCCTTAGTAACAATGTAGAGGTTGGTAGAGTTTTCTATGTATTCAGTTTACAAATTTAAGTCAATCCACAGAGAAAAACAAGTTTATGAGTTTGTTGTTTTTTTTTACTTGCAACCAACTATAAGAGAATAAAACCTTGCTAAGGCAAAAGCCAGAAAAAACCCTAAAGAAAGTATGATGGAATTATTACCATGAATGGCAATGCTGTTTAATTTTGTGTGAAAGAAGAATGTAGAACTTGTGCAGTCCTTTTATTTTATTCTTATGTTTAACCTCTTAAGATTTCACACAACGTGGCTCAGGTGAACAATTTTACTTTGTGCCATGTGAGGAATCATGCCACCAACGTTTGGAAAACCATACCTCTGGTCAACTTTAAAACCAAGGTAATGTCATGTATGTATATAGCAGCAGTGGCTCAATGGTTAAGGCTCTGACTTTCTGATTAGAAGATCTGTGGTTCAAGCGCCAGTACCACCAAACTGCCATTGCTGGGCCCTTGAGCAAGGTCCTTAACCCTTAACTGCTCAGTTGTATGAATGAGCTAAAATTGTAAGTTGCTAGGGATAAGGGTGTCCACCAAATGCCATGAATGTGTATGCAAACAGTAATTTCAAGTAAACAGTGGAAACGAACAATTATAAGAACTGTGCATATACAGATTCTCAAAAATCCAAATTACATGGTTGTTTTTAGTTGCAGCTTTTCTTGTGAAGCTGCAGTGGCAGCATTTGGTGCTGAATAAAACCCTTTGTTGTACACCAATGATTTCAATCATTTGTATCATTTTCAAACCCATCATATTAAACAGCTGAGAATAGACTGTGTACTTATAATAAAATCCTTCTTTCATTTCTTTTCCCATACATAAAAATGCCACCGAAATAAATTTTAACAAGCAATGCAAATGACACTGTATCAAAGCCAGGTGCTGTCCACAGACCCTTCTAGATCTTTCTTAATGTATTGTGTTCCATGTAGAGCCTTAAACGCTACACTTAAAAACGGGTGACTGTGGTCATGCTTGTTGGCACAGTCTACAACAAATGAGGTAGATGCATATTAATATAATTCCCTTCTTTGGTATAATAATAATACAAAATAGGAAAAAAAAATCCAGTGATCTGTTAAAACAGAAAGCTTTGATTTTCAAGTGGCTTCACAAGAAATAGAAATGAAATAAAATGAGGTATACCTTGTAATTCATAATCTATTACACGTATGTACAGGTACAATTGTGAGGTATCTGGCTGCATTTAAAATAAACCTTTTCTTTTCTTTTTAATTGAACCATAGAGCTGCGGCAGGGATGCAGCCAAGGATTAAAAAAAAGAAAGAGAAAAAGAAAATACAGTAAAAATTAAAATCTTTTATAATAATAAATAGAATTTGAAATTATATGCTTTACAAACTTATGAAAAAGAATAATAAACAAACAAACAAACAAAAAAGAATATCCTTAATTTCTCCTTAAAAAACGAAATGGAGAAAAGGGGGGGGGGGGGGGGTTAACGGGAAAACAAATCAGAAATCAGACTTAACTCACAATAAAATCTATTTTCTCATCGACTACTGTTTGGGATGACTGGAACCCCCCCCCCCAAACTGACCATATCTTTATGTTTTAATCATAGCAGGGAGTTGCATTGAAGTGCTCAGCCATTTTTCATGCTTCTTAACTACACAATCCCACTATGTGACATGACGACTAATGTAGCTATGAAAAACTTATATTGACAAGAAAAAACATGTTTAATGATATAAAGTTGCATTTAATGAACACTTATTTAATGAACCTTGGTAGTAATCTGAGGCAGTGTGGGTGTGAAAGTATTTTTTAAACTGAGGTAACAGAGTATTACTAAACACCACTACATCTGTTTCAGAAATAACTGACTGTTATGATTGTCCCAATATTTTGTGAATTAAAATACGTTCAGGGGAATAATCATATCCGTTCATTTCTAATCTATTTCTTTTTTTTCAGACTGCAAAAAAAGAAGATAAATTTAGATTTCGACACAGAAAGTACATGTAACTCCCTGACTATTTGATGCCCCCCTCTGTTAAGCGGAATGTGCTTTCTCTACCACTGATATATTCATTTGTACTTTAGTTTAATAATCCTTACTGTTGCATATTTTAGTTCTGCACAGGCATCATCTAAACATGACGACACTGGGAGAATATGCATGTGTGCATTATCACAACGTTATTCATATGCTCTTTGGTTTTTTTTTTATTTTTTTGTTTGGTATTAAAGCTAGCCTGATTCATGTGGAAAGATAATGAAGGACAAGGTGTATTTTCATGTTTACCAGCAGATAAAGCTTTGTTCAAGCCTTCTGTCCATGGAACATCATCTCCCTCCCTTGTTCCTTTCTGTTATCAAACAGATTCTTGTCTTCTTGGCACTGTTTTCTGGTGAGACTTCCAAAGAAGTGTTACTCAAAAATGAGTCATCAAAACCCGCATGGACACTGAACATGCTTCATAAACGCTGACAGAATGATACATCGTGTTTGATTCTCTTTCTCGTGGAAGTACTGTTTTGGAGATTGACTTTGCATGGATCGGAGAAGGATGAGTAGAAAAGAAAGAGTGGGAATTCACCATCGGAGGATACAAAAAACATACAGTTTCTGGAGAGTTTAGCAGCCTGCCTTACGTCTTTTGGGGAAAAGGAAATGAGCGGGGTTTGGTAGGGGTCAGTGGTTTAAGGCGAGGCAGCCTGTCCGTTTAAGGAGGAAGAGGAGGAAGTGGAGGGGGAGGAAGAGGACGGCTTGCTGTGGCTGATGAGACCCGGGCTGCTGCTCTTTCCCTGAGAGCTGGCATGAAGATGAACTCGCTGGTTTGTTGGCAACACAGAGATGGCCGGTTTACGGGCAAACAGGATCCCTGAAGGCAGGCAATAATGTGTCATCAAGATTTCACTTTGAATTTCCAAAATCACATTTACTTACACATTGACATTTACACGTCACTGCTTAATAAATTTGTAGCATACATTTTTGACCCCAAACACTAATTAAATTATCAAAATAAGTGAATTAAGTAGCCTTCAACTGTAATTACCAGAGCTAATTATGATAATTAAGTTTTAATTATAAGAAATACATTTCACCCATGAATCAATAAATCCCCAGCTCCCCGTCTGACAACTAAAGTTAACAAGATGGATAAAAATTCTTATTTTAAATTGTCCCCCCCCCCCCCCCCCCATGTAAATTAGTAGATACAAAGTAATTTAATCAGTCTACAGTGCACATTATTGTAACAGGAAAATTTTCCATTATAAATATTTCAAATGAATGTAACTGCCAATAAACAGTCCTTTAATTATTTCTTAATTGACTATGATTTTAAGAACAATCTAAAGTTTTATGAAACAGACTTTCCTTTAAGGTCCCTAAACACTTAAAGAAAATGTTGCTGAAGAAAAAAAATCGTACTGTTAACCATAATCCTTAATCCCAAACTTCAATTTTGCATATATTTTTATAAATGTGTCACACAAAAATTTAATCTCATTGTGTAAAGACGTACTGAGAGAACTATACATCAAAAGAAAACAAACAAATAAATAAATAAATTATACTGTAATAACTTAAAGATTTCGATGTACATAAATAATAACTAAATCTTGGTGGCTTTTTTGTTTTAATTTTCCTTTTTGTTTAAATAATTATTTTTAGCTTGCACACACACACACACACACACACACACATATATATATATATATATATATTTTAACTTCTTGTAATCTGGTAAAGTTTGATCATTCTATTAATTTTCTGAAACGTTTCTAGAACAGTTGAATTTGTTTTTATTTGCACAGAATCTTTTGCTTTCAAACGCAATTAGACAAGAGTCGCATCTTAAAAATATACTAGCAGAGCCTATTTTGCCTTTAAAAATTTGCTACATTTTGACATCTATCACTTCCACAATGGGTTGAACAGCATGCCTTTCAATGAGAAACAGTAATTGATTCACGAGGAAAGAACATTTTAAACCGCGCTCTTTTGGTTCAATTGAAAAAGCCCACTTTAACTCGATGTCCATTCTGGCAAAAGTTTCCCAGCAGTTATGGAGTGCACTCCAATGGGCCATCTCCAGGTAATTACAGTCACTTGTTTGCCAGGCACAAGCACTGTATCCACCTTAAGCAGGGGCTTCTTCCTTTCAGGCACGAAAGACAATAAGCCCCATCGACCTGGCAGCAGCTGGACGCCAATTTCCAGATATTTAACTTTTTTAACTCTATTGGACTTGCCACTTCATTACGATAGATTTTATAGCAAAGACATCAAATTGTGTGGAGGACTAAACGCACGGGGGTGCTGCTATAACTTATTGAATTTCCTGCCCGCAATTACATCAGCAAACGGCCGCTCTATTTACCTGTGTAGACAACTCCATTTATTTCTATTGACATGTTGATGCTGCTAATGCCGTTGGTAGACAGGTTCAATGCAGTCTCTTGTCTGTCATCTGTCAAGAGAGGAGCCGGAGAGAGCAAGGGTGAGAAAAACTCAATATGAGCATTTATAAAAGGAACACAAGAAGCAAGAGGAGCGCGCCGCCAACTATTGGCGATAACTCATGAGTGACAGGATAAGGAGCAGTTTATTAAAAGAGTTCAGAGGGAAGAAGGGGGAGGAAAAAAAATACTCAAAAGCATGTCACATCCTTTTGAACTTTTCAGTTATCTCAAGAAAAGGTACTACACCGAGGGTCTATATATATAAAACACATCCCATTATTGAAAGCTGTCTTACTTTGCCCACTCATTAACAACATTAAAACATCCATTACGTTTCTGATTGCAGCCCTGACCAAAGCTAAATTATTTGTTCCGTCATTTCTTTAGGCCGCTGCAGCTGCATTAAAGAAGGTTTTAATGTCTATCATTTCTCTCTCGTGTGTGTTATTACCAGGGACTCCGAAATATATTTTCAGACTTGGTTTCTGCAAATAACATTTAACAATAATCTTTAAATTGCAGAGTGTTTGGTTGCATTACATCAAGCCCCACACGGTGCTATAGAATTATATTCTATTCCCCCCATCATATGGTATATAAAGCGTAGTCTGTCATAATGATACGAAAGGTACAGTCGTGCAGAAATAGCGTATTACACATGAGAGAAAAAGACACCGCAATCTTCTCACAGACTCTGTTATTATGAGATGCAGGATTTGAGGTGTAGTGGAATCATTATCGTCTTGCTTGGAATGAGACATCAGCATTTACCTTGGTTGTTTAACTGTTAGTATTTCACCTGATTTGGCATAAGATTTAAAACATGATGTTGAATAATTTCCATTATGCGTTCTAATATTATACCATTGTGATTACTTTCTTTCTTATTTTTCTTGGTCTGTTGTCTGTGGAGTTGAGGAAGTTATTCATGCACCACAGACACTCAGTAGAGGAGATTGTCAGGAGGATGATATAACAGTTAAATTATATGCATGTGTATTTGGCTAAAAAAGATCTATGTTTAAAAAAGTTCCCTCCAGCTGATGACTCACTCCATATACAACATGTGACTTAAAGGGATGATTATATATAAAACACAAACGTTTTACTCATTCACTGAATAGTGCTGTAATATTTATAGACCATACTTCTATATTTATATACAGTATTTACTTCCTTTCCGATTTTTTCAACTAAGATCAACATGGTAGAGCAGTGGTTAGCATGTCCATCTCACAGCAAGAAGGTCCTGGGTTCAAGTCCTGGGCTCAGGCGTTTCTGGGTGGAGTTTGCACTTTCTCCCCGTGTATGAATGGGTTTCCTCCAGGTACTTTGGTTTAATCCCACAGTCCGAAGACATGGACATTAGGCTAATTGATTGCTCCAAACTGCCCCTAGGTGT
This sequence comes from Neosilurus hyrtlii, assembly GCA_028564935.1. Lineage (NCBI taxonomy): Eukaryota > Metazoa > Chordata > Actinopteri > Siluriformes > Plotosidae > Neosilurus > Neosilurus hyrtlii. The sequence continues at coordinate 6,072,499 of JAOUQZ010000027.1, forward strand.
GAATGGTTGTGTGTGATGGTTTGTTCAGGGTGTACCCCCGCCTTCGCCTAGTGTTGCCTGGATAGGCCCCAGCCTCCCCGTGACCCTAGAAGGAGTAAGCAGTTTGGCGAGCTGAATTTCAGCCAGGGCCTTGTCAGCATTTCTGTAAGTGGTTGAAAGATCAGATTCTAAGGCAACTAGGCTTTTTAACATATTATTATGAGCGAATCTACTCTTTAATTATGGGCGTGAGTCAGGTTACCATATTTATTTTTGTTTCATGTTTTGATGACATGGATTGCATTAATTCATACCACAGTGTCTTCACTGTAGCTGAAAAGATGAAATCATACAG
>JAOUQZ010000027.1:6077832-6087271 GCA_028564935.1 Neosilurus hyrtlii
CAGGCGAGTAGTTGAAAAGGGCTGAGCCGTAACTCTGTCTGCGGCCCTCGCGCCGGTTGCTGTCGATGGCTGCCTGCAGCTCCCCGGGTGAGCTCAGCCCCCGCTTTTCACATTCATATGGGTAGAGGTACTTCATATACCTGAACAGAAAAGGAAGATGCAGCAGTCAGGCTTTGGAAGTGATGAGAGTGATGAAAAACAATGCAAACTTTAAAATGAAAAGCTCACTTGAAAGGATTTCCCTATGCGGTGTGTTCATGAGCAATTTATGATGTTTGAGTTCCGATGAAACTCCTCACATTTGTTTACATTAGGCCATATTGGCATATAAGGAAATTTAATGACATAATGCTGATGTAATGCTTTTTGAGTATGAACAAGCCCAAATTCACTTGGTTACTTTTCTTATATCAAATTTTTATGCACATTTCTATATCAAGTTCTAATAGGCAAAGGTGAGGGAGAAAATGATCAGAATTTAAATAATTTACTTTAGAAGCACATTACTGAATCCTGTCACTTTGTAAACCTTTGAGATGTGTCCCTTCTGAATAAGTGTATGCAAAAGGTAAAACCTAGCAAAAAACTAATATACTGTTTTTTTCCATATTTTGCCTTTAATACTTTATTAAAAAAGGATTATCTTTTCTTATATTAAAATATTAATATGGAATAATAAAATATTATACTGTAAAACAGCCTGTAAATATGACTTTGTAGGCATAACAAACTTTATAGCTGATTTTCTCCAAACTTTATTTTCTGCTAAGATGATGATACTGTACCTTAATGTTTGCTAAATTCTCTGGATTCACCGAATTTTATAAATTACATGTTATTTTCAAGATCATTAAGGGGAGATTTTGAATATCCAATCACAACGTTTACATTTTTTTAAACAACTGGACTGATATTTTGGTGACATGCCCCACATTTATTTAACACTACAGTAAATTCATAGTAAAACTTTTTTTTTTCTTATTTTCATGCACCAAGTAAATTCTGAGGTGAATGAAATCTGTACATATTGTAATATGGGTGGGGAAGTAATGTAAATTTTGGGCAAAGTGAACAGTAATTTTACATGATTATCTGTAAACCATCTGCTGGAAATTTGGAAATTGTTGGCTGCTACAATTTGGCTGACACACAAATACTACACTGGATGTTAAAAAGGAAATGCATTTAAACATATCCATGGACCAACATTTAAATAAATACTATATAAATTATATTAAGAAAGGTGGCTACATCTTAAATGGGATAATAATGAAAACATTATGAAACTTTGTTCATGATATCTTTGTCTCTGTATTATTTTATCTCATTTATCTGCTCAAAATCATGGCAGATATACAGCCCTCTGTACTTTAAAGGTAGATAATTGAATCAGACTCAGTGTTTAAGAACTGACTCGTGGTCATCAGTTGATTGAAGATGTAGGAGGTTATCACACTCACTGGGTCCGGAGAGTGAAAGCTGCACTGGTAATCGAGGTAGGAAGGTTTAGACCTCTGGTAATCTCACGCCATATTTTCTTATTGATGACTTCCACTAAGCCCCCTTTTTCAGTGACAAGCTTGTAGAGAGTGTAGAGATCCAACACCTGCTTGGCCATGATAGGAATCCGATTCACTGGAGTCCCTACAGGAGTGGGACACACACACATAGACACACAATATCCACAATCAATGCCATTAACTCTGGCTTATCGATGGGTCTCTCTGCCGCTTACGAGGCCAATCAGTCTGGCATAAGTAAAATGTCCGACAGGCTCGTTCTCCTACTTGAAAAAAAAAAATCACTTTTAAACCGCTCAATCAAAAGTCTCCACTGTCTGGTGGAAATGTATTGTCAAAGCATTTCTGATTGAAAAAAAAATGTTTAGGGCTCAAATTGTGTAATGCACATCCATATACTAGTTTACGTATTTATTACTAACTACACATATATTCCTTAATCCTCATTAGTACTCTTGGGGCTTTTTAGGACCCCAGCACTATATATTTTGTAATATTTTTTTTGTCTGCTGTATTAGGTAGTGGTCAACCAGTAAGTTGGCATTCCACACACTGAAGATTATAGCATCATGCTCATTTATAGGATTTCTATAATATAGATTTTCATTTCCAGCCTTACCGTCTAATGCATGTTACTTTATTTATGTAGTGGTACTTACTTTATTATTATATTCAAACAATATATCCACCAACATTAACAGGATTTCATTTCACTATTTGTGTATTTGTGTTCAACTGAAATTTGTGTTCGCAATCACTTGAATTCACACCCAAGTGATTTTATGCCCAATTGGACCTGAGGTTTCATGATTTTTTTATGGGGTCCACCTGGACCCTAGTGCTGGATAGGGTCATTTTGATAAATCAGCCAAATATATGCTTTGCATGTACTTGTGTGAAGATGCTGTACATTTTTATTATATTCTATTCTGCCTTATTATCCTAGATGCACAAGGATGTGGCAATACCCTTCTTTAGACTTGATGTAACACAAAAATTCATGAAAAAGTAAAAAATATGAAAATACTGTGTATTTTCTTGAATAAAATCCCTATAACCAGCAACATCTCATTTTTCTTTTTTTCTTTTCTACACGTTCAATCATACCATGCAAACAATTTTTTTTTTGCAGTTGTGGCAGTTGTGAACTGAATATAGATACAAAGTACATGAAAATAGTGCTGGGGTCCCTGTAGATCCCAGGTGTACAGATTAATCAGTCTTGATTAAGAATAAAATATTTTGGGATAAAATAATCAACAATGCGGTGGTGTGATGCTTCTTGCATTGGAGTCTATAGCTTATATTTTTCATATAACACCATGCCCTGACATGCTTTTTCACTCTTATACTACAGAAAATTCATTTGTTTCATCAAAATTCATTTAAATACAAACACATTTTTATCCATTTATCCAAAATCATACATTTTATCCATCCATGCATCCATTAGCTGCACCGCTTAGTCCTCAGCGCTAGGGAGGAAACTGTAGCCAATCCCAGCTGAATTTATTTAATATGTAGGATAAACTCTGACAAGTCTTTTTTTTTACCCATTTAGATGAAAAATCGTGTATTAAATGCAAAAATCATACATTCTATTCATTTTTAGTAAACATTAGTTCCACTTATAACTTAATTTAGGATGTCCGTATCCAGCTGCTCGTTCTAGCCCCATTTTTACTTTCTCTGGAAGTTAATAAGAGAAAAAAAAATCAAATTTTTACATTACAGAGAAAAAAATTAGATCATTCATCCTGAAGACTTTCCCATGACAGAAACGTAAAGTTACAGCTTTACCACTTAGTTACAAAGTAATGACATGGGAGTCTTCCTCAAAAAACGTCAAATGACTCATTAAGCACCTGTCAAATATGTCACGCGACAGGTACAGAATGGATCCATGACAGAAAATTGGGCAAATTCTTAGGACAGCTGTGGGTGTGTTGGACAAAACTCAGCTGTTGTGTGATGGAAAGTGCCACTGTGTACCTTTATCACAGAGTTTTGAACATGTTTAAGATTGATTCTGTCTTGTAGGTGATTCTTGAGGTCAGGTCAATTTCCTAGGTCTTTTGTGCAATGCCCTACAATGCACTACGGCTGTGTTATGATTGAAATACGAATTTCATATCCTTTTTGGATGATCTGATATGCTCAGAATTGCAAGGTTTTCTGCCAATAGTCCTATGATTGCCTGATGTTAAACCCATGGGACGTCCTTATATACACATGACACTGTATGACATTTTTATGATAGTGTTAGGATGTGCCGTGCATCATGTTACATACGTACGGCAGTCATATGTCAACCAAGTATCACAGGAATATCACCATCACTATCACTATCACACAATTTGACTTACAGACCTGACCTATTTTCCCATACAGCTCATATTCTATATATGAACACAACTACACTAAATTCATACCACCACCACCACCACCACTACTACAACAACAACAACAACAAAATCACAGATTGTTTGTGTAAGGGGCTTTACAGACAACTTCATGCTTTGAATTTGTTTGTAGAACATCCACCACATAAATCCTCATGTCAGTTGTTACTATTAAAGCAATAACATGTGCAAATTAGTTTATTAATTTCTAGCTGATGTCAATCAATCAGAACCTTCCGACAAATCAGAATAAAGTATTTAACAATGCTGTGCTAAACGTAATTTGGTCTTTGGCTGAACCACAGTGACAGACAGTAATACTGTTAGTGATACAGATAAATAAAAATTAAACATGATTTTAAACAGTGTTTTGTGACTTTTTAGCAAACCAGATTAACGACTTTTTTTTATTTTGACATCACCGACCTGGCAAACTAGAGCAAACTCTAATCCTACTATCTGCTAAAGAAGAATACTGTTGCTTTAATAAAAAGCTAATAAATAAATAAATAATAAAATAAAGTAGCTTTGTAAATCTTGCCCGTCTAAAGCAGCTATGTATTTTACCTCCTGATTTCCCGAATACAAAAATCCCCTGTGATAATTTGTTCTCACGATTTAATGCCAGGTCATAAAACAGCGAAGAAGAGCAGTCTTTTGTGTGAATTGGAAAGCGGCTGACCTCCAAATAATTAACCTGTATTTTGCTGATAGAGTTCCATTGTGCCCATCGGATTTACCATAATAGCAATCAATACTCTGAGAAATATAGTGCAAACAACAGCAAGCGCAGCTTTGGCTATGAAAGGACAGCAGAGAGCAGAGGAATGGTCTACAGAGGTACAAACACATCAATTAAGCCTTATAATTACGGCTTCATTTTGCCTTTCTGGCATGTGAACTAAGAGACACTATTTAAGTAAATGATTTATCTGTGCTTGTGCACTGAACAATGATGGAATTACATTTAAAGTAGTAGCACCATCTAAACCAATCAATTGCTATTTCTAACTTCTAACTTCATCCTGAACCATCCATACATCACATGCCATTAATGAAAAAAACTTGGCCAAGTTGTCTGTGTTATGCTTTCATCCATTTTTCCCTTTTTTCCTTTTTTTATTGATCTAAAATTAAACAGAGGTGAATGTTACGGTAGGCGGCACAGTGGCGTAGTGGTTAGCACTTCAATCTCACAGCAATTCCTGAGCATGACAAGGCTGCATGTTCCCCCCATGCTTGTGTGGGTTTCCTCCACGTACTCCAGTTTCCTCTCACATTCCCAAAACATGCATGATATGCTAATTGGCTGTTGCAAATTGCCCCAAGGTGTGAGTGTGAATGGTTGTGTGTATTGGTCCTGCTATGGACTGCCAAGCTGTTCAGGGTGTACATTTGCCCAGAGTTTGCTGAGATAGGCACCAGCCCCCCCACAACCCTAGGAGGATAAAATGGTTAAGCACATGAATGAATGATTGATGCACATTAAATAGAGGTAAACGTTACAGCAAGGGCAGCACAGTGGCGTAGTGGTTAGCATGTCTGCCTCACACCATGAAGGTCCTGGGTTCGAGTCCCAGGCTTGTGTGTTTTTGTGTGGAGTTTGCATGTTCTCCCTGTGCCTGCGTGGGTTTCCTCCAGGTACTCTGGTGTCCTCCAAAAATCCAAAGACATACACACTCAGCTAAATGGCTGTTCCAAATTGCTCCTGGGCGTGAGTGTAAGTGAAAATTGTTGTATGGCTGTTGGCCCTGCACTGGTCTGGCGAGCTGTTCAGAATGTATCCCAACTTCACGCTGTGTCGGCTGAGATGGAAAGTGAGTGATTGAGTGTTACGGTAGGCCAGTGATTAGTTCACGTCAATGTGCTGTACTAATAGAGTACTTTTCCCAAAGTTACATTCATACTGTATTTAAATAAACTTTAATTACACTGTATTAATTCATAAACGTTTGCATGAATTTGGTCTAAAAGCTGATCATGTCGTATAGGAGGATTAGCTCCAGTTGTTAGTTTAAGGGTTTATTTACAGTTGAAAGAAAAGAACATCAAACTCACACTCTTTGCTTCTTTGAGTCCTTAAAACTCCATAATACACAGTGCCCAAAGATAATCGTTAAAACAATTATTTATCCACAAACACAAAAGACTAATGTAAACGAGTATAGGGTTATAAATAAAAACGGGGCTTGACAAAAGCCAGCATCAAGCTGAATCTAAACCCAGACAAGCCCCTTTACAATGAGATTTATGGGCACTCAATGGCTGAGGTGATGCATGTGGCCTCCCTGATTCCCTGAAAGAGATACAGCGAATAAAAGCTGCAATGAGCTTTTGTCAGGCCAAGCAACCTGATGTGGCTATGCATCATAATGACAATGAATGATTACATGAAAAAAAAAAAACATGTTGAATACCAACCCCCACCAAGCTCCTGTTAATTCCCCCCGCACTAAAAATGTGGAATTGACGAAGCGGTGAAGGGTTTTAGCTTTAGTGGTGGGAGCTGGTCATTTCCTCAGCTTTTTTCAATTGTAATGCATTTTCTTCACACACTTCAGTGAGGTAATGGAAAAGGGGGGAGGGGAGGCGTTTATACCAATCCTCACAAAAAAAAAAAAAAAAAAACAATGTGGGAAGTACCTTAATTCACGTATATAAAAAACAGGAAATTGAGGAAACCAGAGGAGCTAATGAACTAAACAAGTTCCGTGTGACTTTGAAAAATAGAGCCAGACAGGATTGTCTGCAGCCTGAACAGTAGGAATTAAAAAAAATAAAAAATTTTAAAAACGCCAAGTCTTTAAAAGTGTGCTACACGGAAACAAACAAACAAACAGACAAACAAAAAAACCTTCTGTGCTGTCAATTAAACATACAGACTACTGAGATTAGTGCAGGATTCTAACCACATCCATTTACCTTTGACACACACTGTCCTTTGTCCTGCCACACAAGGTTATGAGCTTACGTGGGTGTTGCATTACATACTACATACAAATTCAATTTAAAAGAAGGTCAGAGGATGTGGTTGAATTGTTTAACAGTCAAAAAAATATGTAAACATGTATATATTGAAAACAGGTGTCCACGAATTCATGCTGAGTGTAAAGATATTATCAAAATGGTGCTTACGTGATGTACAATGATCAGCCATAAGATTAAAACCACATGCCTTGTCTGCAGCAATGCAGCCCCATACACAGCAATCTACAAAGCACTGTGTCATGACTCCTTTCTAACATATCCTGTATTAACAGTTCAGTAGAGCAGTTTCAGTAGCTCTTCTGTGGGATCAGACCAAATGTACCAGCCTTCACTCCCCATGCACATCAGTGAGCCTTGGTCACCCATGACACTCTTGCCAGTTCACTGGTTGTAGTTCCTTGGACCACCTTCCTTGGTAGGTACTTACCACTGCATACCAGAAACACCCACAAGAACTGTCATTTTGGAAAAGAATAGACTCAGTCGTTTAGCCATCCCAATGCGGCCCATTTATATATATAAAACAGTTGCAGAAGTAGTCTGAATGAGCTCAGTACACTTTAAGCCAACTGCTGTGTTGCTAACTGCGTCTGTTTATAGCCTAATTCAGAGCTTGCCCTCTAGTCACCCTGTGATGCCCAATCCTGTCTGATCTCAGAAGTCAAGCAGGGTCAGGCCTGATTGCTACTTGGATGGGAGACTGCCTGGGAATACTTGGTGCTATGGAGGGTTAGGGAAAAGACCTGGCAACCTACCCTGTAACAATGTACTGAGAAGAAAATGTACTGAGAAGATTTGAAGGCTTATTTAGAAATTAAATTTTGTGTATACTATGCAGCAACATAAGAAAAAAAGTAACTAAAAAATTATTTTTCTGGTTAATTTTTCTGTTTTGAATAAAAAAAAAATGAAGGATATTCATGGTAAAATGCAATTGAGGTTAATGTATAACCATTAGGTAAAAAAAGAAACAGGTTAAATATACAGGTTATCTTCACAACATCATACATTTGCTCATTAATTTTCTGAACCACTGAATCCTAATCAGGGTCACATTGAGGCTGGCGCCCATCTCAGCCGACTCGGAGCGAGGAAGGAGTACACCCTGTACAGCTCGCAAGGCCAGCGCAGGGCAGGAACACGATGATGGTAATGCCAGCTACTCTTTTCCAAAGTCAGCAATGGTTCTTTTACATGCCTCTCACCACAGACAGTGAGAGAAATGGCTGGCCTTTGATAACCCAGTTAGCTGCACCGGGGAACAGCAGTGACAACCTAGTGACAGTGGGCCTTGAACCCCCAACCTTCGAATCAGTAAGCCAGCACCATAGCACCGGGCCACCACTACCCAACATCATACATATAACCAACATCAAAAAATAAAATGAAATAAAATCCCACTAGTTTAAACATAAATTCACAAAAAATGTTTTCTAAGTTTTTTATTTAAGTGACTGTAATGTATGGAGATTAAATCTTAATCATATGTACATAGCATTATAATGTAAAACAAATCTTTATTTGATAACACCAGCTCTGTCTGTAGTGCTGGCTGTAAGTCAACTCATAGATTTATATTAACGACCCTCTTCTAATATGTTATTGTTTCCATAGTAACAACAAACACAAGGACTAGTATGGTACGTGCTTCACAGAAACCTTTTTTAAAATGAACTTAAGTCCAGGCCCCAAAGGAAAACATTATGAAATTGTGAAAAATGTTGTTGTCATTTGGCCATTATTGGTATAAATATCTGCTAAACACACTTTTATTTCATTTTTTTTATTTACTGGGCATGCTGCATTAATGTAATGTGTTTTTAATTTTCCAGTAGCAGCTCAACAAGCATTTTTTAACATTTCCATATTTAATTTAATTAATTTAATTTAATTTTAATTAAATCTATCTATCTATCTATCTATCTATCTATCTATCTATCTATCTATCTATCTATCTATCCATCCATCCATCCATCCATCCATCCATTCATCCATCCATCCATACATCCATCCATCTCTATCTATCTATCTATCTATCTATCTATTTATCTATCTATCTATCTATCTATCTATAACAATATTTATTCATCCAATTATTTTCTGTGCCACTTATCCACTGTGGAGAGATGAATGCTAGCTGACATCGGGCAAGAGGCAGGGAAGGGTCAGCAGTCTATTGCATGGCTAACACAGAAGCAAACAACCATTCAAATGAACATTCATATCTATGGCCAATATAGAGTGGCTGGGTAAATCTCTGGACTGTAGGAGGAAACTGGAGCACCAAGAGGAAACCCACATGCAAACTGCAATTTGCGACAGTGCCAACCACCTTACTACTGTGGTATAAATTTGTGCTCCTTTTTAAATAATATTATTAAAAAAATGTAATTAAAAAATATAATAAAATTAAAATATAATAAAATTCACAATAAAAAAATACTAATTAAACATGTACACACACACACACACACACACACACACACACACACACACACACACACACACACACATATATATATATATATA
>JAOUQZ010000027.1:6094055-6104055 GCA_028564935.1 Neosilurus hyrtlii
CACACACACACACACACACACACACACACACACACACACACACACACACACACACACACACATACACACATTCACATTCACACTCATACCTAGGGGCAATTTGAAACTGCCAATTAGCCTAATGTGAATGTCTTTGGACTATAGAAGGAAACCAGAATAACTGGAGGACACCCAAACAAGCAATGGGAGAACAGCTTGTTATTTTGCCTTCACATGCTAATACTAATTACACTGAAATGCCATAACTGCAAAATAATATGTATACCAATTACACACACACACACACACACAGTCTCGTCACCATGACTTGTGGGGACAACACATAGACTTTGATTCATTTCCTGGAGAAGTTTCCGTAAACACTAGAAATTTCCCTAACACTAAACATAACCCTAACCCCTACTTACTGTCACCTTACCCTAATCTTAAAACATCTTCACCTTAAAATTTAATGATTATGTCGTAGGGACTCGCGATTTGTCCCCACAAGGAAGCGAAGTCCCCACAACGTGAATGTGTAAATAAATTCATGTCCCCACACTGTTAGGAATAGTTAGACCACACACATAGAGAGAGAAAAAGAGCACTGGTAACACCCCTCTCTAATTTTCACCTTTATTTGTCATGGCCGATTCCCACCCAAACTCTCACCTATAACATGACAGCTAACAACCAGAGCGGGTGAAGGCATTCATGTTTTTCCCCTCCAGGCACAGGAAGCCATCTAGTCACATCTTTTTTCAAACTTTTCATCAGTGGCAGTGTAAAAGACTCGAAGGACGGGGTTAGCCGCCCACTTCTTTATGCATGAGCACTTGATTGTCAAATGACTCTGGTGATTGACGGGGGGGAGAGAGTAGTCTACCCCTACAGTGATTATTTTATTGACAACACAGTCACAACAATTCACAGGACATGCAAGGTTAAGGATTGGGTTGAGGTGGGGTTAGTGTTTGGAACTTTTCTAAGAACAATAACATTTACATTCACATTATGGTGTTTGCGAGATGCCCTTTATCTGGAGTGTTCCAGAACATTTTTGTAAACTTTATACAACTGAGCAGTTGAGGGCTTTGCTCAAGGGCCTAAGAGTGTATGCTTGGTGGCACTGGGACTTTAACCCGTGACCTTCTGAACAGTAATCCAGAGCCTTTACCACTGAGCCACCCCTGCCCTTACACTACCACTTTCATATAAACCTAAAGCCAACTATAGCTTCTTTGTTAATTAAAAAATTTATTTGTTTTACAATGGATAAACAAAAAATACAACACAGTAAACACTGTCTTTGGATAAAAATAATCACATGTGGGGTAATGGCATACAAACCAATAACAAGCCTTTCACACCCACACACACACACACACACACACACACACACACACACACACACACACACATATATAACGATATGCCACATTTAAATCCATTTATAGATCCATTTAATGTTGTGCAACATCTGTGAAACAAGTTAGGTCCTGATATCATTACTGAAGTCAAAGTTAAGTACACAAAGTTGAAGATGTATCTATGTCATAACATGAAAGTTGGAGTGTTATATACCTTCCCTGTAGATCTTGCATGACTGCTTATAGATATGCACTTCAAAAAAAATAAAAATGACAGGATGGGAACAGGACCCACAATGTCAACTGGAGCACCACACACCACATATTTCAGAAGCTTTGCTTGCAGTAGAGCAGGTTGTACTGTTGACACACCTTTAATATAACATTTATCTCCCTGCCACCTCTCACTGCCAGAGTACACACAGGGCTTAATTCAGACAAGCCGGAGAGTACAGGGGTGGACTCAACATGAGTATTTGGAGATACATGACAATAATGAACACTGTTCACGTAAAAAAAAAAGGCAGTTGACATTTAATCTTACCAAGCTTCCCTTGAATAGACGGCAACTCAGAGGATAGTGAATTTAAAAAAAATACAACATGCACATTTCCCATCAATCACATCAATGACATCAGTCACAAAGCAACGCATAATGTGCTCCATTCTGAGTTGTTCAGCTTTGGAAACAAATCGGGCCTTGTTTAATAAAAGGCAAATGATATGATTCAGCAATGCCAACCATAACTTACAAGTCAGCTTAATACCAAACGACAACACACAAACATACTGTGAATGGGTTTCAGCATGATTCACTCACACACATTAATCATTCAGCCATGTTTTTCCTTAGAGACTCACAAATCAATAATATTAATGGAGTTATATTGAATATTTAATCCATGATATTCAACAATTGAAGCAGAAACACGGATGGAGCAGCCTGGAAATGATAACAGCCTGAAAGCTTTATATTATGTATATATGTGTGTGTGTGTGTGTGTGTGTGTGTGTATGTGTATATATATATATATATATATATATATATATTGAACCACATTGTACTGTCACGTTTTCATTCCCTTCTGGATATTTCTTACAGTTTATTTTTTCACTTTATATTTATCTTTACTTGCCTTAAATGTTTGTCTATAAGCTTAATTTTAATGTTTCCCACTACAGTGAGTGAAGTTCAACTGGGGTCAACTTCCTTCCTTGTTTGTGTACACAAACTTCACCAATGAAGCTGATTTTGATTACAAGAAAAAACACACGGCGATGACCTGAGATGTAGTCAATTTAGAAGAAAGTGTTAATAAGAAAATGGCCAAAGATGCCAAGGCAAAATTAGTTCGAATGTGGAAATAGGCTACACAATCTACAGCGGTAGTGATTCTATCAGATTAACTGAGTCCATTTCAATAGATTACACAAACGTTCTGTCCATTTATATATAATTTATAATGGTTCAACTTCAAATTCACCTGTATGTTTGAGATGGAATAAACGGCATCAAATTCCAATTTTGCACAAAGGTCCAGGTCTAAAAATTACTAGTAGGTAAATGCATGGAAGTACTGAACAGCTAGTTTCTATAGACACCTAAAGCCTTACAGAGGCTCCTTTTTTCCTTTCTGCATGACCTGATGTGAAAAGACCCAATCCACTCCCACATATTTATGGCATGGCATCACTAGACAAAGTGACTCCTAACTGCCTATCTCTCTCGGATTAGCCAGTGGCGAAACAAAAACAGCATAAGCCATAATAAAACCAAGCCCCACATTCCTGTCATCAGAAATTTTTACCACTCATCTATGCAACTTAAGGTTAGGTCTGCAGTAACATACTTTTGTGTCTGGTTATTTATTTTCTTCAGGAATATAATACATGGACATTGTCATATTTTACTGTATAAGCTGTATATCAATAAGCACAATCTTGTTATGCATTAAATAGTGACATAATCAAGTTGTAAGTAAAAATGGTACATTACTTGAGCAGACATCATGTCACAGTTGCAGTTAAAATCTTATGTTGCAGGAAATTTCAGATTGCAGAACAAAGGACATTAGAATGAAGTGATAGGAACGGTGCAGACAGGAGGCTAACTCTTGAAATTGTCAAGGATACAAAGCTGTCATTAATGGATTAAGTATCGGGATTCTGGCTGCTCACCCCCACCCGTTCACCTGAAGGAATTCGAATGTCTCTTTGTCTTAGTAAATGCTCCCAGATCTGCGAGCGAGCCATGTCGAACACTTGCTGAGCACCTTTCTGACGAGCAAGTCCCAACTGATTCATGTAGCATCTACATTTTTATGATGCCTGTCCACAGGTTGTGTCAGAGATGTTAAGAGAAGGGAGAATCTGAATTTAAGTTTAACTGGTCGTGCTGTGTAACTAAACTCTCCTGACCTAATTCGGTTACTGTGTTAGTATTGCTATCACCATCATCATCATCATCATTATCTTCATCATTTTTATTATTAGTAGTAGTACTACTGCTACTATAACCATTATCATTATTATTATTATTATTATTATTAATATTAGTATTATTATTATTTGTGGCATTTTCTACATTTATTATTTTTGCGGAGAGGCTGGTGCCCATCTCAGCCGACTCTGGGTGAGGGCAGAGTACACCCTGAACCCTCCCTGCAACCCTACAAAGTTCAGAAAATAAATTAATAAATTAATATTTTTTATTTATGCAATTTATTCCATCAGCAGCGACTCTCTGAAATTAGTGATAGTTTAAAAAATCTACAGTATGCCACTTAAGCTAAATAAATATCTCTTTACGAAAGCTTCACCACATCAAATATTAGACATTTTGCTTCAGTGAATAACAATACTTTATACAATTTATTTATTACATCACCTGCCATTCATATTCATATATGGATGAGCAGTTACTATGGGAACAATCATATATTCAAACAAGCATGCTATATATAAGCCTTTGATTAGTTGACACTACTGACAGAGCTTCTGTAACAGGTAATTACTATGTACTATAGTGGAGTGGCACAATCTCATTGGTTCACTCCCTGGGGATTAGAGACAGTATCCAAAATGAATAATGCTTGAATCTAAACATCTCACAGTTTGTCATGGTCACTAATGCTAAAATCTTAGAAATCCAAAAAAATTCCATCCCTGACAACACAATGAAAGCTATGCGATATAACATTTGCATTTAAAAAAACGAAACAAAAATCCCCCAACATTATTCAAACTCTGAATTAGTTTCAAAAGCGCAAGCGAGCATCCTGATGAAGCAGGAAGAGGGTGGATCATTGTCATGCCTTAAAAAATCTTTAAAAAGTCTCAATTTAGTTTGTTTTTCTTGTTACCATGTAGTATATACTAAAACTTTAGACACCTAATCTGCTTATGGAGTGTGCAGGGCTTACCTGCATCTGTCATGCTATAAATATATAAAAATAAAGTTTAAAAATCGTGGTTTATTTTACTTTTTATCTTTCCATGTAGTAAATATACTAAAACAATTATTTGCATCAGGTTCGCGAGATTTGAGCTTAACATCTTCTCGCTCATTAAGCGACACCCACCTTATCTTTGGTGAATAATGGGTAATTAATCAAGACGTTTTTATTATTAATAAGCTTAAATTATTCAGACAAACAATCAAAAAGGTAACCTATGCATGGGATATGCTTTTGCAATTGCACATTTGTAACCCATCACAGAAAAGTAGGTATTAAGTTTGAAATTATTAAATACTTTGTTGAACTTTAAACACAATTTTCTCCAAAGTACCTCAAAATTAATAAATTCCAATTTAAAACCCACTTTGCTGTCATAGGTCACATTTAAGATGAATAGTTTTAAGTATAACCTAAACATTAAAGGGTACCTGTGGTGAATTTGTATTACTAGCTCTTTAAAATGATTACATATGATATAAGCAGTTCCACCAGGTAAAGTTCAGTCCTTGCCCCTTGTCAAATGTTGATATTGTGATATATAAATAGTGAGAGATAGTAGTGCTGCCACACTACTGCTACTACTAGGCCTTCTTCATCGGCATTGACGCAAACTCTTTGTTTTGTTTTGTTGTCTTTGTTATTGGCTGGACTGGGATGGACTGGTTATTGACACCAGTCTAAGATAACATATTTATCGGCCAGTGCTGAGCTTTGTCACCATGAAAATGGCGGAGTGCAAATCATATGGCAAAAAATTAGCACAGAAATTAAGGAAAACATTTCTGTTGTGATCCGAAACCAACTGACGACAGGAAAACTGAGTTGGTAAAATGTTAGCCGCATGACATCGGCACTTGCGCTGAACAACCCGTCCCAATGAGTTCACATCACTTCTGGGAAAAAAATGGTTGCTACGCACTGGTTCAGCCCCTGCCAGTAATCCATGGGATAAAACTGACCAGTAAAGTGCTTTTTATGGTTATGTTGTTTTTTAAGCATTTCCCATATTATATACCTTAAACTTCCTCCATTTCTTTCACAAAGTGTTTAAAAGCAATGCCGACTAAAGCTACTGTCTTCTGGGGGATACTGTGGGGGAAAATAAAACATTTTTACAATGTAGTTATTAATTTGGCCATAGCAAGATAATGGCAGGATGTTATCCTCCCCGTCTGGCAAGGTCTTTCCTTCTGGGCCATTTTTACATAATCTGAGTTCAATTATCAAAACAAAAGTGGCAACTCATTGTGTCATGATGATAGCATCAGGAGCGAGCAGTGAGACAGTAATGGCAACATTGTTTTATATATCTCAAACTGAGGCTTAAGCAGGAAACACAGACCTGGTATCACAACATCGTCCTAATGTTCCTAGTTTTTCAATGAAACAATTAACCTCAAGGATCTATTGTTCACTCAAGTCACAAGAATGTATGCGCTGTTAGCACTTTTACGACTCATTGTTTTAATATGAGATAGTAGTTAATAGCAGATAGCACAGTATAAAATTGTTCTATGTTGTTGTATGAACACTATGTAGAGTTTTTAATGCTCGGGTAAATGTAGGTACAGGGCTTACCTCGTTTCTGCATGAAACTGAAGAGATCATCGAGGAATTCCTTTCTTTTGACATCATCATCGAGCTCATACAACTGTAACAAATAAAAAAACAACAACACAAGGTACATTACAGATGGAACAAAATAATACAGGGCATATTTCATTGTTTTGTGCATGATACACGGAGTGAAGACATGAAGAGTAAGTGTGTGTGTGTGTGTGTGTGTGTGTCTGAGAAAGAGAGAGAGAGAGCGAGAGAGAGAGAGAATATAATTTTTCATGGGCTGGTTATTATTATTATTATTATGATTATTATTATCATTATTGTTGTTGTTGTTGTTGTTGCAGTTGTTGTTGCTGTTGTTGTTATAACAACCAGCACATGAAAAACTATATTTTCTCACTCTTTCTTTATATATATATTAATGATAATGATAATAATAATATTAGCTCTCTATTGTCTCTATATGCCCTGTGATGGCTGTCCAGGGCCAGGGTGTACTCTTGGGGCTTTGAGTGTGTGTGTGTTTATAAAAGCAATCCATTTTAGTTAGAGGTTCTAACTACAAAATGTAGGAAAGGCAGGATTTTTATGAATATTCAATATTACTTACAGTGTATATTTAGATTTTTGATTTATTTATTTTTTCTATTCTGTATTTATCCCATGAGGGAAATTATTTTTTCTGCATTTAACCCATCCAAGTGAGCACACACACACGTAAACAGTGAGCACATACACACTCGGAGCAGTGGGCTGCCACACACATTGGAGGCGCCCACAGAAACAGTTGGGGGTAAGGTGCCTTGCTCAATGGCACTTCAGTCATGAAAGTGGAGGAAGGGAAGGTGCAGCTCACTCCCCCACCACCACACATTTTCCCTGCCGAAAATCGAACCAGCGACCTTTCGATCCCAAAACTGCATCTCTAACCATTAGGCTACGGCTGCCCCCAAATATGGGGTGTACGTTTCATCAGTGTACTATATCATTACCTGTTATCATATTAAATTTATATAAAGATACTTCTCATCAAAATTGTGAGGCAATGCTTAGCCTCTTATGTACATTTCCATCGCCATGACACTACCGACCTTCCCTCAGTATCTGAATATCTATTATGTCCCCCCAATTCTGTGCTATTCGCCAAACGGCCTCCGAGTCGAAGCTTTTTTAAAATGCCATATCCTGAAAGAGTGGACTGTAAACTGATGGAAATAAGCTGCTCAACCTTCGCTTTCAATAAGTCCCAGTCCATGTTACCAGGAGTCCAGGTCGATAGATGAAAACAGAAGGATGACCTTTAAAAACAGCAGGGCACACAGAATGAGGCCCAAGAGATAATAACTGATCATTTGGAAGTGTATTAGCTGTCACCAATCCTAAAGGACCAATGCAATCAATGCCTTCGAGAAAAATGTCTTCGAGAGGTACCTTTGAAAGGTGAGAGGAAATAATCAAAGACCGGGTCTTTTCTGGAAATGTAAGCAAAGTGTGATAATTTTTTACAGGATTATATCTATTCATCAAAATTCCATGCAAAACAAACAAACAACAAAAAAAATACCTATTAGAGTTTGTCAGTAAACTGTATTTCATAAGTATCAGGTACAGAGTGTACCAGTTTAAACTGTTGACAAGCAGAAGAGGAATTAAGTTAACTTGAAAATCCTGCATGTCTTGTTGCCAATGAATAATTTTTTTTTTTGTGTTAATGCTGACTGCAACACAAGCCTGGTAACAAAGGATTACAGTTACAGGACACTCTGTACTGCACTAAAACAAACAAAACTAAACAAATGAATGTACAAAAAGAAAACAAAAACTTCAAAAAGAAAACAAAGATATCTGCCATGACTAATATGATATGAGCTGTACCGAGCCTGGAGCCAATGTAGTGAGCTATATATTATTTAGAATGAAAGTGATCTTCAAGTGAATCTGTTTTTTTAGGACAGCAATGGGTCAGAGATGAAGTAATTACACCACAAGCTTTCAATCCGTGTGTCATAATATAATAGACCACAATACCCACAACATTGCTTTAAATATTAACCAGTGGAAAATATTGTACCATTAGGCTTCTGCTTCTTCTTTTCAGTATCTTATCAAGTTCATGTTAAACCTGTTATGAGGAATCGGTGTGCACAAAATAAATACATAAAACTTTTGTTTATAAAATTATATTAAATTGATTTTATAAAAATCTGATGAAAAGTTAAAAATAATGAGACGTGTGTTCTTTATATGTACAACAAGTCAGAAAATGTCGGGTTTAAAGTCAGTGCCTTACCAATTGCAACAAACAACTCTGTCAATTTTAAAACAGTAGACAGAACACAGAAGGGTCACTTATTTAAGTAACGCTGGAGGGCGACAGGCCATGATGTGTGAGTTGTTCCAGTCCGAGGGAGCCCCATTGTGTCTTGGCATGTGAGTGTATTTAGAAACTACAAGGTTTTTAAATGATTCCTCCCAGTTTTCTTTGTCATGGGCAGCTCACTGTGTCAATCTCCTCCAGCTGAAAACTAAGTGGTCGTGCTCGGACTTGACCTTGAATAGTTGCTCCTCTGTGCATGTGCTGGCAGAAAATGTGCATGGACAGGAAATTAGAGCTTTAAAATGTACGGGTTATTAATTAGTAGTAAAATATTAACTCAAGTAGGATTAGAGCATGTTCAGCTGTTTGAAAAGTACTAGAATATTGGGTGTATTACCTATCATATGTAATGTTCACCTTCATAAAGGAAATAAGACATATGAGTATTATGTTTCTTTTATTTACTTGTAATACTTGTTTTGTTGTTATTGCTGTTTTTATTGCACAGTTGAATTTCACCACATGATCATATGAGTTCCTTTCCGATCTGCGACAAGATTTCAGTAGAGGGAGCCCTTTGCATTATGATACTTATCTATCTATCTATCTATCTATCTATCTATCTATCTATCTGTCTGTCTGTCTGTCTGTCTGTCTGTCTGTCTGTCTGTCCATATATCTATCTATCAGTCTATTCATCTATGCAATTTTCACAAATTTTTTTTTAGAAATATCTATCAGGAGAACAGTTTCCTTTTATTTTATGTTATTTATTTATTTTTTAACAATACCTCACATTATGGTGTCTGTACACATTTAAAGTCTATGTGTAAGATTTTTAAACATATAAGAAAGTAACTGGGTGACATTCTTGCTCCCAGATTTGTTTTTGCTTGTCGAAAACAACTTGAAGCAATAAAGCTGATTTGACTTTGAACTAAGTTCAAGCAAACCTTCAGGCAGTTCAAACCAATCCTGGAACATATCATAATGGAGCCTGGTCACTCAACACAGAGGGCTTGTTAACCTAAAAAAAGTTGGAAATGCCTTCAAATTCCACCTACGACCACCCCGGTTTGAACAAGTGACAGCATGCAGACTTGTCCAAGTGTTCATCCCTATGCACTTTTAAGACCAAAAAGTCTCCAAAGTCACAACTACACAGTTTAACTCCGTGCACTTTACTGCTATTGTTCTCTTCTGCCTTAGTAACTGCATGTATTGTGAATTAAAATAAAAGAATAATTAATATTATTTTACTGGTGCATGCATGTCAACGTGACAGAACAAATTCTTTTGAAACAGATATTTCT
>JAOUQZ010000027.1:6119735-6135853 GCA_028564935.1 Neosilurus hyrtlii
ATTATTATTATTATTATTATTATTATTATTATTATTATTATTATTATTATTATTATTATTATTAATATTATTATTATGAACACGAGAAGCCTGTTATAAAATAATGACTAAATGGATTTAAAATTGAGATGCTAATGTGAATTTCTATGCAATAAGATGTGCACCTTGAATTTCTACTGCAAGCCTAGATTTCTATGTATGTACCACAAGTTACAATAAGTGGACCAGTTAAACAGGAGCCAATTGTCTTTAATTTCATTTTTCAATGGCAGAACTTCATCTGTAGCACAGTTTTAGAAAACTGAAGGCATTATTATTACCTGATCTCAAAGGAAATGAAATGCAGAGAGAAAGTGTAAATTGAATATTGATATATCACCCAAAGGTCAGCTTAGTCTTTATCCTTTAATGAAGGCAATTAAAAGTGATTCACTTTGACATTTGGAATTGACATTGTGAATCATACCGGCTCTCATTATGCAGCTGTTAACTGATCTAACTAGGTTAAAGATAATGTTTTCCGCTGCTCTGCATGTGACAGAAACAAGTTAACATGGTTGATCACGTGTTGTAGCTGGGAAATTTCTTAGTCTAGTCTGCAATACTGGTCAAATTTGAATAATCATAATTTTTTTTAAGTTTAAACCATAATGGTAATACCAAAAGTTCTGCAAAATCAATACCTATATCTCCGGTGTTTAACATCCAACAAACAGATTTAACCATACATTTTCTATTTCATCACTTACTCACTTGCTGAGCCGTAATCCTACTAGGGTGGCAGGGATGCTGATGTTTATCTCAGCCTACACTAGGCAAAAGCGGGGTACACCCTAAACAAGTCCATTGAAGGGCAACACACACACATACATATACACACACAGAACCATTCACACTCACACCTGGGTCAATTTGGAACAGTCAAGGTAGCCTAATGTGTCTGTCATTGGACCAGAGTACCCAGTGGAAACCCACACAAGCACTGGGGGGACATGCAAACTCTACACAGAAATGCTGGGAATTGAACTGAGGACCTTCTTGCAGTGGAATGGACGACCACTACACTACCCATTTTCTACTTCATGTTAAATTTCATTCTACTACACCCAATACTTTCCCCACCCAGTGGTACCCAAGTGTCTATGGGTAAAAATATCTGCAGTACATATTTACACTCAAAGCTCAACAATACCCTTCCTTGCTGCTGGAGCTGTATCTTACATTGTACCATATCTTTTTTACTTTAAATATGTATTTTTTCACCTGGAGACATGTATACACTACCAATATAATAAGATTTGAGGCACATAATTGATCGACAGTGATTATGTCGTCTAAACAATCACAATGCTCACACATGCTTCATGTATAAGGCCATATCGCATAGCTTTCTTCATACTGGAGCTCTGGAGCTCCATACTTATGGAAATGTCGTGAAGCCATGAGCTTGGTTTTGTTGTCATGTCCGTCCTCAGACCGTCAACACAATAAATTAAGGAAATGCCAGGAAAAATATATTGTGCACTGAGGGGCGGATCTACTAAAAGTTTGCGTGTATAAAAACGTGTGCAAACTCATTGCACAAGGAAAAAACTGATTTACTGACAGTGCGCAATAAGGGTTGCGTCTTGCAAAGGTGCAAAATAGTGCTTCTGTATCCAGTTACTACCTTTGCCGCAATGAATATGCAACATGGGGCGTTGCCTGTAGTCCTCTTGCCGCAGAATTGACGGCCATCGTCAGGGCAGATAGTGCGCTCATTTTTCATTTATTAAATATATATCTTTTCAAGAAAAAAGTGTTACTTTCATTTGCCAACATTTTATTATACGCTAATTTTTCTTTTGTTCTCCTTCTGATGTCCTCTTTTCACTCTTCATCCACTGTACGCATCGTTTTACCAACAGCATTTACTTTTTCAGATTTTCTCCCATATAGCCTTACTTTATGTGGTCATCAGATTTCTTTGCTGTAGATCATTTAAATGTTTATTGGCTTCATCTACCAACACTTCGAATTCTGCAGGGTTGAATTTCATTTTGTGCTCCAAACTCGCCATGGTGCAAAATATGAAACACGCAAAACCCTCATTTAAATGGGCCTGTCTCCAACACATTTGCACTTGTTGTCATTTACGCTATCACTCTTAGTAAATCACCCACAAACCACGGTTCCACCCCACACGCAAAATTGTAGATTGCGAATGCAAATTAGTACACTAATATTGGGATCTTAGTAGATCTGGCCCTAAGTGCACTAGCACATTGCAGCTTATTGTCTTCCCTTACGTATGCAAGTTTCTATAGACCTACACATGCAAACATTTTTAGGCAGTGCATAAATATTTAGATTTTTATTGGATCAGATATTTGTTTCATTTTTAGGATTTTAGAATCTGCGACCATGACAAACTTGAGTGTTTGTTCGCCGTTTTGATTCAAGCATTATCCACTCTGGATGTCTGGAACCAATCAGATCTCATTGTTTCCATGTAGTATATGCTAATCAATGTTATTCCCTTCACCTGTCCGTGGTCATATTTTTTTTAGGTGTATGCACCTTTTAAAGTCAATTATACACACTAAAAGTAAAATAAAATTCTCAGTGACCAGGGAAGGTACTTTTTTCTACGATTGTAGTGGCAAGCACCATGGATGAAAGGAACATATAATTATTGATGATACATATTCATTCATTTACTGAACCGCTTAATCCTAATTAGGGTCGTCGGGAGGCTGGCGCCCATCTCAGCAAACTCTGGGCGAGGGAGTAGTACACCACAGACCGCTTGCCAGGCCATCGTAGGGCAGAAACACGTTGACCGATATGCAGCCTACTCTTGAAGAAAATCAGTAATGGCTCTTTTTACACGCCTCTCACCTTGGACAACGTGAGACATGGCCGGCCTTTGACAACCCATCGCAGTGACAACTCGTTGATAGTGGGGCTTGAACCCCGGCCCTTGAGGTCAGTAATTCAGCACCCTACCACTGGGCCACCACTGCCTCCTTGATAATACATATTAAAGGTCTAAAAGATATAAAGGACCACAACAGTTACTAAAGTAATGTCTCGAATTTGGGTTTTTTTTTTAGTGCAGTGACAAGCACCAAAGATGTATAATATAATTACTTTTAAGGCTGAATCAACTTCAGCACAGGTGGAAACAAATAAAATCTCCCCTGTCTTTCCTGACAGTTTTCTTTTTACTGCCTTTCAGTCACATTCCCGATTGTTAAAAAGAAATCTGTTGTTTGTTTCTTTATTATTACCCATCACCAGTGATACATAAGAGCTAATCAGCATTAAGCTTAGTCCATGCCTATGCTAAAAAGCTTCGCTATTATTGGAGAAGAAACTCCAAGAATATGTGAAATGGATTTCAATATAAGATCTAAACGTTTTTTACAGTCCGAATGATTACTGACTGGATATGATCATTTACAATGTAATATTTGCAAACAAAATTTGAGATCCTCCATCAGCCAAATGCAGGGCATTAAATGGTGCTAAGCAGTTTGGTTAACTGCACTGTTATAAAGTTCCAAAGCTGTAATCCAGACCAGCAGTTTGGTCAGATTCCACCACCACCCCTCACAGCCACACCCTGACATTCAAGTGAAATGCTGCATGGAAGACAGGGCACAAACCCTAAAGTCATCCCACATGCTTGACTGCTCCTCAATGAACGCTTGCTCCAGCACCGATAGTGAAGCTTTCTAAGTTTAAAGTGGTGGTCTTTCATTCTGGAAGCTTTATGACTGTGGCATTCATTTCATAGCAGCTGAAGATACTTGGTTTGTTTTCAGTGTAAATATTTGGTGTTTAGTATTATAATGCTTTAAGAAACATGATCTATTTAATGCATGCTTAGTGGAACTTGTTCAAACATTCAAACAGTGAAAGAAATTATTCTTACATGGGCAAATGTTTGCATCTCACAGGATTTAGAAATGGAAAATTGTCAAATCTAGAGGAACACTTCCATATCCGCTTCATTTTGAGAAGCCTTTACACTAAACTGTATTGGAAGGGAGGCATGGCGATTTGGTGGTTAGCGTTGTCACCTCACAGCAAGAAGGTTCTGGGTTGAAATCTCTGCCTTTCTGTGTGCAGTTTCAGTTGTTTCCTGGTGCTCTGGTTTTCTCCCACAATTCAAAGATACGTACTTTACCCTCAATTGGTCCGCTGTATAAAGAATGGTAAATGTAAGTCACTCTAGCTAAGAGTAACAAATACAATAAATGTAAATGTGAATGGTATACATTGTATGAGTTTGGGCAGTGGTGGCTCTGTGTTAGTGATCACAAGGTTGGGGGTTCAATCCCCAGAACCACCATGCTGCCACTGATGGGCCCTTGAACAAGGCCCTTAACCCTAAATTGCTGTTGTATAAAAAGAATGATAAATGAAAGTCACCCTGAATTAGAGCATCTGCCAAATGCCATAAATGAGTTTGGTCTTTCACAGGCAAAGATGACAAATCAGGGTAATTTCTTTGGTTGTGGCTCCTAAATGGTGGTCCTACTTCATACTATTGTACCACCTACTGTGAAAGGGGCTCAATGACAGCTGTTGTCACAGTCTTGTGACCAAAGATGACCATCTAAAAATATGTGTATGCTGTTATGACTTCCATCTAATGACTAGCCAGTGAAAATGCAACGTGATATGATGCATGACTCAATCAATGCAATATAAACACAAAACCCAAAAAGCATGGAGGTGAAAAGAAAGGATGTGGGAAATCCCTCACTTAGTCATGCCAACCTGCTTAATGTTCTATTAAGGTCGCGGCGCGGCTGGAGCCTATTTGAGCTGAGACTGGGCGAAGGCGAGGTACACCATGACCAGCTCACCAAGCCATCACAATCCAACATACACACACAACCATTCACTCTCAGATTCACACCTAGGGGCAATCTGGAGCAGCAACTGTGAGAGGAAACTGAAGTACATAAAGAAAACCCACGCAAGTACAGGGAGCAAACTCCACAACTGAAATGCCCAGGACCTTCTTGCTGTGAGGCAGATGTGCTAACCACTACGCCACCGTGCAGCCCTCTGGCTGTTCTTTTTCCTTTATTTGCTTTTTTCCACATGCTGATGACATTGTTCTAAACTAACTTGCATCATAGCCGACGATTCAATAAGTGTTACGGTTGTTCAGTCATACACCTTCATACAAACTATTGTACAGTGAACATACCTAACATACTTTATTAGAGCGCAGTGTGATTTGTATTAATCTTATAAGATTGCTGTACCTGTAGACTCTAGAATGCTTTAGGATGATTTAGGGCAACCCGCTACTATAAATTGCTTATAGGTGCGAATGTGAATGGTTGTTCGCGTAGACATAATTCAGGGTAAAATCCCCTTTTTTTAAAACCTGAACATACCGGAACACTGTACATAAAGTCTTAAAGGTATGAACTCACTTTACGCTTAGTCAAACACAGTTCGCCTGCTCCGTATTAAAGCCCAAGAGATGGCGCAAATGGGATCCGAGATCTCTGCTTGCTTTACACAGCACTCCGTACTGCTTCTGCTATCTGATGCTCTGCTGTGGCCAGAGAAGTCGAGTTACTGACTCAATCTTCATCATCCTCTTCGTTCAGCTGCTTCTGTTAGGGGTCGCCATGGCAGATCATGCTTCTCCATCTCAGTCTGTCCTCTGCATCCCTCTCCTTCACACCAATCACCTGCATGTCCTCCATCACCACATCCACAAATCTCCTCTTTGGGGTAACACTTTTCCTCCTACCAGCCAGTTTCAACCCTCAGCATTCTTCTACCAATAGACCCTTCATCCTTCCTCGGCACATGCCCTAACCATCTCAATCTGCCCTCTCACTCTATCCCCAAACATTCCTGTGCTGTACCTCTTACAAAATAATTTCTTATCCCTCTGAGAGAAAATTACAGCATCTTCATCTCTGCCTCTTCTAGCTCCACCTCCTGTCTTTTTGTCAGAGCCACTTTCTCCAAACTGTTCAGCATAACTGGCCTCACTAATATATTAACCTTTCTCCTCTCTCCTTGTCTCTTGATTCGTCTTCCTCTTCTTCTCCTTCCCCCTGACCCAACACTAGAATAATTTTCTCTGGTTCTCGGGTGGCTAGTAGTACCGGTTGTGGTCAATGTGAACCCGGGTCTTGACAGATCCAGTATGTTATTTGGCACAGGTTTTACACCAGATGCCCTTCCTAGGGCAAAATCCAGAGGAAACCCACGCAAGCACTGAGAGAACATGCAAACTCCTCACACAAACAACCTCGATGATCCTGGGACTCAAACCCAGGACCATCCTAACCACTGCGACACAGCGCTGCCCTGTCACATGACAAGACATGATAAAAACTCTGAAAATAGTGCATGTAGGGAAATGTAAAAGGTCATGGACTTTTATTGGTTTTCTAAAAAGGTAAGTTTTGGAATGGTTTTCTGATAGGAACTGTTTTTCTTTATGCAGAGGAGCAACCAGAGAGCAGTTAAAGGTCAAGAATGAAGAATGTTTTTTAAGGGTACACTTTATGGCTGCGTTACCAAAAATCGATTGATTTTGTGTCTTTACCATGTTGACCATATAATGATTTCTTCTGAATGTTCATACTTTTAAGATGCGGACAGACTTCACAGACCTGCTAAACAAAAACTGGGATCTTGTAACTTAAACTGTTAAAAAAAAAAAAGAAAGAAAAGAAAGTCATAAGCCTAAAACATTATATCTTTTGCTATTAGGTGTTTAGAAATGATTTAGTTACACATTACCATTCCCCTAGCACTTGACAGCACAAAGGCTGTATGCCCTAAATAATATATCTGGCAGGATGAACAGGGAGGACTCAATGTTTTCTTTTGCTACCTCTGCTGACACATCCTAAGACAAAAGGAGCCTGCCATGGTGGGAGGTCCCGTCTGTATAAGTGGCCACTCAGGGTTCTGTGTTGTCAGTGCTGGCGACATGCCCGCTGGCCCCCTGACACCTGGCAATAATGACATTAGAGGAAGGTAGAGTAGACAGGACGTCAATGGACAGATTTGTTCAATTTAACCCCTCTGACCCCAAGCCGGCCGACTCAATCTGTCAGCTGGACCCCTCCCCTTGGCGCTAAGTAGCCTTTAGGAGACGGAAGGAGGAGAAAGGAGGTAGAGAATGATGAGAAATGATGGAGATGTTATCAAAATGATATTCATGTAACTGGGAATCTTTCTGCTTATTTTATGCTTTCTCATTAAGGATGCAACATAACATGGATACACTATTCCTAATTAACTGATTGTGTTTTCTGATATAAAGCTTAATATTGTTTTTTTCTTTTAAGAAACTTGACAGAAGGGTTCAGAGTGCATTACGCTGGAGACTAGAGGTTCCTGCAGGATGCAGCTAAAAAAGTCATGCACGGTGGGCAGTTTTTACATGCTAGAGTTAGAGCTTGCAGCGGACACACATGGATAGGTAATGCATTTACTACACATTGTTTGTTCATTTATACTGCTTAGGCTTGCACCCGTTTAGTTAGTTTAAAAACTTGAGAAAAAGAAAAAAGTAAATTGCTGTTAGGTACAAATTAAAATAATAACAGAAATCATTATTATCCCTACCCCCCAGACACCATGCACTTTCCGGTGTTCACTATGCCACCGCGATGCCCACTACAGTGATATGGTTCATTAAAATGCCAACCTTGTATTTAAATCCAAATATAGATAAAGATAAGGATATTTGGAGCCATAAACTGATAACAGTTTATTGCATTACATCCCTACTCAACATCCACAGTGAAGCAAAAGAGGAGCAAATGAGCAAACTTGAGACGTAAAACCAATCCTATCCTCAGAGGAAGCAGTTCGCTCTTCAAAGCTTTCTGAAGGCTTGTCAAAAAGACAAGATTACATAAGAGAAAAGAAAAAAAACAGGGCAAAAAAGAAGATAAGCTACGGACTATAAGAGCTGAATCAACATAGGATCAGGTGAACACTTGGCTCACACTACACTATTTTATTTCTTCAGCCTCAGCTGTCTTTTGCTTTAAAGCATAAATCTCGCTCTGTGTTCTCAGGCATCTGTAGCGGATCGTCTGCACGCTGCAGCAGTGGGAGCAGCCAGCTGGAGCCAGGCCAACTAAACGCTGCCAGATAAGTCAGAGGGCCACAAGTGTGAGCAAACATGATGGGGGAGAGGTCAAACAAAGTGTTGCATGACGCAGACCTTGGCAAAAGCCTGGGATTTTAAAGGAGGGGGATAACACGAGCTTGCTGAGTCTGGAGGCCTATACAAACAGAGCTGCACATGAATAGGTCTTTTTAAGATAACTTTCTAATCTGCTTAATTGATAAATTTGCTCTTAACTTGACATGACATGTCTACAGCTTGTTTTAGGCACAAGAATGTAACTGCAAGCTCAATGGGGGGAAAAAACAAGCCTTAAGCAATAAGGGACAAAAATGCTAACAACATGTTGCATGTTCTGCAAAATATCTTTAGGTTTTCTGATTCCTGCACTGCATTAGTTTGGTAATATCATTCAGCCTGGTTCATAGTGGGACTGGCACTATTCCCGGCACTGTCCCCTTCAGATAATGATCCTGTAAGGTTGCACATCTGCAGGTTATCAGTCAGGTTGAGTTTTCATCATAATTTACAATAAGAGTGTGGAAAAAATACAGGAAGAAACTGGATTAGTCATTAGTTTTTTTTTTTTCCTCTGTCCAATTGCTCTCTTGGGTCTGAACTGTCAATCCACATGGCAGACCAAAAACACAGAACGTTATTTTGTGTTTAAAAAATAATAATAATAATAATAAAAATTTAAATAATAAATGAATAAATAAACAAACAAACAAACAAATAAATAATTGCCCTCTGATGGCCAGGTGAGCTGTCCAGGGTGTACTCTGCCCTTGCCCAGAGTCAGCTGAGATGGGCACCAGACTCTCAGTGATTCTAATAAGGATTAAGTGATTCAGAAAATGAATGAATGAATGAAGGAATAAATAAATAATACTGAGGCAGCATGGTGGTGTAGCGGGTTTCCTCTGGGTACTCCGGTTTCCGTCCACAGTCCAAACACATGCACAGGAGACTAGTGGTTCCAAATTGCCCGTAGATGTGAGTGCGAAATGTATGTGAAGTGTATGTGTGTTGGCCCTGCATTGGCCTGGTGAGCTGTTCAGGGTGTCCCCCTGCCCTTAACCAGAGTCGGTTGAGGTGGACGCCAGCCTCCCTGCGACTAATTAGGATTAAGTGGCTTAGAAAATGAATGAATGAATGAATGAATAATAATAATAATAGTAATAGTGGCACGGTGGTGTAGTGGATTTCCTCCTGGTACTCCGGTTTCCCTCTACAGTCTAAACACACGCACAGTAGAAAAATATTAATAACAATAATGATATTAATAATAATAATGATATCATCATCATCATCATCTTCCGCTTCTTCCGGGGTCAGGTTGCGGGCTTGTATTATATGTATAATAATATTAATAGTAATATTAAGCATTGGCAGCAGTGGATCACTGGTTAGCACGTCTGCCTCACAGCGAGAAGGTCCCGGGTTCGATTCCTGAGCTCAGGGCGTTTTTGTGCGGAGTTTGCATGTTCTCCTTGCGTTTGCATGGGTTTCCTCCGGGTACACCGGTTTCCTCCCACAGTCCAAAAAAACATGCACAATAGGCTAATCAGCTGTTCCAAATTGCCCCTAGTTGTGAGTGTGAATGGTTGTATGTGTGTTGGCCCTGCAATGGTCTGGCAATCTTTTCTGGGTGTACCCCTCATCCCTCATCCAGAGTCGGCTGAGATAGGCGCCATCCTCCCCGTGACCATAGTTAAGATTAAGCGGTTCAGAAAATGAATGAATGAATGAATGAACAATGATAAGCAGGAAAAACCTACAACAATCAATTTTCCAAGGCATGTGTTCTTCATGTCCTCCTGGAATGTATAATATGTCAATAAAGATTTCCTCCATCAGTTGA
Source organism: Neosilurus hyrtlii (assembly GCA_028564935.1). Classification (NCBI taxonomy): domain Eukaryota; kingdom Metazoa; phylum Chordata; class Actinopteri; order Siluriformes; family Plotosidae; genus Neosilurus; species Neosilurus hyrtlii. The sequence goes on from JAOUQZ010000027.1 coordinate 6,129,719, forward strand.
TTAGTTCAGATGTATAGGTGATTAGTTCAAATATGTCCGTCCTATAGATAACATTGACTGGCCTCCTAGTAACGATTTGAATGGATTTTAAAGCATTGATTTCAGATGATCCATCTCAGTATTACCAAGCTGAAGAAATTATTTATTAAAGCAGCTATTTTTTAATGAATAAAGGTCATGGTTGTCATGTTCCATGTCACTAACAAGATGTACACTGATGTCTGAAAAAAGGCGACTGAGGTTTCTTAAACGTAAGCTCTGTGTTAGGATGTGCAGATATATAGAGAGGAGGAGCCATTGTGACATATCAACAATCTGGCTCCTGTGTGAAGTCGCCTTTTATGGCCTTTGACAGCAGGACTCGAGATGGTTACCATGCCTGTATGTGGAGACTTATTAGGCAAGGTCAGTTTATGCAGTCCTCTCTCTTATACAATGTACAAAGACATTTCACAATACCTTATCTATACAGTCGAGTCCAAAGGTTTGCATGGCCTTAATACTATATAAAGACGATGAAGGGATTTCATTTATAGCACGTGTGCAGTGTGTCCATTTCCTGCTATTTATAGCAACTAAATGTAAGATTTAAATAAATAAACAAACAAACAAACAAACAAACAAACAAACAAACAAATAAATAAATAAAAACTTTACATTCTGTTACGTATTATTAGGGTTACCTTATTGATTCTCTCCTAGTTTAATTAACATTAAAGATATTTGGCAGACGCCCTTATCCAGAGTGACTTACATTGTTATTTTTAATACAACCGAACAGTGAGGGTTAAGGGCCTTGCTCAAGGGCCCAAAAGTAGCACCTTGGTGGTGCTGGGGCTTGAACCCCTGACCTTCAGATCAGTAATCCAAACCACCGAGTTACCACTGCTAATTAGTTTACATTGTTATTTATTTTTCATGATTTGTTTTTTTGTTTGTTTTTGGTTTTATCTTTATAAATAATATGGTAGAATTGTGAATATTTTGAGATAGGAGGGGTGCACAAAGGGGAGAAATCAGCTGGAAAGAGGGTACATTATTAACAATCAATAATTGATAGGTACAGGGTGGGATTAGATTTTTGAATACATTGCTGTTGACAATTTAATTTGTTGTTGTTGTTGTTGTTATTATTATTATTATTATTATTATTATCATTATTATTATTATCCATTTTCTACACTGCTTAATCTTAATTAGGGTTGCAGGGAGGCTGGCGCCTATCTCAGCCAACACACGTACAACCCTTCACACTCACACTCACACCTAGGGACAATTTGGAACAGCCAGTTAGTCTACTGTACATGTTTTTGGACTGTGGGAAGAAACCGAAGTACCCAGAGGAGACCCACCCATGAATGGGGAGAATATTAGGATGTGCTTAGCATTAGGACATGCTAATCACTACGTGACAGTGCCTTATTATTATTATTATTATTATTATTATTATTATTATTATTATTATTATTATTATTATTATTATTATTATTATTATTTTACATATTACTTGCATTATTATTATTATTATTATTATTATTATTAATAATTTATGATTATTATTATTGCTATTGTTATTATTATTGTTATTATTATTATTATTATTATTATTATTATACATATTACTTGCATTATTATTATTATTAATTTATTAATATTATTATTGCTATTGTTAATATTATTGTTATTATTATAAATATGACTTGCATTTTTATTATTATTTTACATATTACTTGCATCATTATTAATATTAGTATGAAAAAGGCGTATTACTTACATTACTATTGTTATTATTATTATTATTACTGTTGTTGGTGGTGGCAGTGGTGTGTGTTGTTTTCCTTTTGTTGTTTGTTAATTCATTTTGTCATTGTTTCTTTTGATAAGATCTGGTTCTTGTTTACTGTTTTTTTTACCCATTTGGAATAAACATTATTCATTCTTTCATCTTTAGTGTCATATGCACAGGGTTCTTTGTACAATGTAATAGTTTGCTCATCCTCACAAGTGCTTACAGGATATAAAAGAAAAGATGCATAACAGTAAATAATGTAGTGGCAGTGTACTTACAATGTGCACGCTGCTAACAAGATGGCAAAAAAAACCCGAAATGTCAAAATCAAATCTATTATACAGTAAAGGAAAGAGTAGAGAAGATAAAACAGAAAAAAGGCTCTTTATTTTTCTGTGCAGAAATTAAAACATTTTATTCTGTTCTGATCTTCTCTCATCTCTCCTCTCACATTCGCTTTCTTTGGTTTAAACAGCATTCCCGTCCCAGTGTTTTATAGCTGTTTATATGTGATGGATATAGCAAATATAGCCCGTATGCATTCAAGCATTTCTGTGCATGTTTGCATTATTTTTTTTAAAACCCGTTTTAGGTATCTGTAATTCAGTGTAGATCGCAATCTAGTTTTCCAAATACACACACAGCCATTTCTCCTATAATGGCCCCCCACCACCAGTGCACAAGTTGTAACTTCATTATGATAACCTAATTTATATAATAGATGATTATAAATCAACCCATAAATCAGCAGACCCATGGCGACAAGGCATTAAATGACAGGAAATCAGTGGGTCCATCTCATCAATTCTCTCCTTGTGTAGCCGAACACAAAAAAACAATCCCCAAGCAGGAGAAATCTACATGTCATAACATAAAAGTGGGGGACTGTGGCTCGGCCGACAAATGTGTCCCTCGTGCCCATTTTCTGTTGCACTACTCAAATTGGAGTGGGGCACACAAAAAAAAAAAATCAGGATGCCAAATAATTGAAGGAAGGGAGGCTGGTAATCGTGGGAAGGGGGGGGTGAAAAAGGGTTGAGGCAATGAGGGAGGAGTGGCGAGGAAAAAGGCGGGGAGTGCAGGCTATTAAATTTATGACTCAGGCTGCCACATCATCAGTCGAGGATGAGGTGGGGGTGGTGGTGGGGGGTGCCATTTCCTTCCTGCAGGAGGACAGGTCTGACCAGTACTATGTAAGCAGATGGTGAAGATATCATGGCAGTGTATACCTCGACCAGGGCTTCTATTCACGTTCAATCAAAAACAAAAAAAGAAGAGCCCTGTGATTGTCATCTAATCCACTAAGGGCCCACACCCAGTCGAAGGCACTTCCCCTTGTTGTTGGTTAAAACATTGCATAGGCTGATGCACATTAAAAACTCAGGTGTTTATAGACATAGATATAAATACAGACTGGTTTGGATGAGCTGAAACAGAAAAACTTACAAGGATAAAAAAACATCATTGGGTTGTTTTTCCCCCCCTGAATTTTGTATTAGCACTAAAAGCCAGAGTTATCGCAGCTTTGGAAATTGAACGCCTTGTTTAACCCAAAAGGAGAAGCTTTATTCACTTAAATACCAAGCCTCCCTTTCAGGGAGTATGTAACACCTATTCACCAAAAGTGCTGCTCTGCAATAAAGCAGCGAAGTTCGTTAGTACAATGTGTGGACGGGGGAACCCTATAACATGTATTACACGTTGACCTTTCGAACTTATGATCACACTATCTTTAGGATATACTGTATTTATTATTTATCGATTGAGTAATACAAGTGTAGTTATACATTATAAATGTTATGTTCCATGCAGCCTCAGAAGCACATGATCGCGCTAAAATGGAATGCACATGCATTAAACTAACATACTTGAGACGCTTTACGAGTCACATTGTACATTCATATATATATATATATATATATACAGTACGTTTGGCCGAGAAGGGCTTTAAATAAGAGTTTTATGGCTGTGGCATTGAATAATTAAAGATGGGAACATGAGTCCAGGTTATCTGAGCGCACTAGAACATTTCAGCAGTCGATGCAGATGAACACTGGTAAGCATGCATACTGTAGCCAAATGGAGAAACTGATTACTCCAATTATAAACGACATTAACAGTGTGCTTTCCCCACTCATAACATTATGTACAAGCATAATGCTAACATACAGTATCTCAACTTTTTATAGCTTTGCTAACATAAGCAAAATATTAACTTAAATCACCATTGCAGATTCCTTCTAGTAAACCAATGATTTCCGTGCACCACTAGTAAATCCCCACCCCATCCCATGTCTTTGATCTTTTTAATGATCTCTGACCTAGTATGGAATCTATGAGCTGCGAACACTGTTTTATGGCGAAGTGGAAGTGGGGGATGGGGCTTCAAGTAGGTCAAAGGTCATCAGATTCGGCTAATGCTAAACAGAAACAAAGTGTCAGCAAGCCCATGTTAGATTTCACAGAAGCGAATGCTGATTAAAAGGATCACGTTACTCTTAAAGGTGCAGGAGTGTCCCCCTTTTTTTGGATTAGTGTTAGCTATATGACTTGTGTAATATTGTCCAGCTGTTTCGCACTTACTTCACACCTGTCCTTTAATCAAACCTTTAATATGACCAAATCCCACCTCGGACCACATAAAATAAAATACATTCTTGTCCATGTTTATATACACCACAGCTCTTAATTGTTCGGTGTGGTTCCTGTAGAAGTGACTTCCTCTCTGCTATCTGTTATAAAGTTTTATTGGTCTGCGATCACCCCCTAAAGAGGGGCCAGCTCGAAGTGAACTAGCCTTCTGCTCCATCTGATGGCACAAACAACCCCAGTCCTGTACGGAAGTGCTGACTTACTCCCAAATTATACAGGGCTCCATTGGATTTTTCTTACTTTTCTAAAAAGGGTCAGTATTGATCTTTCATCTCCCTGGTAATCCTTTTCCCACTAAAGGTTTGTGACAGGCACTGAAACTATAAAAGTGAAACTAGGGAATGAAAACAAATCCATTACTTTGTCAACATTTTATTTAACATCATTAGGCTTCATTCTGTGAGATTCACCTCCGTAGTAAGGACCAGCTAGTTTTTAAGAGCATATTGAATCATGCTCGATAAAATGTATATTATATTTATCCTGGGTAGTAGGCATATTCTTGCAGACTTACTTGCATCAAATCTGAAGTATTTTACTGAAGAAGAGGCAGACCTTGTTATGTTTTTACCTCCAACGAAGGTAGGTGTTGTCCTATTTTTAAGCAGACAGATGGACAAAAACAAAGTGCGGACCTGCCATGGCTTGCCTGTCCAAGGATGTTCCGGATTAGAAGCTGTATCAGGTTTGTATTGATTTTGTTTGGACTTCAATCTAAATTTTCTAATTGCTTCCTTGCCTGTATTAGTGCTTGGTGGCAACCAGAAGTGACTGTTTTGCCACTAAGATGTTCACGGATATGGGATTTAACCCAGTTACACCAAGTATGTGCTATCACTAGGTCACAGAATCTTGCTACCCAAATATATAACATAAAACTTACTTAGAATAAGGGCAGCACAGTAGTGTAGTGATTAGCACGTTCGCCTCCAAGCAAGAAGGTCCTGGGTTCGAGTCCAGGGTGTTTCTGTGTGGCGTTTGCATGTCCTTCCTGCGCTTGCATGGGTTTCCTCCGGATACACTGGTTTCCTCCCACAGTCCAAAACATGCACATTAGGCTAATTTGCGGTTCCTAATTGCCCTTGTTGTGAGTGTGAGTGTGAATGGTGAGCTGTCCAGCGTGTACCCCGCCGTCACCCAGCGTCGGCTGAGATAGGCTTCAGTGTCCCCTGCAACCTTAATAGGATTAAGCGGTTCATCAAATGATTGAGTGAGTAAATCAGAATAGTTTTACCTCAGTTGGTGGAAGCTTTAGTGTTTTATTTTTTGTAGGTTATTAGTCAGGGTAATTTTTACTAGAATTGATCCTGAGAGCATTTAGCATTCAATGACTACTTACACACTTTTCTAGTTACAACTACAGGTCATGTCATTATATCAAACAAATCTACCATCTAACTTTAATTTTAATCCAGCTGCCAAGCAATAGTGTTTCCATGGATTTCTGCTGATCGCCATGCTTCACCATTTTAGAACATTGGTACTAGTGAATCAGGTGAAGGTATGATACTGAAATTATAATTCATTTATAACCAGGTCTGTGGTTCTGCTGTGAAGAAATGTTATAGCTGGGTTGATAAACTGTAATAACAGCATAGTTACAGTTAGCAATTGTGCTCTCTCATATATATGCTCTCTCATATATATACACCTCCCCCACCCCCCAAAACACACACACACACACACACACACAC
>JAOUQZ010000027.1:6135953-6154109 GCA_028564935.1 Neosilurus hyrtlii
GTCTTGCCCCCCCCCCCCCCCCATGTCATGCCACTGGTTTCCTTCCTATTGTGTCATAATCACCTTCACACGTTTCTATTTACACTGTGAGTAGTCTGCTTATTTAACCCCAATGTTTCCTATTGCTCTTTCCTAAATATTGTGCACCACTTGTTATTGAGTTGATTTTTCCTTTTTCTTTTTTTCTTAGATTTTTTTTTTCTTCCATTCATTAATTTTTTCCCTTATTCATTCATTCATTTTCTGAATCGCTTAATCCTAATTAAGCTTGTGGGGAAGCTGGTGCGAAGGCAGAGTACACCCTGAATAGCTCACCTGTCCATCGCAGGGCCAAAATACACACACACACAAACACACACACACACACAAAACCATTCACACTCACACCAAGCTGGTATAGCCAATTAGCCCATATTCTTTGGGCTGTGGGAGGAAATCGGAGTATCCCGAGGAATTCCACCAAGCATGGAGAAAACATGCAAACCCTGCACAGAAACACCCTCATGGATCCCAGGACCAACCATTACACCACCAGGCCTTTTTGTAGTTGCTGTTTTTGCTCTTTGCTGGTTCAAAGTTCTATTTGTAAATTGCCTGAACTTTGCCTGTTTTTCAATCATGTTTCTGCCACATGAATGGAACTGTTTGCTTACATATTTAATAGACACTCTCAACTGCACTTGGACCTGCCTACAATTTATAACATGCACAAAAAACTTGACCCATATGGTAGATTCATTCATCTTTAGTAATTTGGTCACAATTGCAGTGGAACTGGAGCCAATCTAGAGTCAGTCACAAGGGTTGATTCACCTGATAAAATGAGCAATTCATGTAGTTTGAAGCAGGATATGTGTTCATATATATAATATAACATGGTGTAAAAGATGTTTGTATAGTGTAGGTGTTTGGATTTAAAATATACACAGTGAGAGCTATGGCCTTGGCACAAATGCTAGTAAATTTTGTCTCTGGTCTCTAAAATAAATTTGCTCATTTGACTTTGTATTGTAGGCATGATGGAGGACTGTACTGTCATGTAGTACTGAAGTACTGAAGATTGCTGCCTCGCTGGATACGCAGTTGAGAAATTTAATCTCCAACAAGTTAAAAATACAATTTTTTTTATTAGAGTCACATCTATATTCTTAAACCCTTTCCTTCCCTGCACTGGTATTCAAGCTTGTGAATAATTAGACATTTCTCACATCACATTTCTCATAAATAATTAAACATCTCTCACCAGGTGGGGAGGGCACAACAAGGATGTGCTTCCTCATAAAGCTCCGACAAGCCCGCCTACCCCGACCCCTACTAACAAACTTTTACTGTTTTGCCACCGAGAGCCTCCTGACCTACTGATATACAGTGTGGTTCACCAGCTGTACTGCAGAGGACAAGAAGGCCCTGCAGCGGGTGATGAGGATGGCAGAGCTGGTAATTGGAACTACACTACCCCCCTCAGTGACATTTATACTGGCAGACTTCGGATGAGAGCTAGTGGAATTATCAGGGACCCCACACACCCTGGACACCTCATTTTCTCCCCTCTTCCCTCCAGAAAAATGTACAGGTCACTTAAAACAAAAACTAACAAACTCCGGAACAGCTTTTACCCACAAGCTGTTAAACGTGCAACCCCACCACCACACACTGACTGAATAACCATCATTCAGACCATCTTCCTGGACAGTGCAATATTACTCTTAAAGTGCAATACTCGTGTTTAAGTGCTGTACTCATGTTTAGAGGTCTCAGGTCTCAGGTCTCAAACATCATATAACATATTAGCATCATGTACCTTATGATTAAAAGGCTCTATGATGCACCCTTGACATATCATGCACACTTCTGTCTCTAAATGTGTGAAAATGTGGATAAATATATAAGTCTGTAAATGTGTGAAAATGTGGATAGATGTATATTTGTTTGCATATACAGGATATATGTATGTATATGTGTCAATATGTGTACATATTGGTATGTGTATATATGTGTATGTAGGTATATGCACATATATAGCTTAGTGTAGTTGCCTTAGTTGTCTTTTGTGAACTTTTTCATAATTGCTGCTAATCAAAGAGCTGCTAAACTGATTTTCATTGCTCATGCACTTGACAATAAAGATATCTTTATCTCTTTATCTTTATTTCCATCCATTAGAAGGCAGTTTTACTTTTCATTCAAAATGCTGCATTGTTCCCATCAGGCCTGATAAATCATTTGTACAGCTGTGGGAGAGGAATGGGGTGCAGGGGTGAAAATCTGTTAAACAAACAGCCTCCAGCTTCCAGTATAGCCTATTAACCGTGGTCTGTTTCTCTGCTGGGAAATAGTGCTGCCTTCCCCCTGACACACAACTCTTTTAGCACGTGGGTGTTAGTGTATCCCCGTTTTGAGCTAAACAAAAGTCAATTAGTTCCATTGCAAGAGAATGTTCTAGGGTTTTTTAGGAGAACTGAAACGAGATACGACTTTGCCTGGCAATTGCCTGGAGACTGGGATTCAGAATTCTTTTGTCAAGGTAGGGGGAGTGGTATCACATGGCTGTGGAATCCAGACTCTAATTGACCCCTGAATTCATCGGAGGCCATTAAAAACAAAGCGGGCCCTCTCACCTTCATGCAGGCGGAGAACGAAATAAGTAAAGACATGCTTGAGGCAGATGAGCTGCTGTAATTCATGATGTCTGGGTCGTGGATTTGGACGGTCTCTGATGGATGACACCTGAGCAACTCGAGGGACTTTACATTAAATACAAATACATGCTATCAGAAGAATATCCTTCGCCGTCTTTAAACCCCATTAAAATAGCTTTAACAAACATCATGCAGGGATTAATTACAAGCTGATTATTTATTTATTCTATATCATATTGCATTATTTATTCTCTTTATATTTTTCAGGATATCTGATAAGTGTAAGTGTGAGGAAGGCCGTTGTTAGTTCTCGTCACTGGAACTATGTTAGATGGCTATAACTAGGAAGACTAGTAAAAGGGTTCTCAAATGTTTGTAAAGTAGGGGGTGGGGTGTAAGTGAGACTCAAGGGACAGAAACAGGGAGCGTGACTTTTTTTTTTTTTTTTACTAACCTCCTGAATCAGAGACGAGGAGCCACCACCACCACCACCACCACGGAAAGGAACACTTGAATTACCCGCCTCGCTCCCAGGCTGGCTGTCTTTTCCTGACTGAACACATGTCAAGGATACAGTTGAAGTCATGCCAAGTGGAGTTTACTCTCAAAGCATCCACATTTCAGCCTTAAATACAATATATACAATCATTTCTTTGTAACACTACAGAACGTTCATTAAGAAGCAGATTCTGTAAAAAAAATAAAATAAAAATAAAAAAAGGAGCAATCTCAACATAAAAAGGGTTATAATACCTTATACATTTATACGGTTTTATATATTTATATGGTTACAATTGTACCAATTATGACGACTGCTTCCCTTTTAACCCCCACCCCCCACCCCAACTCTCCTCCAGTGCAAAGGGATCAGTTGCTAAACTGAATTAGCAGGCCACTCAATCATCAAAACAAACAGACCTCCTCTGTTAGTGACATTAGCAGTGAGGTAATTCACTTATGTTATACCGGACGGCCCCTCTGCACCACAGTCAATGCTCTGGTAGATTTGCATTCAAGGTTAAAATCTGCACAAATCACAATGGATTCACTACTTTATTACATTCATGCCCTGGATGTTGGAAATACTAACACGCAGTGGCAACATTCTGAGCCCTTAGATTCCTCCCATTCATTTATGTCAGTGTCTTAGAAAAATGCACAGCGGATTAGAAACATCTAAAAGAGGTGATTAACAATTATTTGCCAAAGAAAAGGTGAAGACGAATAGTCCCAGAGATGGGCCGAGCCCAAGGCATTTTTAGTATATACAAAAAATAATATAGACTGTTTTAGTATATGCTACATGGGAACATAAGCAAAAAGCTCACTAAAAAGAGTTGTTTATGTGCATATATGTAAGAAGGTGTAAACATGTGTATTGGCATCTTTTTTTAACAGTTTTAGTACATACTACATGAAAACATTAGGAAAAGAATAATAGTTTATATTTGCTTATTTTAACCATTACAGAGGCTGGTCAGGTGAGCTCTAAGCTTTGAGCCGAGCTAAGCGCAGTGTAGTTAATGGTATCAGTTTAGCCTACTCATTCGGGATTGAGTACATACTGCACATAATAGTAGTAGAGCTGTGTAAAGGTCTTTTAGTATAACTATGCGGATACACACACACAAAAATAAAAGTAAAATACATTATTATGGTTTTTATTTTTCCATTTTGAAGTATGATAATGATGACGCCACCTGAATTCAAGTATCATCCACTCAGAATAATGTTTTCATTACTGAGATAGCAGAATGTATTCCCATGTAGTATATAATAATAATAATAATAATAATAATAATAATAATAATAATAATAATAATAATAATAACAATAACAATAATAATAATAACAATAACAATAACAATAACAATAACAATAACAATAACAATAATAATAATAATAATAGTCACTAAAATAGATTTCACTTGATTTACAGCAGATGAATCCTAAACTGTGACACATAACAGCTTCGCCAGTTTGTCTTGCTAACTTGCCAGCATGCCCAAATTTCCATGGCTGTTAATTAAGATTAAAATTCTGGTGACTGAGAACTATTTGAAATATTTGTTAATCATGATCAAGATGAACCTTTCCTCCCCACATTCCACCCTTACGCTTTTTTTATGTTGTTCTGGTGCCTGCACTCACAAACCAATCAGGCTTCTATAACTCAATAAATTGGTGTGTGTGTTTGTGGGGGTGGTTGAGGAAGCTAATCCTGGAGATGTGAATATCTGATGCAGCCCCTCAACCTGGATACTCCATGCATGATCCCTGCCTATCTTATGTTACCAGTCCTTCCTGTAATTAAGACTGACATGCAGGGCCATATGGAGTGAGACTGATGACATGCGACCTGAGCTTCCTTCTGTATCTCTGCTGTAGGCATCGGAATGTTTTTATTTATATCATTTGGAAATTAAGCAATTTTCTGTAGTATAAAGTTGGGTAGCTTATTTATGAGCTCGGAATGTCTGAAAACTGCATAAAGGACTTTATAAAAACTCTGAATTCAATCAGATTTGCTTTCAGTCCAAAGTTTAATTAGAATACTTCTAAAATTAGATGTTTATATGAATCACCATCCCATTATACCAAAATAAATCCTTCCACTTTTACTTTCTCTCCGATGGGCACACATACTCATACTACTCGATTGTACTACACTTCTTTGAAACCTTAACAAAGAAAAGACCCTGAAATGCAAATATAGATCTTCCTGAATGGTAATACTGGGATTATCACAGAGTGTTCACTGCAGTCCTTGGCGGAGAGAAGTGTAAAATAAATGATTATTTTTTAATATTTATGCGCAAACTTTACTGAATGTGTATTTGAAAGACACATACTTTATCCATTATAAATACATACCATTAGCACACATGATTACATGATTCCAAAATGTTCAGCACTTTTTTAATCCATTATCATTCCACACAAATATTAGCTGACGAGCAATCTAGTTAGTGTTTTGAAGCCAACTTTTAGCTTGCTGAGCCTATATGTCTATGTGCCCCAAAATATTCAACAAACTACAAACACAATAGACAACTGAGCATGGTAACTGTCAAAAACAAACCTAAACCACACTGACAATATTACACTGACTTCATGTAAAAGTCATTAATTTGCCTACAAAAGTCAAAGTATCACCTGACCTTCCATTACATTTGTGTATTATGTTGATTGGCTGGTGGCCACAACACATTTAAATTTAAATACTGTAGTAAAGAATACTTCCAGGACCAATGAACACCCACGCTTCACAACGTGCAATTCAAAAGCAACAGCTTTGTTATCACTTGACACCAGGTTAGAGGAAATCAGGCAGCTAGTGTTAAACTCTGGCTAATGATGCCATGTGGCCTTCACACGGTTCAGTGTCACACCTACTAAGGTAAGTTAAGGATGTAGATCAGCATTTTAAGCATTTACTAGAGCAGGGAATGGCGGTATAGGTTTCACTGAAGACTCCAAACATATTAATACCCTTCAGATCATGTAGGGATAAATACTGAAGCAATGGTAATGAAGATATCACTAAAGATTTGTGGTAACAAACATATAAATTTGTGCCTAGTAATAGTCTTCTGAGTTTAAGTTTTAACAAAATGTATGAATCTCTTTTTTTTATTTAAAAAAAACCCCAAACATTAAAATTCTTTAAAAAATTCAATCCCAGTACTCAAAATTTCTGACAAAACAAAAGTGATGTTTTCCTTAATAAAAAAAAGAACATCAAAAAAAGTAAGATATAACATTATCGAGAGATCGTGGGTTCGAATCCCCATTCGACCTCCACCATGCTAAGACCTCTGGGCAAGGTCTTAACCACAAATGTGCCTTTGTCCACCCAGCAGTATAATTGGGTAACAGTAAAAATACTGGGAAGGTAACCTGCGATGGATTTGAGTCCCATCCAGTCCCTCCTAGTCGCTTCACGCTACAGAAACTGGGGATAAGCACCGGCCTGATGAGCCACTAGGCTCGGGTGTAAAAGCCCAACAGACTTAAGCATGCTAGCTATACTAACATTACAATATCAGCTATACTAAAGTTAACGGTAACATACTTTCATACTCTTGACTTATATAATTTTAGAAAAACATAGTAGTAGTGGTAGTAGTAGTAAAAGTAGTAGCCTATCAGCGTTAGTCATACTGTGAGCTAGTTACAGAACAATATAAGTCACGTTGCCATCTTTATTTACTTGTATAAGGTGAATGCAATAAAAGCTGCCAGATGTATGAAGATGAGTAACCAGAATTAAAAGTGTAATATTTTGTCAATAAATGCACCTTTAACTTTGCTGATTAATATCAGGAACACCAACATAGCTGCACGACAGCATGTTGTTGCTAAAGCAGAGCCATTTTAAGCTATTGATTATTAAATGGGATTATTAAAGGGTTTAGGAAGAAAATTTGGGATTTTTTTTAATTAGAAGTTTATATAGTAATAAGACTACATTTATTGAATCGACAAAATAAAGTTCTTTTAGTCAATCAGGGAAAATGTCCCAAAAAATCAGGTCATTTTTTATTGTATTATTTTGTACTCAAATTAAAATTCACAATAACCAGTTTAATTATAGTTAGTTTAAGAAACTCTTGTGTATTATAAACAAGACAGTAAAAAAACTCATTAAAAATATCTGCCAAACTAACACTGGCTGCAAAGAAAAAAATTTGATCTGAACTAAAATTTCAAAAGTAAACTAGATTCTAAAATCACAAACAACAAATACATAATTGACCAGGCTGACCCAGTGACTTCAGGTAGTTTCAGCAATACTGAGCTAAAATCTTATGCAAACAAGCCAGTCAGGCTCGGTTTTTAATGAATAAGGAAATCTTTGCTGACTAAACACATGCGCTTCAATGGCACATTGTGTCCCCAAAGGTGTTTTATTGCACTCCTTGCTTGAGTTATGGTGAAAAAGTTCCACGCATACTTTCACTGACAGAGCTTGAATGAAGAGCTGGGCTTTGACAAACACAGCTTTAGAACCGAGGGCTCTGACGAGAGGCCAGTCACCCAGCAACAACCAAGATTTTCTTTTTATTGATGAGCTGCTGATCTGAGACCAGTGTTCAAAAAGGCTGGCTCAAAAAATACTTTGAGTGTAAACAATATGGCTTTTTTAATAACAAGCTGGCAGCTATTTTTCCTAAAATGGCAGAAATGCTGATAAATATTTCCACCGATGGCACATACTCTACTCGACTTACACTGCACAGGACATTAGTGCTACTGCCACTGGGAGAAAAAAGGAAGGAATCATGACCTCCTGGTCATATAAAGGCTTTTGTTCCATGCATATGTTTCAGACCACATGCTGTGCGGCTTAATGACTTTCTGGACTCTGTGCCCTGGTCCACAATCAAACAAAAGGGGTTGCTACAGTACTAGAGTGGACATATAAAAAAAAATTAAACATAAATTAAAAAATTTAAATAAAAAAATTTAAAATGCTTTGTAAGTTTCTGTAATGCATGTCTGTGTATTTCTGTGTAAAAAATATTATTAATAATAATAATAACCCCTAAATATTAATGGCTATGTATCCTTATATAAAATATCACAGAGGATCAGGAGTTATGACTGCTCAAACCAGCTTCCTTCTTCTATCGCTCCACCTCTGGTGTACACAGAAAAAAAAAATGGGTACTTTTTTCTCCTTTTTAATTGTACTTCAGCATAAAGAATAGGTATTATGAAATGCCTGTATGTTATCAATGTTTGTTTAATCACAAAGTCTCTTTTGGCTTCCTGCCTAAGAAGGAACTTCTCCTTCCTTTCAGTGATTTCACAATTGCCTCATTTCCCTTTTTTTGTCCAAGAAATGTTTAGCGACTATCTTCAGTTCCTCAGAGTGTGAATTATATCACTGACAGCTGTTTTTGAGTAATCCATTTCACATCTCAGAAAGGTGATCATTGAAAGCTGGACTGTAAACACGTTGTGAATGTTCCCACTGCCAGTTTAGACCTTTTTAAAAGACACTAATAGAAATCTGTTTAGGAACTTTTATTCATGCTAGAAATTCTAGCTTGTAGTGGTAATTATGTATAAAATGCATTACTCTTACAGCAAACACTACCTTGATTTTAGAGTTGACATTTTCAGAGTTAAGCAGTCAGCCATTAGACAAGATCTGCCAAAGCAAACAAAAGAGGGAAACACAAACCTCTCTGCAGGCTTCTGTAGTGAAATCATACACCAATGCTACCTTCCCTTCACCCCTTCATCAATTCCCAGCCCCCTCTAAAACCTTGTAATGGGCAAAAAGCCATTCTGTGAGTTTTAGTGTTTGCAAAACATGGCATCAGGTTGACAAGGACAGTGGGGAGATCTTAACCTGAGCCCTGAATCCAAACCAAGCAATGAAATAGTTTTCTATTCATGGAAGGACAATTCTGCACACTTCTGTTTTACTGGAGCTCTTATGTGCCGAATGATTATAACAGGATTTAATGGCTGACAGATTAACCTTTGTCACCGAATTAAGGGAGGATATAACTAATCACACCATACTGAAAATCCTAATGCTTACCAGTATTACATTTTAGCCACATACTCATAACAATCTTTTCAATAGAAGTTAAACACATTAAATGAAGCAGGCAATCCTAAAATTAGACTTATAGGCTTATGAGAGCCATTTTGGTGATTAAATGTGAACATCTGCAGTAGGTGTTCCTCTTTGTGGACACACTCATACACGTGCGCATTTGTACGGCTGGGCTGTGTTGAATTGTGCAGTTTGCTCTCATTTCGTAATGGCTTGGCTGCGAGCCGACACACATGCCAGAGATGGAGATTCCAGCGTTTTTGGTCAAGAGCCAAACAGGAATGTCACCAACTCTTGCTTTCTGCACTCCTGCCAAAACCACTACACAACTTTTTCACCCCTTTTTGTCTCTCTCTCTCTCTTTCTCTTTTTAGTAACAGATTTTGATATGGCAGGCACTTCCACTTTTATTTCTGCAACTTTTCTCTTGCCTTTTGTCTCTGTTGTTTGTTTGTTTATTTTGCTTAATTACTTTTTATATATAATTTTTTTTTTTAAAAAAGGTGTGTATACAGCATGTATAACACTATACAAAAGAAATCTGCTTGGTCATTAATTATTTATTAAGAAAAAATATTTCTTAATTAATACACTCAAATAAAAAAAGGATATTAATGATTTATTAGACACATTTTGTTTAGAAGTGTTTTCTTTCCTGCTCAAAAGTTAAACAGTGCTTAATCTCGCAAAGCAAAACAGACAAGCTGCCTTTAGTCCCTGTCATAAATACAAAGATAAGAAACATGGTTACTGTGTGCAATGAAATGCCCCCCTCCCCTTCTCTTAAAGTCACATCTTGTTCTTATTTCAGAGTGTCATTTATTGCCTTTAAATTTGGTTTTCTTGTGCAATGTCAAAAACAGGCAGTATACCGGCTCCACTGAGTCTGCCAAGTGCCACAGGCATCCTTTCATTGTTTCTGATTTGTGACAATATTTTAAAAGTGATTACAAACGGCATCTGTTACACCTCTGTGAAATGAATTATGGGCAAGATCAGGCTGTATAGTATATTTAAATGTAGTGCAACCGGAATGTTTGCATTGCAAAGAGTTATTATTAAGATATGATAAATACTTGCTACTTATTACTTACTTGCTAAGTAATGAATTAAAACAAGAAAAACCTTCCTTTATATGTATTACGTAAAGTATAAACCTGAAACCTTGCATTGCTTGTGGTATATTTTCATCTGCAAATTGTAATATATTCCTCAAACCAATAAAATACACTATGCCATAGCTTACACTGTTAATTTTCCATGAAGAGCTGATTTCACATGTGAAGAGAAAGAAGAGAAGGAATCCTATAGCCCTGCGCTCCATTATACGACCCACAATTAAAGCTAATACTCTTATTTGAATTTCATTTCTATGCTTAAATTACACCGGTGCGAACACTAATGCAGCTCCTAATGTACATTTCTCATTTAGCCCTGACTGAGGATGATCTATCATAAATAAAGAATGAAAAGTCCATCCTGGCCCACTCTGTATAGATCTGAGTTAGCTTAAGAGCCTGGCCCTTGTTGTATCAATCTAAATTATCCTCAGGGAAAACATTTGAGTTGAGATTTTCTCAGGAAGCTTGACCAGCACTACACCAGCATGATTTCACATGTAGCCTATACAACTACATATAATGTAAACACCCCCATCCTTCTTTTATCATTTACAGAATAATTATCCACTGATCATCCACAGCGTAATCTTTAACAGAGATTAAATAGTGTGAAACTTTTTGTACCAAATCCAGTGTGCTGCAAAATGCAGATAATGTTTTTTTTTTTTAAAAAAGGTAATAAAAGAAATGAAATGTGAAGGATGCAAGAGGCAAAACAACATTTGCCCCAGTGTTGGATCATCACAAATGGCACAATATTTTTATATAGTGCTAATTTAACCCACACTTTTATACTCATGTGGAGTGTCCAAGACTTGAAGTGCGCAACTGGTGCATTTTTGTTTGTGCTGTCTCACCTGCTTAAACTGCTCCTCGTATGTCCACTCGTGGTGTTGGGGCTGCGCGTGCGGGGACTCGGGCTGCCGGGCCACTGTGTACGGAGCCTGAACTCTGGAGGGCGCATGCGCGCTTTTTGGTGACTCGGTTTCGCCGGAGCGCGCAGCGGCATGGCGAGGCGCGTAGTGCAGCAGAGGTCCTTCGAAGTCGTCGCCGTCGTTGTCATTCGCGCTGTCTTCCAACTCCATGTCTCTCTCGTCTTCGTCGTCGTCCAGGGCGGTGCGCTCGTCGTCCGCGTCCGAGTCGTCGGTAGCGCGCGGAGCCGCCGCCATCCTGTGCGCCGCCAGAGCTCCCCGCACGGACGCCTGGTAGTGCCGGAAAGCGAGCTCTTGTTGCTGCTGCTGTTGCTCTAACACCGCCCGGATGTCCTTATCCTTGTCGGCTTGGCTTCGCAGCTTCTCCTCGAGCGCTAAGCGGGCCGCCTGCTGCCTCTGCAGGTTCTCCATGACAGCCTCGAGCTTCATGCCGGCGCCGCCGGGGGGTTGATGCGAGTGCACGCCCGAGATGTGACCGTGGGCACCGGGGGCCGCCACCAGCAGCGGCAGCGGGCTTGCAGACGTAAAGGCGGCTTGCTGCATGAAACAGGCATGAATCAAGAACGTCAGGTCCGAGCCATAGGCAGAAGACCTTAAACAGTTGTGAACGCACGCGCTAACTTCGAATCAGGAGGGAAGTTGCTTGAACAAACTTTTTTTTTTAATGATATTAATAAACAAAGTGATAAACAAATGTAGGACATTGTGTTCCAAACAGGAACGTGTGCTCTCTTTATAGGCAAAACATGCGCAAAGCAAATGTAAAGGTCTCCAGAAGAAAGCAAACAGAACACTCAAAAAAAAAGTAGAATTAGAAACTCTATTTCAACTCATTCTTGAAAGGCTTTCAGGGATCTGATTGCTACATTACTGTAGATGTCCGAGCAACGTGACTGCAATCTATTAGACTGTTGTAAAAAAAAAAAAACCAAACAAACAAACAAAAACCACAACAAACTGACACCAAAGTGAACTGAAAGATACAATAAAGATAGAACGCATCCGGTATCGCGTGCTTTGATCTTTGATCTTTGATCTAGCTTGTTTGTTTGTCGAAAATAAGCGAGAAAAAAAGGACTATATGTAAACACATGGGATGCTTCTTACCAAGGCAGATTTAGTTGCTATGCTCGTGTTGTCAACCATGCTTCTTCCCCCGGCAAAGGCAGTGGATCGGCTCAGAAGTGTCCCTCTTCAGCTGCGAGTCAGACGTCGCTGTCGTCCTGCTTCAACATCGAGCTGCTGCGATCGCGAGGAAACCTGGTGTGGGCGGGGGATAATAACTCGATTTCTATATATACATCCAGTATATCGGATCTGAGACGGCAGGACGAGAAGCTTTCGGCAACAAGTGGCAAACTGTAGGTAGAATGACCTCTTGAGGCGAGAGAGATGAGCACCTCCCGCTGTCGAGTGCCTTCCAACACGTCAAAGAGTGATAAAGCACTGAGGGCAGGGTCTAATACCACTAACCCAGGACACACACACACACACACACACACACACACACACTGTGTACGATTTCACCCGGTTTTAATGATGAGATACTTTAACTCATGCACTTAACACATGATGACACAAAGTGCATCTGTACTCAAATAATTCAGTACTTTTAGGAATACATGTATACATTTTATTATCTTTATAAGGTTATGGACCTGGGTCCATGAGCCCAACAGTGGTGCTTGGGCTCCATCTCCCACCCGTCCAAACCCAGTAACCCAGACTTTAATATGTTGAGTCTTTACTGCCCCTAATTTCTTGTTGTAAGTTCTAGAATGGATCTGCACGAAGGCTCAGTGGTTCATCTCACAGCTGGTTTTGAGTTGGAATCTTGGTCGTGAGACTTTCTGTATGTGGTTGCATGTTCAGCACTGTGCTTCCTCCCACAGTCCAAAACCCTAAATTACCCAAAGGTGTGAGTGTGAGATTGAATGGTTGCTTGTGGCTGCGGCAAATTAGTCCTGCAATGGGCTGGCGACCTGTTCAGTGTGTACCTCACTCCACATCCAAAGTCAGCTGGGATTGGCTCCAGCTTCTCCTGTGACTCTGATGGTACAGATAATGGATGGATGGACATTCTAACAGTAAGTAGTATATTAATATTAACTAACACTTTCATGGCAATGGGGGGCATTACCTCCTCACAGCAGGACAGTCCCTGGTTTAGGATATCGTTTATGCAGAATTTTACAAGTCCTTATGCTTTTGTGGCTTTCCTCAGGGCTCTGTGGTTTCCTCCTACATTCAAGTTGATGGATTGGCTACTCTAAATTTAGAAGTGAATGAGAGTGAATTTTCTTGCATTGCTTTTAAGGGGTTATTACACTAGAGGTGTGATAGAAAAGCGAAGGATGCAAATTTTTTATTTTTTTGCGATTTATATTTGCGAATTTCGAAATTCACGTCAAGATGTTTTTTCGAATCTACATGCAAGCAAATATTTTGCGGCTTGAATACGTATTTTGCACGTAAGTCACGAGAAGGTAGCGCAACAATTTTTTTCAACTGATTTGCAGATGAAAAATGTGAATCTGTCGTGAATCTGTAGCACTTTGTTCGCTTTTTGTTCTCAAACCATTCGCTTTTTATTCACACATTATAACCATGAACAAAATGTGAATAAAATACCAATTTTGACAAAATATACAGAATATGGTGTACGCCATATTAACGAAAAACACAAAATAGACAACTTTGCGACCTTCTCGAGACATTTGTGGACTGTTTGAGAAGAGTTTGAGAATATACTCCGTGTCACAGCCTTGTTTTATGACATTCGTGGAAATCTCAAACATGGTTGAAATTTTTTTGCGATAAGTTCACGAATTAATAATTCTTACATGTACTCATCATTTTCACATCAAGATATAAAAAACAACAGCACACCTTTCTAAACTAAACTCTGGTGCGTGATATCATTTTATAAATAAAAATAAATCATACAAATCATCTTATTTAGGGGCAACACAGTTAGCACATCTGTTCATCCCACTCCAGAATACATATATTTGTATTTTATTTTATGTCTCACATTTATTTGTACACCCCCCAGTGTAGCTAACTGGGTTATCAAAGGTCAGCCATGTCTCTCAGTGTCTGTGGTGAGCCATTGCTGCCATTCAGAAAGAGTAGGCCATTGGATTGCCATCAGTATGTTTCTGCCATGCGATGGCCTGGCGAGCCCTCTAGGGTGTACCCGCCCTCACCCGGAGTTGGCTGAGATGGGCGCCAGCCTCCCAGCACCCTAATTAGTATTAAGCGGTTCAGAAAATCACTGAATGGATTTATTTGTATATTTCTGTTGAAGCTTCTCACAGTAAAATTGTTTTAAAATTTTGTACAGATATTGCTAACGCTACAGTAATACCCTTATCGAATGGAATTCGAATTTTACGTGTATGACACAGATAAGTGGAGTAATGCATGCAGAGACATGTCCGAGTGCAGTTATGCAAAATATCAGCACTCTAAGAACTGATAAGACCGATCAAATTAGTGGATCAGAACTAGGTGTATAAGCCTTAATAACGACTTTTGTTATCACATGCTGTAGTCCTTATCATGTGCTTAAATTGATCAGCCTCCTCTGTGATCATGTGTTTATGTGCTTTAATTTGGATCACAAAACAACTTATTAATGGTGTTGGGTCCCCAGTGCATAATGTAAGCTTAGACAGCTTAAAGTCTTGGTTAACCAGTAGAATGAGTTAGTCTAACATATAAGGGATAACTGACAGTAGGCCATGTAACACAATGCTGAGAGTACATGCATCACCCTGAAGGGGTTTATTTCAGGATAATGACAGTGCTGCTATAAATGATCCCACTTATTATCTGCCGTCTTTCAAAATATTCATTACAAATAATGATTTTGTGGATTTAAAAAAGATTTTATTTCTTCCGCTAATGACACATTTTATTGCAGTGGACTGTTATAGGTAGTACTGGTCTGTTTAAAGAAAGAGCAAAGTGCTGAATACCCTAATGAACCAATCAGAATCGAGTATTAAAATGAGATAAAATGCTAATACTGATCTATTTGCACTATTAATGGCTATTTGTTTGACTCAGGTTCTGTTAATGTATACACACTCGCTCAACTGGTTAATCCTATTAGGGTTGAATGGAGGCTGGAGCCTCTCTCTGCCAACACTGGGCAAAGGAAGGGTACAACAGGGTACACCTGGACCAGCTCACTAGCCCACCAAAGGGCGAAAACACACACACACACACACACACACACACACACACACACACACACACACACACACACACACACTCTACACCTAAGTGCAATTTGGAAAAGCTTATTAACCCATTGGTTAACACTTCATGTGTTGCGCACATGTGTAGTGCTGTGCTGGCTAATGGCATGTTTTCAAACCCAGTTCAAAGTTCTAGTATACACAGAAGGACAAGAAGAAAAATTAGAACAAGATTTTTGTGGTCATTTTGGATTCAGACATTATCCACTCAGGATAATATTTTGTATTCCCCAGATCGCGGACCAGTGAGACCATGCTATTCCTGTGTAGTATATACTAAAAATTATTAGTCAGTGTTAGCCAGTAGTCAGTAATGATGGTTCATTAATAGGTTTCGAGATATTTGATCAAGTGTTTTAGTATTACACCTGTTATTACCTTCCACAAGGAGGTATGTGTGGATTTTGATTTAATGAGGATGCTTGCAAAGTGATTCTGATGTCAAACTATATTTATACAGTATGTGAATAGGTTAAAAAGACATGCTTTGCTGTAAGAGCTGTAACAACAGGAAAGGTACAGAGCAGGGTCTGTAGGAAGAGTGCAATCATTAATTCTACCCAAGAGTGCCATCTACTGGTCATTACCATTCTTCACACTCTATTACATGGGTTTTTATAGACATGTATTGTTATTGTTTAGGGATTTGGAGATAAAATCAGTAGTAGAAGTGATTATAAGTCAGCATCAAAGATCCAGCTCTGAATCCATCCATCCTTCCTGTATCTATCCCGCTTATAAGTTGTGGAGGAAGCTGGATTCAAGCCTGGCTGACTTAGGACGAAAGGTGGGGTACACCAGGAAGGTCGCCAGTCCATCACAGTGCTAACACAGAGACTAAACATTCACATTTGGGCAATTTAGTGCTGCCAGATGACCTACTTAGCATGTCTTTGGACTGTGGGAGGAAACTGGAGTTCCCAGAGGAAACCCAGGCATGAGTGATTAAATGAAAGTAAAGTATAACTTATTAAGCTCCACCACAACCTGCCAGGACTACAGCACACCTTCGCTTATATTCCGCTGTCTGTGGAAATGTCTTGGAGGATTCTATCCTCAGATGGTGATTTGTTGATGGCAGTGGAGAGCTGTCTAACATATCACTCCAGAATCTTTACTAGGTGTTCGATTGATTTGTGATGTAGTGATTACAAAGGCCAAGGCACAGTACCAAGGGGTAGTATGATCCAGGAAGAGGCGGCACAGTGACACAGTGGTTAGTACGTCCGCATCACATCAAGAAGGGGTCACGATCGGTTGCCAGGCTCAGGTGTTTCTGTGCGGAGATTGTGTGTCCGCCCTATGTTTGTGTGGGTTTCCTCTGGGTACTCCGGTTTTCTCCCACAGTCCAAAAACATGCACATATGTCATGACGGCTGTGTGTAGGAGGATGCTTTCAACGTGCTTCTGATGTCAAACTATATTTCTATGTGAATACATGAAAAGAAATGTTTTTTTCAGAATGGTGCTAGCCACTAGAACTACAGTTATAATTATTGGTAATATGTTGCCGTTGAATTTATGTAAAAATCATGTAGTTTTGATTACTGAACTATTTATTTTAACCATACCTGTGAAATTATTTTTTTATTTAACTGTTTAATTAAAAATGTGACTTTTTACAGCAGAATAAATGTTATAACTCTGTACATATCCAATGATGAATCCTGACAGTATAAAAGAAAAACTCTGTAGTGTTTGTACCCTTTTCTTATGGAAGAATGGATCACAGTCCTCCTTGCAGAATACATCAATTCTGCATGTTTTGACACAGGATATCAGCATATTCACTCTGAGTATAAGATAAAGTGCTCAGCTAAGGAAAGAACAATTGATGGAGGAAAGTAAAAGGACAGCAGATGGGGAAATCAATTCTGATCAGGGATATTGATCACCATGTGGAAATGGAAACAGGTTTGTCGAAGGACATTTATCAACTCAGCTTACCAGGAGACGAAATCAGCACATGATAACAGATGAGCTATATTATGAGCCCTGTATGCATATACTTAATGATATATGCTAATATAAAAAAAGAAAGAAAAATGAAAAGAATGAAATTCTCACAGCGAAACAGTTCATCATTAATTGAGTACTGTGGGTTTTTTCTTTTTAAACTTTGTTAAAATCACTTGAAATTTTTGGACACTCCTCACAAATTGATGTATTTATATGCTGCATTGGTGATCTCCTCCACAAAACAACAAAACAAACAGTTTTATCAGTACTAAAAACAGAATAAACAACTGGAAAGAATAAAAAAATTATTTATGCAAACTAGCTAAATGTGCTTTTCCATATCAATACACAGTCGGTCAATAATAAAATTATAAGTCAATGCCTGTGGGTACCTGCACCTCTGGTTCTTGCCTAATGTTTGGACTTTGTGTGGAGTTGTGTAGCGCCCTGTGGTTTCCAAAATTTAATGTACGTGCACGATTGACTGAATTGACAGTGAGTCTATTAATGGGAGGGTTGTGCCTACTGAAACTGTTATTAATTGAAATATGTGTTTGATGAAAAGAAAACATTAAAATACGACTATATCAAGTCAAGTCAAGTCAGTTTTATTTGTATAGCGCTTTTTACAATTGACATTGTCACAAAGCAGCTTTACAT
>JAOUQZ010000027.1:6154209-6170784 GCA_028564935.1 Neosilurus hyrtlii
CTCCTTTACCTAATAAAAGCCTGTTAACAAAATGCTTGACTAAACAAGTAGGTTTTCAGCCTTGTCTTAAAAACAGAGACTGTATCTGAGTCCCGAACATTAACTGGAATCTATATAACGATCAAATACAATTACTGCAATATGTTGCTAATATTTATTAATAACTGTACATTATTTTGTATCTCTGTAATACCTATAGAATAGATTGCATTACAAAAATTACAAAAAAGGTAATATTTCATGAACATAGTACATTACTGATAAAATGCCATAATTTACATTAGTTACATATTAATTACATTATAATAATCGATATATAGTCATAAACATATATCCAGTGCTATTCTGGGAATTTTTTTTAATAATAATAATTATTATTATTATTTTTTGCACCCCCAGTGCAGCTAACTGGGTTATCAAAGGCCAACCATGACTCTCACTGTCTTTTGAAAGAGCCATGTAAAAGAACCATTGCTGTCGTTCGAAAATAGTAGGCCATTGGGTTGCCGTCAACGTGTTTCTACCCTGCAATGGCCTTGTGTGGGTTTCCTCCGGGTACTCCGGTTTCCTCCCACAGTCCAAAAACATGCACAGTAGGCTAATTGGCTGTTCCAAATCACTCCTAGGTGTGAGAGTGAATGTGAATGGCTGTGTGTGGCCCTGCAATGGTCTGGCCTCGTCCAGAGTCGGCTGAAATGGGTGCCAGCCTCCCCTCGACCCTAGTTAGGATGAAGCAGCTTAGAAAAGTCTGTAAGTCAGAGAAAAAACAGAACTGTTCCTATTTATAACTGAAATATAAATTATGTATTCAAAGTTTCTTAAATCACAAGATCCAACAAATAAACATAGCTCTTTCTTCATGTCCTGTTTTGATTATGATTAACAAACCTGGATTAAATGTGAAATAAGGCAGAAGTCAAACGCTGACTAATCATTTTTAGTATATACTACACAGGAATAGCATGATCTCACTGGTCCATGATCTGGGGAATACAAAATATTATCCCGAGTGGATAATGTCTGAATCCAAAATGACCACAAAAAATCTTGTTCTAGTTTGTTTTCTTCTTGTGTTTCTGTGTATACTAGAACTTTGAACTGGGTTTGAAAACATGCCATTAGCCAGCGCAGCACAAATCTCTGCTCAGAGCGTGGTGGCGAGTTGGTTAGCACGTTTGCCTCACAGTAAGTCTTGGGTGCCAGTCCCAGGCTTGGTGAGGGTGTTTCT
This sequence comes from Neosilurus hyrtlii, assembly GCA_028564935.1. NCBI lineage: Eukaryota > Metazoa > Chordata > Actinopteri > Siluriformes > Plotosidae > Neosilurus > Neosilurus hyrtlii. The sequence goes on from JAOUQZ010000027.1 coordinate 6,155,438, forward strand.
GTGTGGAGTTTGCATGTTCTCCCCGTGCTTGGATTTCCTCCAGGTATTTCAGTTTCCTCCCACAGTCCAAAGACATGTAGAGTAGGCTAACTGGCTGTCCCAAATCGCCCCTAGGTGTGAGTGTGAATGGTTGTGTGTATGCTGGCCCTGCAATGGTCTGACGAGCTGTTCGGGGTGTACCCCACCTTCACCTAGTGTTGGCTTAGAAAGGCTCGAGCCTCCCCAGTAGGATTAGGTGACTTGGTAAATAAGTGAATGTTTTCTAGGAGTATAGTGCATTTTTCATTTTTTCCATGCGTTTAGGTAAATAGTAGTTAAATAGTAATTAGTAAGTTGTTATTTAAGGAGGAGGAGAAGGCAGTCAGTTTTGGTTATATAATATAATTAGTGTGCTAGGGTATCATATAGTTGGTGTATGAATTGGGTCAAATGATTGAGCAATGCCCTTCCTCTTAACATCACGTCTGGACGGTCCACATGTGTGTCAGAGATGGCCAGTAGATGGCACTTTTTAACTGGTATAACCATTGCTCTGTATGTTGTAACGATTAAAACAACAACAACAACAACAACACACACACACACACACACACACACACACACACACACACACACACACAGACACACAGACACACACACACATAGAGGAGAATATCCTTCTTAAGAAAGAGTACTTTGTTCATGAGGGTTTTATTTTTCTAGAAAATTGTGTGTGTGTGTGTGTGTGTGTGTGTGTGTGTGTGTGTGTGTGTGTGAGTGGGTTGGTGGGTGGGTGGGGGGAGGTTATAGCAGCAAAGGTTAAATTTTTTCTAGGCTTTTTAAAAAATTTTATTTACATCTTACTTGTCACTTTATTAGGAATAAGTGGTAATACTGGGGGAGCACTCAATTCTTTTTGAGTTAAGAGAACATTCAACTTATGATTATACCTCCAGTGGCAGCTAAACAACTGACTATATGCAGGTTGGATCCTTAGACTCATTCAGGTAAAATATTTACGCATCTACTAGCACATCAGAGGAAAAAGCAGAGATTCATCAGACCAGGTGTTTCAGGAATGCTTTTACCACAATTCTAATGAATTACTCGTATTAATCATTCTCACCATAATCCTTTAACGGCTGTACAGGTGTTCCAGGTGCATAGGTGTACACATGTTCCTGATAAAGTGACCAATACATGTACATCTGCATAATATTGAAAGTATTAGAAATGCTAATATGGTTTCTAATCATTTTATCATCTTCCCAAAGGATGAGGCTGGAGCCCATCCCAGCTGTCTCAAGCGAAGGCCGGGTAGACCCTGAACAGCTTATCAGACCATCGCAGGTCCAACACACACAGACATTTCGTCTTTAAAATGTGGGAGGAAACTGGAGAAATGCTCTTGTTGGGCACAGGCTCGAACACAGGACCGTCTTACTGTGAGACGGATGAGCACACCTCTGCTCCATGCTCTTAAAATATTATCACTCACTCATTTGCTGAACTGCTTAATCCTCAAAACGTAGCAGGGAGGCTGGTGTCTATCTCAACCGACTCTGGGCGAAGGCGAGGTACACCCTGAACAATTTGGCAGACCATCACTAGGCAACACACACAACAATTCACACTCTCACATAGGGTTGATTTGGAACAGTCAGTTAGCTTAATGTGTATGTCTTTGACCTGTAGGAAAAAACCATAGTAGCCAGAGGAAACCCACACAAACACGGGGAGAACATACGGTCCCGACAAAAAAAAGAAATCGAACCCAGGACATTCATGCTAACCCACTTCGCCACTGTGCCATCTGTGACAGACTTTCACGATTGCACAAATAGAGCGTAATCTGAGAATACAGTAAAGCTAGAAGCTTGTTAGAGAGGAGTGGGAGTGTGGGAGTTAGTACCGCAAGGAAAACAGAACGCAAGTCAAGAATGTTTAATGTGTGCACTTAGTCCTCGAGTGCTTAGTGGAGCCACGAGTTTCAGGTATGTGTTCTTTGTGTCATGGGTGATAATGGGTGAAAGTGAGTCCCTGAGTGTGGCTCGAAGGGAATGTGGAACAGAGTAGGATTGTTGTGTAGGATGGTCCATTTTTTGGCTTTCTAGTCAAGTATCAGTGATTCATAACGATGCTCTATCCTCCTAAAACCCTAATGTTGTACGTCGTCTCATTTCTCTGCACCACTTCAGTTCCTTACCACCCAATAAACAATGAACTGCACAACGTCTTCTAATAGGAAAAAGTTGTATGTAAGGGTAATACCCAACGGCCCTCGTTTGAGGATCTTATACAAGGACATACACATGATGTTCTCATATAAGGATTCATTCATCCATTCATTCATCTTCGGCCTGTTCCGGGGTCGGGTCGCAAGGCAGCAGCCTAAGCATTGAGGTCCACACGTCCCTCTCCCCAGCCACTTCCTCCAGCTCTTCCGGGGGGAAAGCCAAGGCATTCCCAGACTAGCTGAGAGACGTAGTCCCTCCAGCGTGTTCTGGGTCCACCCCGAGGTCTCTTCCCGGTTGGACATTCTAATTCTAATCAGATGCCCAAGCAACCTCAATCAGATCTACCTCGTTCTAATCAGATGCCCAAGCAACCTCAACTGGCTCCTCTCAACACGAAGGAGCAGCAGTTCTACACTGAGCTCCTCCCGGATGACAGAACTTCTCACCCTATCTCTAAGGAAGAGCCCTGCCACCCTGTGAAGGAAGCTCATTTCAGCTGCTTCTATTAGCGATCTTGTTCTTTTGGTCACTACTCAAAGCTCGTGACCATAGGTGAGGGTAGGAATGTAAGTCAACTGGTAAACTGAGAGATTTGACTTCTGGCTCAGCTCCCTCTTCACCACGACGGACTGGTATAAGCTCTGCTTTACAGCAGAGGGTGCACCGATCCGCCTGTCAAATTTAATTTACCTCATATAAGGATGGTGGGTCTAAGTAGGATCATTCAGCTTGAAGCTTTTGACTCACTTACTGATTTGGTCTGATGATCATTTAACCACTCATTCACAATACACTCATACTGATAATCACTTCTGAATAATTCAGTATTGTTTATTTTTAATCTTTGCACTCTTTATCTCCATGTGCTTGTGTGGGTTTCCTCCACGGTTTTCTCACACAATTCAAAGACATGCGCATTAGGTCAACTGGCTTTAATTGCGTGTGTGAGTGTGAATGGATGTTTGTGTCTGTGTTAGTCCTGTACAGTGCGTACCCCGCCTCTCGCCCAAAATCATCAACGATTAGTTCCATCTTCCCCCATGAGCCTGAGGGATAAGTGGCATAGATAATGGATGGAATCACAGAAAGATGTGTTGATGCGACTTATGAGCCTGGTTTCTCTCAAGGTTTCTCCCTGGCGACATGTTATGGAGTTTTAACTTGTCACCTCCGGTGTGTTGGATTGCAGTCTGAATCTAAATCTTTGAAGGTGCTTTCCGAAAAAGACTACTGTTAAATTCATCTCACTCATACTCAATTGCCGAGCCGCTTAATCCTGTTAGGGTCCTGGGGAGGCTGGAGCCTAGCTTAGCCGACCCTGGGCAAAGGTGGGATACACCCTGAACAGCTTGCCAGACCATCACAGGGCCAATACACACTAAACCATTCCCACTCACACCTGGGGCAATTTGAAACAGCCTGTTAGCCTAATGTGCATGTCTTTGGACTGTTGGAGGAAACCGGAGTACCCAGAGGAAACCCACACAAGTACAGGAAGACCATGCATACTACACACAAAAATGCCTGAGCTCAAGACTCAACCTAGAACTTTCTTGCTGTAAGGCGGGTGTGTTAACCACCTCGCCACCGTGCCACCCTCTATTGTTAAATGCGCTATACAAATAAAATAGAATTGAACTGAATTTAATTCTTGTGTTGGGGGATATATGATGGAAATGACATAGAGGGAAACCTTCTGACCAGCAACGGTTAGCCATATAAGTGGTTTTGACCGGATTTCATCAAGTGATGAGACATCCAGGTGTCATGGTGTCATAGTGGTTACCTGCTCCACCTCACAGCAAGAAGGTACTGGGTTCAAGTCCTATTGAATTTCTTTGTGAAGTTTGCATGAGCTCCTCTTTGATGCGTCTTTCTCTTTGTAGTCTGGTTTCCTCCCTCAGTCCAAAGCCGTGCACCTTAGCCCACCTGGATATTTTCGATTGCCCCTAGGTGTGAGTTTGAGTGCAAATGGTTGTGTGTTTATTGGCCCTGTGATGGTCTGTTGATCTGTTCAGGGAGTATCCCACCTTTGCCCAGGGTTGTCTTCAGCTTCCCTGTGTCACTAAGAAAGGATAAAGTGGCTTGGAAAATGAAAGGAAATGACGTCCAGCAGATTTGTCAAAATGGATGCATGTTTAAAACTTGATAGCCATGTGAACTCTGTGGTCACATCCTGCTTTTCATCAAGAAACAACCTTAGAAACAGTGATCCATGCTTTTTTGACTTCTAGACTTGACTACTGTAATGCGCTCCTGTTTGGGGTCAGCCAGGCCTCCTTCGCTCGCCTTCAGCAGGTGCAAAATGTTGCAGCCCATTTTTTAACAGGTACAAGGAAGCGAGAACACATTACTCCAGTTTTGGTGTCACTTCAATGGCTTCCAGTGAAATTTCGAACTGATTTTAACGTTCTTTTATTTGTTTTTAGGAATTTTAATGTCGCTGCGCCATTTTACCTGTCAGAGCTGCTATATCCTTATGAGCCGTCTAGCTCTCTGAGGTCGTCTGACCAGAGGCTTTTATTCATTCCAAAGACTCGAACAAAACTCAGAGGTGACAGAGATTTTTCAGTTGCTGCTCCGAGACTCTGGAATGATTAACCGACACATATCAGACAGGCTTCCTCACTCACTGTCTTTAAATCTCTTTCAAAAACACATTTTTACTCCCCGGCCTTCAACCCAGCGTGCGACACTGACTGTGATTCTATTTGTTTTATTTCTTGGACTTTTCAGTACAGCCTATCTTCCTTTAATTCTGCGTTTTACTGCGCAGAACTTTGGCCAGCATTATTGTTTTTAAAGTGCTTTATAAATAAAGTGGTATAGATGGTATAGATGTGCTAAAATCTGGAGGGAAAGGAGGGAATAAGTGGTTGTGGGTCATCAGAATAGCACTGGTACCGATTGCCATGTTAGGATAATACTTTGTTAGGAGTCATGTTACTGAATCCTGTGACTCATCTGTTGGTATGTTCTTCCCTTTCATTGCTACATGCCTTTCCTATTAGTTTCATTGTAGTCAGTGAACAAGCACATACAATAAATAACTGAATAACAAATCATCTTGCCAACCATGACAGCCTGCTTCAGTCAGTGCAATTCATGAGTAAACATTTAAATGTTAAAAGTTAATCTGTGTCTATTCTGTCCAAATGGAGGACTACACCTAATATCAGAGAAAAACATACGCTTAGCGTTTACAGAATCCTGTGTAATAAGGTGCTTAATATTCAAGGCCGTGCTGGATTCCAAAACACCTTTAATGGCCTCATGGGAATAATTTGGCTTGAATGACGTTAACAGGCTAAAGATAACACTTATTAAAGGGCCTGTTCAATAAACTGTGTGTAAGCATTTTGTGTCCACATACCCATAATTACATAATAGCTTAATGCTCAACAAGTGTCCTGGGTAATCTATATGCAGATAAATTGCTTATTTGCCACAAACTTGGTACACAGTTTAGAGGAGACGTGAATGAAATATTGTGCCCTGCCTGGAAAGTGTGGGCGAGTCATTTTCAGTCTGCTACCTTAATGAGGCCGACTAAATCTTTCCATGTTTTCTATCTATGTTGAAATGCCGCACGCTGCCACAATATTGACAGCTTGTATGAAAACTTCTCCTACATTGAAAGCAAGCTTTTGAAGTTAAAACATCTTTTTTCCCCCAGGTTTTTACTCCAGAGTGATTTTAATCTGATCATTTTAATCAAGACTGTTGTAATGTAGTGTTTCTGTCACTAGATGTCGCTTTGTAAAAGCTTTTTATTATGATTGGTTCCTGTTAGAAAGCAGGCATTTTGTCAGTGTCAAGGTAGTGAGTGATATGATAACTAATAGTGGCCACATAATGACCATAATGGTCGGTGTGTAGGATTAGTCTAACAGAAGATGACAGCTTATGTCTTAATAGATTTCTCTCCATTACTTCTGCAGGATTTTTCACTTCCATGCTCATTTTAAAACGTTTTGACCTACACTGCAGGTTGGTTCAGGTGGTTTGGAGCAAGAAGGTCCTGGGTTTGCGTCCCAGCCTCAACAAGGGTGTTTCTGTGTGGAGTTTGCATGTTCCCCCTGTGCTTGTGTGGGTTTCCTCTGGGTACTCCGGTTTCTTCCAACACTGCGAAGACATGCACGTTTGTCTAATTGGCTGTTCCAAATCACCCCCTAGGTGTGGCTGTATGTGATTATGTTGGCCCTGCAATGGTCTGACAAGCTGTTCAGGGTGTACGGCGCCTTCGCCCCAGGTTGGCTGAGATAGGCTCCGGTCTCCAGAGTTTGCATATATTCCCTGTGCTTGCATGTGTTTCCTCCGGGTACTCCTACCAGGCTTCCTACCACAGTTCAAAGACATGTACAGCGACTTACATTTTTATGCAACTGAACAATTGAGGGTTAAGGGCCATGCTCAAGGGCCCAACAGTGGCAGCTTGGTGGAACTGAGGCTTGAACCCGGACCTTCTGATCAGTAACTTAGATCCCTAACTACCGGGCCACCACTGCCTTCACTGGTACCACTTTCCTTCTGGTACTCCAGGTTCTTCCACCAGACCAAAGACATGCACATTAGGCCAGTTCCACCCATCCAACCATCCGTTTGCTGAGCTGTATAATCCTATTTGGGTTGTGTGGGAAGCTGGAGCCCATCTCAGCCTATACTGGGCAAAGGCAGGATACACCCTGAACAGCTCACCAGACCATTGCAGGGCCAACACACACACACACAACCGTTCACACTCACACTTACACCTAGGGCCAATTTGGAGCAGCCAAATACCAATAACTGGAGGAAACCCACTCAAGTACAGGGAGAACATGCAAACTCCATGCAGAAATGGCCTCACCAAGCCCGGAACCTTTTGCTGTGAGGTGGACATACTACGCCACTACGCAACCTGGCTGTTCCAAATTAGCCCAAGGTGTGAGTGTGAATTGCTGTATATGTTTGTTGGACTGGTGAGCTGTTCAAGGTGTTCCCTGCCTTCGCCCAGAGCTGGTTGAGATAGGCTCCAGCCTCCTTGCGACCATAGTAAAATAAACAACTAGAGAGATGAATGAATAAACGATAGAAACACCCTCCATGCTCATACTAATCATGCAACCAAATGGCACATCCATGATTACAATAAAGCTCAATTATTTTCATTCATTCATTCATTCATTCATTTTCTAATGGTTGTGGGGAGGCTGGTGCCCCTCACACAACTCCAGGCAAAAGCGGGGTACACCCTAAACCAGGGCCAACACACAAACAACTGTTCACACTCACTCCCACACCTAGGGGCAATCCGGAACTGCCAGTCAGCCAACTGTGCATGTTTTTGGACTGTAGGAGAAAACCGTAGTACTCGGAGGAAACCCACGTAAACACAGGGATAACATGCAAACTCCACAAAGAAACGCCCAGAGCCTGGGAATTGAACCCGTGACCTTTTTGCCGTGAGGCGTTCATGCTAACTCGGTTATTGTCCCATCTCATAAATATTTTGGCGAAGAAAATGCATGAATCAGAAATGAAAAGTGCATAAAGGCTCAGGGAAATAAACAGAGCTACAGTAAGCACCGTGAAGGAAGGGTGTGAGGTAAGGCAGTGACTCTGAGATGTTTGTGTGTGCGTGTGGTGTGATACTGTATCTTTAAGAGAGAGGTGGGCTGCGCAGATATGACGCAGGAATAATAATGACAAGGATGCTTCAAAATCCACACACCGACTGCAGCGTGTGTGGTTAACGAGCAGTCCAGTGCAGTGCATACACACAAACAAGAGGAATGACACAGAGCGCCGGGGCGGGTTAGGTGCAGATGTAGAGACTCGAACCAACTTAGGGAAGGGCTGTGTGAGTGTGTGTGAGTGTGTGTGTGTGGAGAGCGCGTGCTCAGGGTCATTTTATTCATAGAAGGGGGGAAAAATAGAGAGTGGAGCAGTTTTGGGAAAAGTCAAATTTGCTGAAGAGAAAAGGCTAAATAGAATTTTTTTTTTAATAATTTTTTTTTTCTTTTTAGTTTTTTTTTTGTTTGTTTGTTTTTTTGTTTTTTTGAATGATCAGCCCTTAGGTGAAAAAGTGTCACTCTGTTAGCCTGAGAACATTCCAAAAAAAAAAAAAAAAATTCAAACAAAAAAATTCCAAACACAAGCCCTGCAGCATGTTGCGCTTGTCGGGTCTTCTCCTTATCATTTGGGCGCTCGAGTCGAGTTCGAGTCAAGTGAAGGAGGACGTGGACGCGCTCGTGCTTCTGCCTCGAAATAACTCGTATATGTTCTCCATCGACAGGGTCGCACCGGCCATCGAGTACGCGCGGCAGCAGCTGGCGCGAGGCCCCTTATCCGGGCTCAATTTCAGCGTGCGCTATGTCAGCTCCGAGTGCGGCGTGGACGCGCTGTACGCGCTCGTGGACTCCGCGCGCCACGAGCGCCCCGACCTGATCCTCGGTCCCGTGTGCGAGTACGCCGCTGCGTCCGTGATCCGCGTGGCGTCGCACTGGCAAATCCCCGTCATCTCGGCAGGTGCCCTGGCGTCCGGCTTCAGCGACAAGACCTCCGAGTACGCGCTGCTGACGCGCACCGCGCCGAGTTACCTGAAGATGGCTGAGACGTTCGCCAGCATGTCGCAGCAGTTCCGCTGGAAGAGCGTGCACCTGGTCTACCTCGACGACAAGGAGGAGCGCAACTGCTACTTCACCGCCGAGGGGGTCCACGCGCTCCTGGAAGGCCAGCACGACATCTCCGTTTCGGTGATGCATTCCAAAGAGCCGCTGGCGTACGTGGACGAGATCATCAGCTCCATCCACGAGCATGAAGGTAGTAAGCACTGTGGGCTATATATATATATATATTTATAAATGACCATCATCATCTTCTTCATCACTATTATTATTATTATTATTATTATTATTATTATTATTATTATAGCACATAACCTTATATCCATTATGCGCAATTATATTCTTGAAGTCTGCATGGCTTCACAACACAGCAGTTAGGTAAGAGGTCATCAGACTTGTACATGTGGAGGAGAAAATGATCCGAATTTTGATGGAGCACAAAAGTTTCGGAATGTCCAGTACCAGCTGTATGATTAAACATTCCCCTGTGCATGCACAGATCCCCCCCTTTAAAGTGTTTGCATGTTACTAGGAGTACAGACATGTAATAGCCTACAGCAGGTCATCAGCCCATGCCAGTGCAAAATTTTAAGAGCTTTCAGAAATATTTAGCTGTCATTTGTTTTCTTTGATTGTATGTTTTTTGTACACCATTGTTCTTCAGCTGGAATAGCCTATAACTATTACAAACCTAGTAACTATAATAAAAGCAATAATAACAACATTACAAAGTCTACATGTAGTGGGATCTTCCTTCTCGTAGCATGTTTGTAATGATGAATGAGTTGATTTTGGTCTACACCTAATTCTCTACCCAAACACTGAGCACTGCGGTACACAGTTATAGCTAGGTCTGTAGCATGGATCACTTGGCACAGCGCACCAGGTTATACACACTCACTCTCTCATTTGCAAAACCGCTTAACCCTGATAGGGTCACGCGGAGGCTAGTGCCTATCTCAGCCGACAACGGACGAAGGTGGGGGTACACCCTGAACAGCTTATCAGATCATCACAGGGCAGCACACACATGTCCATTTAGACTCGCACCTAGGGTCAATTTGGATCAGTTAGCCTAATGTGCATGTCTTTGGACTATGTGAGGAAACCAGTGTACCTGGAGGGAGGAAACCCATGCAAGCACAGGGAGAACATGCAAACTCCACACAGAAATGCCCAAGCACCGGGATTTGAACCCAGAACCTTCTTGCTGTGAGGTGGAATTGCTAATCACTGTGTCATCATGTCGCCGAGGTTAAAGATATGTAAAATGTTTTTGTCATTCTCTACTATAAGGAAAACAAAGAGTTAACACATAAGACACAATAAACAGGTTGTTAATGAGCGTGATAATAAGTTTATTGTTTTGTTGTTGTTGAAATTTCCTTCTTTGATATGTTCAAATCTTTTCATCTAGGTTTAGAGACCCATGTTTGTGCTATTAGTGGTTCTAGCGGGATTCACCCTTGCATTATCACTAAATAAAGAAAGAGGTGCAGTAGGGCTTTTTCACCTCTGAATCTGTACACCCTACTCAAACAGATCGCATTCCAAATATTTAGCTTTCATGCTAAATCGACATGATCATACCCTTTATAACTAATAGATCTTACAGTTCATGTTTTAACAGCATTGCACAAAACTTGTGATCATGTTATTTGTAGACTCCCAAAATCAGGAGATGATTCAGTAACATTAATTTGCACGGACTGTGCGCATGTATACTGTGGTTTCCTTTTTTAATACCTGCTTAATTCAAACCCCTGTACGGATCTGCCCAGTCGCTGGATTGCTTTGTACTGGGGGTTTGAATTTGTGCAACATTTTGGCAACTTCCAAACAACATTGTGCATAAAAGTAATGTACATGCTTTTAATAAACATTACAGTTTAACACTGTCACAAACATATAATTCATATAACATTTTGTGCAGTCAACCAAATTATGACCTTTATGCAACGTCGCAATAATGTTGGTGCAACTGTTTCATAGCTGCATTGCATCCTGGACCTGGAGTCAATGTTTACACCAGTGTTTGAGTTCAGTGTCTACACTGTACGTCCTCACTGGATTTTACATTAACATGATATTGAAGGTCTCTGAAAAATGGTGAGTGTTTTTAGGAACTAAGAGTAAAGCTTAAAAGCTATCGAATATACTTGGGCTTATTGAAATTTTTCTTCCATGAATGTCCTTGTTGCCCTCCTGTGACATCAGCATGGTACACAACTTTAAACCTCTTCAGGCGTAACAAAAATACGACAGCAACCAACAAAATAACACCACTTAGCACTTCACAAACATTCTTAGTGGTGCTAATTTGTTGTGGTTCTAACATGTTCTGTGGTCTCACCAGAATACGACAGAATTCAAGACATGACTGAACACATCGCCAGCCTAAGGGAAGCTGGGGACCTGAAAGCACCTGAATGTCCACTGTACACTTTAGAGCCGATTTCCCATATCCTTTCCAGGAGATTTTATTCGAACACCTGGCTGCCTCTGTTAGGACGTAAAGACTTCAGAACATATTAAAAATTCGACATGACAACAAACACCTACAAAGAACAACGCTTATTACAATGACTAAAATTTTACTCTCCTAGTAATAACCTACTACGATGGCATGCTGGTTACCACGTCGGCCTCACAGCATGAAGGTCCTGGGTTCATGCCCTGTTCCCCGTGAGGGCATTTCTGTGTGGAGTTTGCATGTTTTTCCTCATGCTTGCATGGGTTTCCTCTGGGTGCTTCAGTTTCCTCCAGTCCAAAGACATGCATATTAGGCTAATTGGATATTCCCAATTGCTCCTACATGTGAGTGTGAATGGTTGTGTCTGTTGGTCCCACGATGGCCTGGCGAGCTGTTCAGACTGTACCCACCTTCACCAAGTGTTGGCTGGGATACACCCTACTAAACCTGTAGTGTAAATTCCAGATTTCAGTCAATGTGTACAAATTCAAGAGAGTTAAAAAGCCTGAAATGTTCTGTGTGGACACTTATTAGTCTTTACACTTATTAGATGTTGCAGCAAGAGGCTCGGTACAGTTATTCTATACATAATAATTGTTCTGTCAAGGATCAAGAAGGTACTATTCTGACTTCAGCAGTTATAAATGATGGGGTGCCAATAATTTTGGAAAATATTATTAGTAAAAACCCACTCAATTGCTGGCCCCATATGTTTCAAATGACAACTGTTAAGTAGCTGCCTAGGGTGTATCCTGCCTTCGCCCAATGTTGGCTGAGATATGCGCCCAGTTTCCCCACAACCCTGTTAGGATTAAGCGGTTTGAAAAATTAGTTAATGAGTGATAATATAATATAAAAATGCACTATAATTATTTTAGTTTTAGATTTATAGAATTCAAATTGACAAATGAGAAAAGAATTTGCTTCTCTTTTTTTTTGCCTGCCGTTTGTTGCTTGTTCACAAAAATTTAAAAAATACATCAACAAAAACAAGCCACTCGTAACTTATCATTCTAGGATTTACTCTGAGAACCGCCCACACAGACCAGGAATATCATCTGCTATACCATGATCCGCCGCCCCCGCTACATGTCTTACTAGAGCAGAACAAAACTAAATAACAGTGAGAGAGAAAATAAACATCAGATCACTAATCAGTACTACTCATTACATTAGATTATAATGTAAATTATTTATCAGTTGCTCGGTTTTGATTTAATTTCTGAATATCTTCTTGGTTTTACCCATCACCGTTTGTTCTGCATGGTTGTACTGAAGTTATCCCTGTAAATCTGTCAGCAGACATACACATGAATTATCATACTAAATATTAGAATACATAAAATCCACAGGATTCTACCATGGGTCTCATTCATTCGTTTTTTTAACTGCTTAATCCTAATTAGGGTCGCAGGGAGGCTGGTGCCCATCTCAGCCCTCACCCTCCAAATGCGTGAACAACCAAGAAATGTAACAAAACCACTCACTCACTCATTTGCCGAACTATTTAAGTCTACTAGGGTTGCGGGGAGTCTGGAGCATATTTCAGCCGACAAAGGACAAAGTCGGGGGCACACCCTGAACAGCTCGCCAGAGCATAGCAAGTCCAACACATACGTAACCATTCACGCCCGCACCTATAGGCAATTTGGAACAGCCAATTAGCTTAATGTACATGTCTTTGTACTGTGGGAGGAAACTGGAGTACCTGGAGGAAACCCATGCAACCACAGGGAGAACATGCAAACTGCACACAGAAACGTCTGAGCCCAGGATTCAATCCCTGGCCTTTTTTGCTGTAAGGCGGATGTGCTAGCAATTACACCATTGTGCTGCCCGTAACAAAACCAGTTTGGAGGTAATTTCTGTACAGTGGCATCTAGTGGTGAGGTTTCAGATTGCACCCAAGTGAACTGGTCCTGGGCTACTGGAGGAATATTGCCGTGCAAGATGGCGGCCCCTTTGAGAGGGGACCCGCATCCCATGTAGATATAATTCTTAGGTTCCAAAAACTCAACATACTTTTATTTTTAAAATTAAAGATTCATGACAATTTCTTTATTGATGATATACAAATTTTTCTCTGAAATATTGCACACTGTACTGTTGTACTGTTAAAAGCCTTGTCTCCGTCTGCATACACTATGTGGATTGAGGAACTTGACAGAATACTATTGGAAGATGGTGTCCATCACTCCAGAGAAGTTCCAGAAACTTCTCAAATTGAAGCCAAGACACAGTGAAGTTGTTCTGGTGAATTGTAGTGACACACATTACGCTTTGGGCTTAATTGTTTTGTTTATTTTTCACTTTTCGCGTAAGCAAAGCAAAAGGTACTGCGACACGCTGATTTCAGTTCCGCAGGAAATTATTTGCGTGTGTTCGTCTGTCCGCAATCTACGAGTGTGCACATGGTCTATACATTTGAGAGCTTGTGAAAATTGTACTAAAGTAAAGTAATATTACGATAGTCATTACATTTACATAGACAGGAACTTTCCAATAGGTCTAACACCGGGATCCGGGATCTAATTAGATCATTACAAGTTCAACTTCATCTTCAAGTTATGACGGTAGTAATGTTAGTAGTAGTATTACTGTAAACAGGTCATTCAGGTAAAGTACTGTAACTTAACCTTAAGCTCTATTATACAACAACATTATATATGCCAGTTGGTGCCACGCGAAAGGTCAGTGAACACGTGTGTTTGCTCCACTAGTCATTTATTCAATGGTTGAAACCTTAAACTTGATGGATCTCTACTAAGAGGACAGGATACAATCACAGCTCTTATGGCCACAATTTGGCATCACACAATCATTGGTCACTGAATCCTATTCTTAGAAATTGTAAACATTTTGATTGATATTTCCTTAATGAGAGGCTTAATACCCAGTGCAAAAAAGATTTCAATAAGAATAAGAATCAGCTCTCCGCACGTCCTGGCTGTACTACCCATCCATTGTGACCTAATACGAAAATTTTCACTCTCTAGTGATGCTGAAGGTTTCCATACTTATGCAAGATCTATGTACAGATACCAATACCAATATGTCTGCCGCACAGCAAGAAGGTCCTGGGTTCAAGTCCCGTGCTTGGGCGTTTCTGTGTGGAGATTGCATGTCCTCCCACCACAGTCTAAAGACATCCACATTAGGCTAATTGTCTGTTCCAAATTGCCTGCTAGGTGTGAGTGTAAATTGTTGTATGTTTGTTGCCCTGCAATGGTTTGGCGAGCTGTTCAGGGTGTACCCCACCTTTCGCTCAGTGTCGGCTGAGATAGACACCAGCTTACCCATGACCCTAGTAGGATTCAGCAAATGAGTGAGAGATTTTAATGCTGTCATTAAGGTTTTTCCCCAGATTTCTTTTGGTGGATGGATGATGGCCACACCCAGCGATACTACCTTGTATACCACTATTGACATTGTTCTTTTAGAGGCATCATTTCTACAAAAGCCTTTCCATTCTAAATTCAATTCAATTCTAAATTCAAATCAGCTCGATTCTCTTCATCATTTGGATTTTGCTATGGATCAATACTGGTGACGTGAGCAGGACCATATCCTGAAAATCTAACTAACGTTCCTTGTATAGTCACAGCCTGTGTGACAGAATGATAACCATTGAGAAGGAGTGCGTGGAACAATAGTCTGGTGATTCTTTCATTATGTAGTCCAGAATTATGGTCCAGTTAAAATGGACAACCAAAAATGTTACACTCACTCACTCCCACTCATTCATTTCACCAAACCGCTTAGTCCTACTTGGGTCGAGGGGATCTTTGCTGACACTGGGCGAAGACAGGGTATACCCTGAATAGCTCGCCAGACTATCACGGGGCTAAATGACTATCATAATATTACTTCACTTTAATACAATTTCCATAAGCTCTCATTTATGATAGTCATTACATTTATATAGACAGGAACTTTCCAATAGAAATAGGATCTTCAAGTTAGACAGAACATGCGTGTGGCCGAGGAAACATGTATTTTTATTTATATATATATATATATATATATATATATATATATATATATATATAT
>JAOUQZ010000027.1:6170884-6186289 GCA_028564935.1 Neosilurus hyrtlii
TATATATATATATATATATATATATATATATATATATATATATATATATATATATATATATATATATATATAAATCACAGCGAAGATAATAACTTGCTAGGACCGAGCGCACACTCGTGAACCGTGGACAGACAAACACACACACAGTTTCCTCTGAAACAAAAATCGTGTCGCAGTACCTTCACGTGAAAGGTAAACACACTACCAGTTACACTCACATCCACACCACACAAGCATGGGGAGAACATGCAAACTCCACACAGATCTGTGCTTGCCGAGCCCGTTACTCAACCCAGGATGTTATTGCTATGAGGCAGGCATGCTAACCATTACACCACATGTTACAGTCATGGTCATTTTGCTAGCGGACCAGCCAAGTGTAGTGACTTGAGTAATGTGCGTTACTCAAGAAAAGAAATACAGTGTAGGTGGCGCTATTTTGGGACCGACAGTATCAGCAGTACCATCTGTTTACTGTGGCTGCTTCAATTCTGATGGACAAAGTAGACACATTTTGAAACAAAATAAATAAATAAATCAGTGACATGCTCCTATAAAGAGGGATCATTGTTCTCCCAAAAACTAGAATGGATTACATCCAAGAATGATTATGTAGGTAGTTTATTTTGGGAATAAATATTTACAACTGCTTGCCTAGCTGCCAATGTTGTGGGATGTTAGTGATCTACCTACTCATACTACTGTTGCTCACTTCTGTTTACGCAGCCTGAAAGCAAGGGTCTTTTTCACCCTTCCTCATATGAGCCGTAAAGATTAGCAGGTGTCTGTTAGCGTTATGGTGTTTTAGCAGGACAGCTTGCAACAGGGAAGCTACTGAGCATAGCAGCAAGAAATGCAAAATAAGATCACATGAACAATATCTCATGCACTTTTCAAATATTGTGGTGATCTTAACTACAAAGACACGGGGGGGGGGGACTGTTAAAAATCTTATTTCATAGATCCTAGATCAATAGATCCCCTGTTCAGGTCAACTGGCTACTCTAAATTGCTCCTATGTGTGAATGTGAGTGTGAATGGTCAATTGTCTTTGTGTTAGCATGATGGATAGGTAGATGGATGGATTGATGGAGGTATGGACAGGTAGATGGATGAGTAGATGGAGGGCTGGATAGATGGATGGATGGAGGTATGGATAGGTAGATGGATGAATGAAGGTATGGACAGGTAGATGGATGGGTGGATGGAGGGCTGGATAGGTGGATGGATGGAGGTATGGATAGGTAGATGGATGGATGGTGGTATTGATAGGTAGATGGATGGATGGATGGAGGTATGGAAAGGTAGATGGATGAATGAAGGTATGACTAGATGAATGGAGGGATGGATGGATGGATGGATAGAGGTGTGGATGAATGAAGGTATGGATAGGTAGATGGATGGAGGTATGGATAGGTAGGTGAATGGATGGATGGAGGTATGGAACGGTAGGTGGATGGAGGTATGAATAGGTAGATAGATGGGGGTATGGATAGGTAGATGGATGAATGAAGGTATTAATATGTAGATGGATGAATAAGGGTATGGATAGGTAGATGGATGAATAAAGGTATGGATAGGTAAATGGATGGATGAAGGTATGGATAGGTAAATGGATGGATGGATGGAGGTATGGAGAGGTAGATGGATGAATGAAGGTATGAATAGGTAGGTGGATGAATGAAGGTATTGATAGGTAGATGGATGAATAAAGGTATGAATAGGTAGATGGGTGAATGAAGGTATTGATAGGAAGATGAATGAATGTATGGTCAGATAGATGGATGGATGAAGGTATGGATAGGTAGATGGATGAATGAAGGTATGGATAGGTAAATGAATGAATGTTTGGTCAGATAGATGGATGGATGAAGGTATGGATAGGTAGATGGATGGAGGTATGGATCGGTAGTTGGATGGATGGATGGACAGAGGTGTGGATACGTAAATGGACAGAGGTATGGATAGATTGGTGGCTGTATGGAGGTATGGATATGTGGATGGATGGAGGTATAGATGAAGCAATGAACGGATAGAGGGATGGATGGGTGGATGGATGGATGGAGGGATGGATAAAGCAATGGATGGATGGAGGAATGAATGAGGGGTGCCATTACAAAAAAATGTAATGATATGGTTGTGACATGCAGTCCGTGTTGTGATGCAGAAAGAGCAGTGTTATACATGTTATCCATGTATTGTTAGTTTACATGCTTAACACCTACTAAGAAACTTCAGTCATTTATTTACTGAACCGCAGCATGAAGCCTATCTTAACCAACTGGGTGAAAGCGGGGTACACCATAAACAGCTAACCATTTCATCACAGGGCAAAGACACCAAAACACAACCATTCGCACTCACACATAGGGGCACACACAGCCAATTCATTTCTTTTGACTGTGGGAGGAAACCAGAGTACCCGGAAGAAACCCATGCAAGCACAGGAATTGCATGTTCTTCCCGTGCTTGCATGGGTTTCCTTCAGGTACTCCGTTGAATGATTGCATGTGTGTTGGCCCTGCGATGGTCTGGCGAGCTGTTCAGGGTGTACCCCGCCCCTCGCCCAGAGTCAGCAGAGATGGGCACCAGCCTCCCTGAGACCGTAATTAGATTTAAGAAGCTTATAAAATGAACGAATGTATTGGATTATTCTCGAACTGTCCTCTAGCTACTCACCACAAATTTCTCAAATACCTGGCGAATAAACTGTAATGGTATATTCGCCAGCTGTGTCTGATATTTGTCGCGAAGATGTAGGTCAATTCTTGAAAAACGTAACTGTTAACTGGAACATAACTGGAACATAACTGTTCCCATATGTGCACCCTTTTTTGGTGAATACACTAGACAGAGAGTTAACGACCTTAGAGAATAGTTTGGGAATGTTTGAGAACAGGTTGCAGATTTTTGTTTAATATAATTGTTTTGGATCGGTGAACTATGGGGAACGTTCAGAAAACATGGCGAATACTCAAGGATAGTTATAGAATTTTGGGGGAATTTTTGGCAAAGTCAATTCGCCAACGTTCTCGCTGTGGTGTGAATCCAACTTTACTGCTAATCAGAAGTCTTTCATTCTGATTATATGAAAGTGTTCAATAACCAGTTCAACTTTTCTTGATATTATGCATCTCTTGGAGATTGTGTTGGTGCCCCAGGATTAAAATATTGTTAAAATGGATTACTTTTCAGCTGTAATTTCAGTGGCTGTTCCAGAGTTAATAAGTAGGCAGGTCCTAAATCACAAGTAATTGCCTGCAGCAGTACCGTAGCTCATTCATAATTATATGGTGGAAACTTTCTGTTGTCCATCATACTTGAGCCAATCCCAGCTGACTTTGGGTGAGAGGAGGGGTACAAGCAGGTTGCCAGGCTATCACAGAGCTAACACAGAGACGAAAAACCATTTATACTTACATTCACACCTATGGGCAATTTATAGCGTCCAGGTGATGAAATGTGCATGTCTTTGGACTGTGGGAGAAAACCGTAGTACCCGGAGGAAACCCAAGCTTACACAGGAAGAATGTGTAAACTCCACAGAGAAAGGTTGAAGTCAGCTTTATCCCAGAACCATTTTTCAGTGGGATGATGGTGCTAAACCCTGCACCACTGTACCACCCAGCAGTTTGCCAATGATTACATTATCCGGATAGCTATTAATATTCACTTAGGCCTTTTATGTCTGGTGTAGTGATCCTGTGAGATTTCAGAGTACAGTATTACTCTCTGATATGCTTTCAGTCCAAATAATTAAATTGTTCCTGTTTTATGTGATTATGATGATAATGAGGCATAAAACAACAAGCTAGGCTAAAATTTTCCATGACAGTGAACCATTGGTACTTCATGCCATGATCTGGGTCTGTACAGGCCTGCAGAGTGGTCCTTGGGGGGGTGTTAACTTTACAAGGCAGTTATATTATTCCTGAGCAGAGTTATTATATGCATGCCACAAGTTTGCACAGCAGCATCATATGCATACGTGCGCTTACGGCACCGCACTATTAAAATGACCCTCAGGCCTGTGAAATGTGGCACGGTCAACAGTAAGCATGCCATGTGCTGCCTTTCACATTCCACAGCTCATTTGTAACTAGTGTCAGTGGGAAAATCCAGATTTCTGAAATATTGCTGGCTGGGGTTGTACCCCATGGAATCAGCGTCCAGTCAACACAGGGCCTGTAGTGTTGTACGCACTCTGTAATTAAAGAGTGCCATAGAGCACGAGTACTGAGGTGAAGTTTGTCCCACTCATCGGAGGATATTTCAGGCGGCACGCTACACTGACAGAGTTGTGGGGAGTGTTCCAGAGCTCTGAATCTTCCTATTTATGGGACACTTAAAGATTTTTTTTTTTAAAAACCTGTTTGCATACTTGTTTGTTTGTTTATTTATTTTCAACCACTTTGCTCCATGGGAAAATATTTCATACACCAAACTTTTTTTTTTGGTCATCTGTGGAAAATGAAGCTATTTTGCAACATTTACAAGGCGTATGCTTTGCATAATTATTTGTACATGCCGAGGTACACATGTACACATCAGGCTGACATACATCTGTTCCTGGCAAATGAATTGCTTTGGTAACCTTTGAATAAAAGCCAGAGAATAGAAGCTTAACTGTTTAACAGAATCGGCATTGAGCACGAGGCCAAAAAGGAGCCCTTTAATGTGCGGTTTTGATTCATGGCCTATAAATGGTTTACGAGAATGTTGTGCTTTATTGTCCTCCCATTTATGTCATGCACACAATCAGTGAAGCATATTTAAACAATTAATCTTAATAAGTCAGGTTGTAAAAAAACGGAAACGCACATCGACGATCCTGCCAAAGTGGCTGGAAAACATGGTGACATCATCGGCAACATCATCATCGTCATCATCATCATCATCATCATCATCACATATAAAGACTTCGACAAGTTTACTTACAAATTACTAACAAGCTCTTTTTTTCTTTCTTTACTTTGCAGTGGTAATCATGTGCACACATACAGACATGGTAAGGGAGATCATGCTGAGAGCCCACAAACAGAATCTGACCACCAGTAACAGACTCTTCTTCAACATCGAGCTATTCAACTCCTCCTCCTACGGTAACGCTTCTACACACATTGTCTTACACTATCTCTTACAGTCACAAGGTTCCTCCAAGGGTGTGCTGTTTTCCCTCTGACCCTGAAAAATAAAGAAACAAGACCTCCAACTCTTCTGTTGGGTAGAGATTACATTCAGGAGCGACAGGCTCCTAACGTATTGTGCGCATGTATTCAGACCCCGACCCCCCCCCAAACACACACACACTCCCTGTTTATTTCATCCAGATGAAATACTTTGGACTACTGATTTTATTATTATAAATAATAGTGGTGTAATTGTGATGTAATGTATCCATCTACTATTAATATGGTCATAATTTACATCCAGATGAATCCATATTTAATACGACACAGCGTGTGTTTATCTTTTGTGATTTGCTAATGCTAAGATAAGAATCCCCAAACATTATTTCACAGGCGATGGATCATGGAGAAGAGGAGATAAATATGACAATGAGGCCAAGGCTGCCTACGCTTCTCTAAACACATTGACACTGCTGAGGTCAACCAAGCCTGAGTTTGAGAATTTCTCACTGGAAATGAAAAAGTCCTACCAGAGGGCAGGCGTCGACGTTTGTGAAAGCTGCAGTAATGTACGTAAGTCTTTCAAAGAGAATAGTGTTAAAGAATTAGCAGGCTACACATTGAGGATACTAGAACAGGAGCCTTTAGAGTGTTAATTATTTGAGAGTCTCTTACTTTTGATTTATGCAGGGTACTTCCAGCTTTAAAATGGCCATAAAACTTTTGAAATCAAATACAATTTTAAGATATGACAAACTAGAAGCACTCAAAGTGCACACATCTCTACCAAGTAAGGCAAGTCTCTGTTTTCCCTCAATCAATCTAATCATTTGTTTCTTGACCCACTCTCCACCGTCCTTGAAAATTTCGGGAATTTTACGTTACATTAGGAAAATTACGTTCATATATTTTTTTCACAAAGTTGCTCACAAACAGACAGACGCCGACAAAAACATAACCTCCTGAGCAGAACTACAAATGTATCCCAAGTTTAATTTATTCAGGTGACTTTTTGGGAAAATTCAGTTTACTAAAAAAAAATAATGTCACTTTGGTGCATTAGGACTCATTTTGTGCTGATGGGTCACATTTCCAAAAAAAAGATTTGCATATTTGTAAAGTTGAAGAATGTATTCAATAAAATACATAATGTTTATGATATAAACTTGTGTGTATGAAGCACCTATTTACAAGGGTTTTGTTTATTTGTTAAGTAATCAATCAATTAATTAATTAATCAATCAATCAATCAGTTAGTTAGTTAGTTAGTTAGTTAGTTAGTTTGTTTGTTTGTTTGTTTGTTTGTTTGTTTGTTTGTGCCCTAAAGCCTAATTTAAAACCTTAGAGACAGGGGTTCATCCTCTACAAAACAAATTTATTTCCTCAAATTTTATACTTGCAGTACACATAAGAAGATGCCAATGCCAATAACAGCACATTAGAATCAACAGACATCTAACCATTTACAAATTGCACTTATAAAGAGTGTGTTTTCTACTTGTTGCTTCTTTTCCAATTTTATTCTAAGCAATTCCCCATTTGCCCACTGAACAGCTCTCCTCTATCATATCAAACCCCTTATCCACCAGGAAGAGGGAGAGACCCGTGGGGCCTGTGAATGCACCTTTTCTAACCCCAAGGCAGCATAACACGGTCAATGATAAGGGCTATCTACCCTCTTCCTCATACATGAGCTCAAAAGCTCACATTGGCTGGAGTCACTTGGATTGTCCGTGGAGAGAGCGTAAGGGGAACCCAGCCAGTTTTTTTACTCCCTTGGCTCCTGGCCATTTGGGAGCCTGTATCCTGTTATTTGTCTTTTAAGTCTTCTAAGACCATCTGGACTTAACAAAACAACTTTACAAACAGAACTAAAAAGCAACTGCAGTTATCATGACAAATTACTAACATCACTGAAGTAAATATTGGAGTATTTATAACAACAACAACAGTAATAATATTAATAATAGGCTAGAATCGTCTTTTTTTTTCAAGGGTTTCAAGAATATTGCTTCCGTGTAATAAAAATGTTTG
This sequence comes from Neosilurus hyrtlii, assembly GCA_028564935.1. Classification (NCBI taxonomy): domain Eukaryota; kingdom Metazoa; phylum Chordata; class Actinopteri; order Siluriformes; family Plotosidae; genus Neosilurus; species Neosilurus hyrtlii. The sequence continues at coordinate 6,178,048 of JAOUQZ010000027.1, forward strand.
CAAATTATTTTAAAGGTAATATGCATATTATGGATGCAGTGAAACTAAAAAAATTAAACAATAGGGATTTTTTTTTTGTCAGTACACTAGCACCACCTAGAGGAAGTCCAATCCATAAAACTGTCTTTTTACTCACTCACTCACCCATTTGCTGAACCGCTTAATCCTACTAGGGTTATGGGGAGGCTGGAGCCTATCTCAGCCAACACTGTGCGAAGGCGGGGTAAACTATGAACAGCTCGGCAGACACATGCAATCACACTCACACTTACACCTAGATGCAATTTGGAACAGACATTTAGCCTAATGCGCATGTCTTTCATCCGTGGGAGGAAACTGGACTACCAGGAGTAAACCCACGCAGGTGAGCACATGCAAACCCCACCCTGAAACACCTGAACCTGGGACCTTCTTAATGTGAGGCAGCCGTTTCTTGATTATGTTATTTATATTTTTAAGCTAGATTAATACGGATTGCATTGATTATTTTAGAATTTACTCTCCTGGATAGTGAATATATAATGTATATTTAATGCAAAGACAATGCCAGAATCCAGTACCTGCAACTTTGTAAGTGTTTTTGAAAGTGTGTATAAAGTTTGATTGCTTGAATATGAGTGCACATGTATACGTGACACTGTTCAGCCTGGCACTTGGAAAAATCATCAGCTTTTTATCAGGCTGGGTAATGGGAGGTGCCATGTCGAAACAAAACATCTTTGATGAATTGGCGCGCTGAGGTTAATAAGCTCAGCAGGGTCCCTACTACTTTCAGCTGTCTTACTTGCCAAATCAGCAGGACCCTGAGGTGGCTGTTGGTTAGGAGCCACTGGCTGGTGTAATGCTGTTAAAACCCAAATGCACGTGAACAAAGAGCATTCTCATTCCCAGTACAAATGTCAAGCCTACAGTGTACCAAGCACAATTACGTGATTGTATGAGCCCTACACATTACACCTCGTTTGTGAAAATATGCCAGAAATTGAAGTTTGATTTGTCAGATCACAAATTTGTCAGGAGCTGCTTTGCTTGTAGCACAGGCTTGAAACATCTCTCCATCTCTCCGTTTACGCCTGGCCTGGTGTTGTGTCGATGCATACTAAACTGCTCACTATACTGGAGAATAACCGCTTTATTCATTAGGGGTGGGGAGTGATAATTTTTTTTTTTTTTTTTTTTTGGATCGCCTTACAGTCAGGTCGTGTTCTTTCAGCGAGCCAAGACTGTTTTCAGTAAATCATGCATGCTGCATATGCAAAGTGCTCAGCACATATATAAAGCTGCAGATGAAATTTTAATGAATGCTTGCCTGTCTAAATCAAAACGCCATTTTTCCACGCATGCTCTATGTGTTTATTGGGGGGATCAAGGTGAGCAAATATGAACTAATGTCATATTAGGGAGTGAATCCATAACAAAAGAAATCATGTGACAAACTGAACTGCTTTAGCAGATTCAGACTAGATTATTTTTTTCTCATCATCACAAGTAATAAACATAAAGCAGCTTAACACGGAAGGAAGAATCTGCAAACGTTTGGAAAATGTTTCTTTTTCAGAGGACATCTGGTCCTTAACGGTGTCTCTATCCGCATTATCTGTAGGCTACAGCAGGATTTCTACAGCAACACATGTAGATAAGAAACAAAGAGACTCATGTTCCAGCTTCAACAAAGCTCTCTCGCTCTCTCCACCCACGCATTGTTATATACGAAGCGCTTACACCTAACTGAGCACCACGCTGAAACACCGCGCAAAAGCAATCCATACCAGACCTAGCATTTCTGAAATAATGATTTAAGTTTCCAAGTACATGGCAAATATTTGTATGCACTGATGACCAGTAGGTGGGTCTGTTGGATTACAACACAGTTATTGGACAAGTCTAATATATTTTATGATTACAGAAGTGTTTTCCAAAAATAATGCATAAAGTTTTAGGGAAAAGCTTCAGGAAGAACATGTGATATGCATTTTTTTAATGCACAGTTTTAATGTCTAGCAACATTTATGTGCGTACAAGACAAAGCCAAACTGTGATCTGTGTTTTTAAATGTATAACATTATTGCATAAATTAGTACAAGGTTTGGCATGTGTTTGTCAAAAGGGTGGTGATTTCTTCGTAGCATTATCTCAGCTCTTGAACGTGCGTCACTTGCAGTCTGTCAAATTCAAGATTGGCAGGGAAGTGATATTAATCCTGAATTGTTCGACTTTTTTTTTTTATACAAGTGTGTAGGACAGGCTGCTCAAATGAATTGGAAATCATATGGTGGCAATATTATGAACAAGAAATCTAAAAAAATTCATCGGTTAGTGGTTAGCACGTCTACCTCACTGTAAAAACATCATGGGTTCGAGTCTCGGGTTCTGGGTGGAGTTTACATTTTCTCACCATGCTTCTGTTGGTTTCCTCCAGGTACTGCGTAGCCCCCCCCAAAACAGTCCAAAGACATGCACTCATCACTCATTCCTTGGTCGAACCACTTAATCCTGCTATTAGCAAGACAGGAATGATGGAGCCTTTCTTAGCCGACACTGGGTGAAGGCAGGGTACACCCAGACCATCGCAGGGCACACACACACAACCATTCACCCTCACATCCACACCTAGGGGCAATTTGGAGACAACCACTTACCTGAATGTGCATGTCTTTGGATTATGAAAGGAAACCAAAGTGCCTGTAAGAAACCCTGCAAGCACTGGAAGAGCATGTAAACTCCACACAGAAACCCCAGAGCCCAGGACTTGAGCCCAGGACCTTCTTTTTGTGTGGCAGATGAGCTAACCACCATTCCACGGTGCTGCCCTCCAAAGACATGAACATTCGGCTTATTGGCTGTTCCACGTTGTGCCTAGGTGTGAGTGTAAATGGTTATGTGTGTTGGACTGGCGAGCTGTTCGGGATGTACCCCACCTCCACCAAGAGTCGGCTGAGATAGGCTCCAGCTTCCCCATGACCCTATTACAATAAAGTGGTTCGGGGAATGAATAAATGAATGAATGAAACCAACATTTGGGAACCAGACTTCCCAAAATCAGCCAAAGCATGAACATGTGCGGTAATTTTTAGGAGAGTTTTGCTTGATGATGCTTGCCTGAGCTTGTCTCGGGAGACATTTTCAATCCTTAATCACTCTTTGCACTTCCATTCACCTCAACAGACCGCACAAAAGATTATACCATCCTTGATTGGCTTATTTCGACATATTTTATGGGGTGTTAAGGAAATTAGAAGTCTCATGAGACCTGAAATGGCTGTGAGAAGTTACACACCCAACATATATTAGAGATCATAAATTCTGTCTCATTCTGCTCCAGTTAAAAAGGGTGTCACCATGTTCAGGACGCTCAGTTACACAATCTTGTCTGAAGCAGTGAAAGTAATGCTTGTTTTTCTTCATAGTCTATTAGCTTCATTTAAATCAAGGCTGTGTTGTACGGTAGTAGTAAACCGACACTGAATAATTCTGCACCCGAGCGAGAAAGCTGACATGCGGTTGCTCGTTTTGGTGCTTGTCCTAAAGGAAAGGGCTACAGACAGAAACACTGAGGCTAATGAGCTTGGAGCATAGTTTTGGTTTGGCTAATGATGCAGCCAGTAAAGAACTAAAGTTTGGAAAGCCTGCTGTGTGTTTATATGATGATCATGTACATATATCCTAATGAGATGTCAGTGTTACCGTGAAATTGTCATTTACAAAAAAAAAATGTTGGGGAGGATGATAGTCATAAGAAGCATAAAGTGTTATCTTTCCAAAAAATACATTTGTCCAGAAGGATTGATTCAGTTGAACAATCTGCAGTCTGAGAGAGAGAGCAGAGCATAAATCAAGACCCACAACAGTGTGTCGTTCCAGAGTAGATGTCATCTGTCGATTTAACATCTCTTTCTTATGACACATCAGACTGAAGCTCTGGGTGGTCTCTATGGTTGGCTTTTCCTCAGCAACCTGACTATCAATTCAGTGAGGATTCCCAGGCTTTTGTGGAATTGTTTTCCCCCAAAACTTGGCTACGATATTGTCTGGTCCAAATAGAGGAGGGAGCGAATCTGACCCGGCTGACTGGTTCCATTCTTCCTACCACAAGGCAGGCCATTAAGACGGAGCATTTTTTTCCAAATTTTTTTTTTTTTTTGAGCACAAGCTACAAATTAGGCCCAAATCTGAGGACTGAGACAGAGGCTGCTCACATATGGTGTGTTACTAAAACTGTTACCAACAGCGCCTGATCTCAAATGACAGCAGGGTTTATGTTTCACAACGCTATATTTCAGATGTGGAATGTCCATCCAAATATATTGTGTTGCTGAATTGCAAACTGCACTTCCTGTAAAAACATTGTGGGCTTCATTATCTTGGTGCTCAGAGACGTCTATGTGGCTGACACATCCAGAAAAGACCATGTATATAAACAGTCCTATAACTATATCAGCTTTTCCTGCTGTTCCACTCATGTTAAGCAGTCGAAGGTGAACCTAAATACGTCGTGATCCCCACGAGTCACTGAATCCTGAAGCAGCCATCCTACTAAGCTCTGGGTTTTAGTATTGTTTGCCTTGGGACACCCACACAAAACATAGTGTAACATAGGAATGGACCAATAGTCCTTATCATAACACAAGCACCTATTAAATGTTATTCCTTTGGTATTTGATTATCTTGTGAATATTTCATTCAGACTTTTATTAGAGACAGTTTTAAAAAAATTACATTATCATCAGCAAACTACTATTCTGTTATGATTACATGTAATTTTTAATACATTCCTCAAATTATGGATGGTTAAATTAATACAGAGTAACTTGTATGAAAACTGCTAGTTTTCTGTGAAATGACTACAAAATGTGTAACCTACATGCGTACTTGATGCCTGTATTCTCAAAAAAACATTAACCTGTAGCATTGCTCTCTGGAAGAGTGCCACCTTTGTATACATTACCTTTATATGCATATTTCACCTGGAAATGTGGACGTAATATACCTTTAAAAAAAACAATAAAAGTAATGTAATTGGACCATAAAGGTATACTAAAAGGGACAGTGGTGGCCTGGTGGTAGGGTGCTGGATTACTGATCCGAAGGTCAGGGGATCAAGTCACATTATCACCAGGTTGTCACTGCTGTCCCCCCAGTGCAGCTAACTGGGTTATTAAAGGCCAGCCATGTCTCTCACTGTCAATGGTGAGAAGCATGTAAAAGAACCATTGCTGTCTTTCGTCAAGAGGAGGCTGCATAGCCGTCAGCGTGTTTCTGCCTTGCAATGGCCTGGCGAGCTGCCCGGGGTGTACTCTGCCCTCGCCCAGAGTCGGCTGAGATGGGCTCCAGCCTCCCCACGACCCTAATTAGGATTAAGCGGTTCAGAAAAAATAATGAATGAAAGGGATAATACATTTTTTGTTGTAAGGATGCATACTATCAATTGTCCTTAAGATGTATGTTTGATGTTACGATCCTTTTTTCTAAGAACAGACACCTGTGAAGGATAAATATTACAAGCAGAAAGTGCACTCAGAGAACGCAAACCTCCACCAAGCCCAGCAATCCTCTACACAAACCAAAAACGACAAAAATTGTCGATCTCACAATGTTAAAGAATCCTTTCTCTTTGAAAAGAAAAGAATTTCAAATTCTTGGATCTAGAATTTGATCCTGGTCATCTCCAAAACCTCCACTAGTAGAAATGTCATGAAGACTACCACATAACTTTTTTTGCAGAAAAAACCCAAGTAGTACAGAACACCTGCCAGGCCTTGTGACATTTCCAAAAAAATAATAAATCATCTTAATTCACAGTGTTCAAGAATCTTTTAAAAATTCCTGGGTCTAGAATTTTATCCAGATCATCTGCAAAGTCCAATGCAGTCTTCCTTGTCCAAAAGGCCCATTCTGGTAGACATTTCATAAAAATCCACACATAACATTTTGCAAAAAAACAAAAACAACAACAACAAAAAAAAAACCCCACAGCACCCCCTGCTGGATCTTCTATAATACAACACTTCCAAAAAATTCTTATATCACAATATTAAAGAATCCTTTAAAAATTTATGGATCCAGAATTTGATTTGGATCATCTTTAAAATCTAATAAAGTCCTTCCTTGGACTTCCTTGTCCAAAGCCTCACTCCTGGTAGAAATTTCATGAAAATCTGTGCTTAACTTTAGCGTAATCGTGCTAATGATCACACCTACCTAACCAAAAACAAACTTCTTGTTGAAGGTTATGATACATAATAGAAATAAGTCACCAGACATTTAAAAGTATTAAATGCTAGTATCCAAATAGACTGTGCATGGTGATGCATTGGCTAGAACTGTCACCTCACAGCCAGCTGAGTCCTTTCTGTGTGGAGTTTGCATCTCCATATACTTTCATAGAGTTTTTCTGCGTACTCCAGTTTCCTCCTACAGTCCCAAGACATGCACATTAGGCCAGCTGGCTCCTCTAAATTGTCCAGAGGTGTGAATGTGAGTGTGAATGGTTTAACAGTAACTTTAACTGTTAAAATAGAGGTAAAATACTATTTAAATACTAATAGTTTCAAATTGAACGAGTATGTAAATATTCAAGTTGCAAATATTATTATTTAAATACAATTTGATCAGATAGAAGTTTTAAATTGCGAACATTTTACATGGTACTGTTTATTCTAAATAGTCTGATGTAAAATAATTGTGTACACTAAAACTACTTGCATGCGTCCCTATAAAATACTAGGTACTTATTGTATTGTAAAATAGCATTTTTATTCCCTTTTGTTTTATGTACACTTTCTGAAACATGATTTCTTGTCTCTGGAATCAGTCCATTAGCCAAGGATTGTAAGATTTACCTGTTTTTTATTTACTTTTTTTATTGCAGATAAACATGTTTATGGAGGGTTTCCATGATGCTTTAATACTATATGCACTTGCTTTAAATGAGACGATCCATAGTGGTTTTAGTAAGAAGAATGGAACAGAAATCACGCGGCGAATGTGGAACAGAAGTTTTGAAGGTAAGGAAGAAAAAAAACAAACATTGAAATATATCACATTGTGCAGTCTATCCATTTTGTATGTATTTATTTCATATGCTTGGTATTTGTATGCAGTTGGCCGAAGTGTGACCTTGTTAGTGTAAACTGACACACACTTATTTATATTCCTAAGTGTTTCCTGAAATATGTGACTGTTAAGGAAAACAAATCCGTGACGGAACCAGATGGGAAAAAGTAAACAGTGGCAGATTTTACAGTTCACATTCGAGACTTGATTTTAGATCTGACTATAAATGTAATTAATGATCATTTCCAAAAAGAGTCTGGGAAAACAGTATTAAAGGCTGCAGAATTTTTTGTTGTGATGTTTAATTCACTTTAGTAGTAAACAGAGTCGCAAATATTCCTTCATTCATAAGCTTTACTTACAGAGTAGGTGCCTAGCCCTGTCTCCTGTCCAGCCCTGTCTCTGTTTCCCTCAACTGCAAAACCAAAACCAATAACATAAAATAACAATGTTTTGTTCTGAGGGAATCATCAGGAACAGGGTCGTGTTTTCTTGTTAAATGAAATAACATTTTAAAAATGTCAAGAATTTGGGAACACAGACGCAGGGATGAAGTTACCATTTCTGCCGGCTGTGCCAACATAACCGACGGGAGGCAGATGAGATTTCCTGTTGTATTGGCCGCCTGGAATTTTCTCAACTATTGCCGTTGTTTTCCTTAGAATGTTTGACTATTTTGGCTAATTAATTCTCACATTCCTTGCATTCTATTGCACAGGGATTGCTGGCCAGGTGTCTATAGATGCTAATGGTGACAGAAACGGAGATTTCTCTGTTATAAGCATGACAAACCATGAAGCTGGAACGTATGAGGTAAGAGACCTGTCTGATTATGCCTGTAGGGTATGTGGACACAACACAATTAAAACTGTCATACAAATTCACTGGGCAGTGGTGGCCCGGTGGTAGGGTGGTGGATTACTGATCCCAAGGTTGGGGGTTCAAATTCCACTATCAATGGGTTGTCTGCTGTCCCCCCCCGGTGCAGCTAATTGGGTTCTCAAAGGCCGGCCATCTCTCTTACTCTCTAAGGCACGTAAAAGAGCGATTTTCTTCAAGAGTAGGCATGTTTCTTCCAGGGTGTACTCTGCCCTCACCCGGAGTCGGCTGAGATGGGCACCAGCTTTAATCCCAATTAGGATTAAGCAGTTCATAAAATAAATGGATGAATCAATAAATATATATATAT
>JAOUQZ010000027.1:6186389-6202538 GCA_028564935.1 Neosilurus hyrtlii
ATATATATATATATATAATAAATAACAAGTTATTAGATAGTTAAATGTGTATTGTAATGGTGGGGTTGTGACTAGCAAGAAGGTCGGGACCTGACTCGGCAAGTTTTTGTGTGGCGTTTGCATGTTCTTGCCATGTTTGCATGGGTTTTCACCAGGTACTCTGGTTTTCCTTCAAAGTCCACAGACATTTGCACATTAGGCCAATTGGTTGTTCCAAATCGTCCCTAGCTGTAAGTGTGAATTTAGGTTGTGCCAATCTGTGTGTTGGCCTTGCGATGGACCTTGCGATGGAATTGCCCCTAGGTGTGAGAGTGAATAGTTGGGAGGTGGCCCTGTGATAGACTGATAGATTGTCCAAGGTATACCCCACCTTCGCCTAGAGTCAGCTGAGATAGGCTCCAGCCTTTCCACGACCCTAGTAGAATTAAGTGGTTCAGCAAATGAGCTGGTCCTTGGAGTATAAGTGGGTAAAAGTTTGATGACTGCATCATGCTCTAAAAACGTAAGCACTTTATGAGAGTTGAGTTACACATGAACCATAAGGAGTTCATACCAAAAATGCACCCACTGGTAATCAGACCACAGATATTACACTGGACTTGCGTGCTCCTCAGATATTTTGAATGGGGTTTAGTGGCAATATTTTATTAATGTGACGAATCTATATTGAATTAAAAGCCTGATATAATCGGTTACATACCAGGTACAATTTCTTGTCTTTGATTTAGTGGTCAATTTCATAGCAACCAGAAGGTCCTGGGTTTAGTCCGCAAGGGTGTTTCTGCATGGAGTTTGCATGTTCTCCTAGTGCTTGCATTGGTTTTCCTCTGGGTGCTCTGGTTTCCTCCCTCAGTCAAAAAAGATATGCACATTTGGTGATTTGGATATTCCAAATTGCCCCTAGGCTCAGTGTGGAGCAGTGACTCTTGAATTGTCCTAGGTAGAACTACGGCCCAAAAATGTATGAATGAATATGATATTGTGCAAAGAGGGTGTGCTGGATTTAGTGCTCTTTTATAAGCTGCCATAATAAAGATGGAAGTCATATTGTTAATTAATGTCTACAGTTAACTTAATCCCAGACACATTTTCCTAAGAAAAATCTGGCAACCTGGGTGACACGGTGGCATAGTGGTCAGCACGTCTGCCTCACAGCAAGAGGGCCTGGGTTTGATTCCCAGCTTGGGTGCTTCTGTGTGGAGTTTGCATGTTCTCCCCGTGCTTGCATGGGTTTCATCCAGGTACTCCGGTTTCCTTCTACAGTCCAAAAACATGCACAGTAGGCTAATTGGCTATTTCAAATCGCCCCTAGGTGTGAGTCTGAGTGTGAATGGTTGTATGTGTATTGGCACTGCAATGGCCTGGCGAGCTGTCCAGGGTGTACCCCGCCCTCGCCCAGAGTCGGCTGAGTTGAGCGCCAGCCTCCCTGCGACCCTAATTAGGATTAAGCAGCTTAGAAAATGAATAAATGAAATCTAGCAACCTCAGATTTGTTAAGTACCAGCAGGTCATTTAACTAATGCATAACTGTGTAAACCAACTCTGACTACAGAGAACTGTTTTTAACTTGCTAACCCAAAGTGGCTGGGCAGGTTAAACACCATATACTTTTTCCTAAGTTTCTGTCATGATTATTTTGTGTGAATTGTTGGGATTTTTTTTAGACTCTTATGAACTACTTTGGCACAAATGGAAGTTTCCAGCTCCTACCCGGCTTTAACAGTGAACGGTTCACTCTGCGAGGAGCACCAATACCTCCACGCACAGAACACACTGACCAATCATGTAAATTACCTTTAAAATCATCTCATATAGAAGTATCATTAGTAGGCGATACATGGTGTACTTCTTACTAATAACTTAATTTTCTCTCCTAAGCAGGTGGACTAGGCTTATCAGCAGTGACTGGAATCATAGTCGGTGGACTTCTCGGAACAGCACTGCTTATGGCCTTCTACTTTTTTAGGTACAAGATAAAATAAACTAAATATATAAATATAAATATATAATATATAATATATATAAATAAATATATAAAATAAACTAGGTAGTGTACTTTCACTAGTCCATTTTTCATACTTTGAGGATTTGAGTAAATACAGCATTATTATTAGGTTACTTGTCTACATTATAGTACAGTGATGAATGTATTTTTGGTTATATGCATAGTAAAGATAAGAAAACTGCATACATGAGTATTTAGATCTTAGAGCCCCAGTCATGGCTGTAAACATAGCAGATCAGGCAAACTGCTGTAATATGAGCTCTTATTATAGTAATCTAGATCAAACAGAATCACTGTGAACGATTTAGAGAATGTTGCAGACTTTTTGCATATTTTTCCTAAAGCCAACATTAGTACTGAAAATAATTAACTGGTCCTGATGCATCTTGATTCACAAACAGGGTCTCTAAATAATCCAACACATCTTTTATCTGATCTCTTTTCTCAATAACAAGGATGTTTATTTTATCATTATGTGGCTGCGGTAAATTACACTGCATCTGGAACTTGATGTCCTTTAAACAGTCCAAAAAAAACCCCAGCAGACCAACGAGGGTCAGGAGACAGGGGCATATAAAGCTATGTTATGTCTACATACTGATAAAGGAAATTTTATTTTTATTGTTCGTCTTGGTTCACAGATCACATTTTTTATGTGACCTATATAATTAATTCATCAAAATGGTTACCACCTTATTAATCAATAGCTAATATGTAAAATAGCACTTGATCCAATAAATCTGCAGCAAAATATTTATGTAACTTAGTTTATTTTGAATTTTTTTTTTACAAACACATGTCTAATATAATGTACAAATTTATAATATTTTACAAATATTCTATGAGCAACATATCTTACTTAAAGGCAATCGGTCACGAAATTCTATTGAATCGGTTGATAAATTATATTAAAAGGATACCTTTTAATGTGAGTGTTTTTTTTAAGACTTGTGTGAGACACATCTAATACTTTGGTATACTTTAAGACAATATTTTTAATTAGCTAAATGAGTGTTTTCCTATAAGAAAGAATCAAAAAAATGTACCGAAGAGTCCATTGCCATATATGGAAGGGGGCATGACATCAGGTGTTGTTATCGTGGTTTGATGTGTTCAGCACTCGCGCATGCTTAAGGTGACCCATTGCCTTTAATAGACTTTTTGTTAAAAGTCAAAATAAAAATTTGTTACTGTTTGATAGTGTTATTCTTAAATATTTATTTAAATAAAATAAATGTAATATGCCCAGCGATGGCCTGGCGAGCTGTCCAGGGTGTACTCTGCCCTCGCCCAGAGTCGGCGAAGATCGGTGCCAGCCTCCCTGCAACCCTAATTAGGATTAAGCGGTTCAGAGAATGAATGAATGAATAATAAATTTCATATAAAATAAATAAATTATATTTCTAATGCTGCTGATGCACAGCAACTTGATCTTAATAAAAATTTCATACTTTTCAGGGGGTTGTTGGCATGTTTTCATAACAATTTTTTTTATTATTCATCATTCTTAAGAAAGGATAATATCTTAAGATCTGACTTATAATCTTTATTACAAATTAAAAAAAAACACCCTCACAGATAATTTAGTGCAAGAATCTACTATTTCCAAATGTTCAGGATGAAACCCCTTTGTAGTGATGGAATATTTTTCCCTGCTAGCGGTTCGGTTTCTAGCTTAATAAGTGATATTTTGGATAACAATAAATCCATGTCAGGCTGAACTTAAAATTCATAGAAATTACAAACTTTAAACCTTATTTTCTCTTTAACTTTGAAAATGTGAGATAGTACAGTCTGGTTCTCGTCCACTCGTTTAAGAATAATGTATATGTTTTTCAGAAAGAATTACAAGATAACCATTGAAAGGAGGGCACGGCGGGAACATTGTGATGGAAAACATCGCCAGTTACGAGAGGACTCTATCAGATCCAACTTCTCCGCAGCATAGGTTCTGCCACGTTAACAGACAAACGGAAGTACTGGGAAAAGGTGTGTATCAGATATGTTCAAAGACTCAAGAAACACCACCCCTGGATTCCTGAAATATTTCAAGGCATACTGTAGTGTTTTTTTTTTCTTGTAAATGTCTTTTGTTTTTTGACTTTTGTAAACTCAGGAAAGTTGTATTAATTAAAGAAAGCTGCTCATGAGGCTTCATGAAAAAGGAGTTGGTCTGTTTTTGCTCAGCTACAGACTTTGTGCCTTTAAGCAAGCTAGCTTTGAGAAACCTGTCTCATTTTTCAGCAAGTCAACTGAAATCTTAGGTCGGTGGAGACTCGGAGTGACGAATAGGCAGCATCTCAGTGGTTCAGATTCAAAGAGAGGAAGTAATTGGTTGAAAATGGACTGTTTTATTCCTGCCTCATTGAAATTGCAGTGAGGGGTGAAGATTTTACTTTTCTCTCATGATCTGAGGGTGTGCTGGACAGGGACACTGATTGACAAAATAATAATTTAAGTAACGACAGGAAGATCATCTTGTTTGGAGTATGGTTGTAATTTGTAAATCTAAGAATGGCACATTTTACAATATGTAAAATTTGCAGAAAAATCTAAACCGAAGCCAGTCTGTTAGGTGATTGGAGAGCGGTGGCTCAACAATAACAGAATTTCTCATTGAAATCTTGTTGAAAAAGCTATGTTTATAAGGAGAATTTATATTGCACATGTAAATGTTTAAAAAAAAATCATATATAAATTTGTTATGTCCGGAAATGTTCATTAGTACAGTATCAGATGCATATAAAACATACTTTTTTCATTGTGTCAAATTATGAGATGCACATGAAACCTCTTCAACATTTGTACAAATGCATATCCTAGGACTTTATTCAAGATTAATGTAATGACAACTGTGTACTGATGTAAGTAAATGGATCAACATAAGATTGTGATTGTGATGTTATTTATTGTTTTTTTTTGTAGAGGTTTTAATTTCCTAATTGTTCAATTAATATTGTTTTTTTCCCTTTGTGCAAAAAAAAAAAAGATTTTGTAAAGAAAAAATTTGATCTGCCTTTTCAGAGCACCTTTTGCTTGATAACGGTGTACATGGCTTTGTAAACAAATTTAGTAAGAACTGTAACTTATTTATATTACCAGTACATACTGACCAATAAAGAAAAGTATTTTAACCACTTGTAAGATGAATGTAATTAAATTTTTAAATCACCCCCCAGGAACAAATTGTCATTAGCAATGCTACAAAGAAAAAAATAAGTATTTGTGAATGCTTCTAGCTCAGAAGGCTACAGTATAGTGGCAAATAACACAGGTTAGAAATTCCTCATGGATACGAAACAGGGTGTGGGCAAACAATCTTAGAGTGCAGAGATTCTCTGGTGTGGTTTCTTGGACCTAGATTAGCACAGCTCTTGGATTAGAAATATAATGTCTAGCCTGAACTATTTAAGATACCACTAATCGTGTCCTAAGTGATTTTTTTCACTCTAAACAGAGAACATACAAAGCTGTTTAAATATTAACACATCCAATGCACCAAAAGCACATAATATCACAACCTAATCAAGATATACTGCAATTAAGGCAATATAAATCTACTGTACTAACATTACCAACAAGAGCCCCCAGAGAGGCATACCTCCACCAAGCCAAAAAGAAATCAGGAACACAGCACCCCCTGCTGGACCTGCTGCACTAGCACACTTCCAAAAAATGGCATTTCACATGTTACATTTAAATTGCCAACAAATGCGCAATCTGCATCAGGTCTGGATGAAACTTGGTCTGGCATTTAATCTTTTAATCCTGAAAATACATCGAAAATTTTGTTCAAATCAGATGTGTTTTGATAGACATACAAAAAATATTTTTTTATTTCACCCATTATAAGAGACTGCAAAGCGATTCTTATTTAAATTCATCTCTTTTCCATTAATATTGTAGTTATCATTTTTATATTGCAGCAGTGTGGCTCAATGGTTAGCATTTTTATCTTACTGTGAGGGCTCTTACTGGGCACTCCGATTTCCTCCTACAGACCAAACACATGCATGTTAGGCCAACTGGCTGCTTGAAATTGCCCATAGGTGTGAATGTGAGTGTGAATGATTGTGTCTGTGTTAGCCCTGCGATAGACTGGCAACCTGTTCAGGCTCTGCACTCACTATGACCTAAACTTGTGCGTGGGGGAGCTAATTTGCATATGTGACCTCTGCCCTTGGCACAGTGACCTTGAACGTATAAAGTTTGTCCAGCCCATGCACGACTCATATGCATGATAGCTTTCTGAACTTTAGGCACTCCCTATGACCTAAGCCTGTGTGTAGGGTGGCTTAAAAAATATGGATTGTCCAAAACTGTTCGTATGGAGATGGCTTTTGTCCTCCGTGCGCTTGAGGCATCCTTGCTGATGGGTTACGTCGTTCTATAGAATGGCTATTTTTATTTGTATATACATATGTAATGTACCTACATGCATAGATACACACATAAACCACAACTAAAAGTCGTGGCCTAATAGTTAGAGAAGTGGCTTTGTGACCTAAAGATCCCAAAATGGACCAGGAAAAATGGGTGGCAGTGGGGGAGTGAGCTGCACCTTGCCTTCCTCCACCTTCATGGCTGAAGTGCCCTTGAGCAAGGCACCTAACCCCCAACTGCTCTTCAGGTGTCTCCAATGTGTGTGGCAGCCCACTGCTCCGAGTGTGTATGTGCTCACTGTTTACGTGTGTGTGTGTGTGTGTGCTCACTTGGATGGGTAAAATGCAGAGAAAATAATTTCCCTCATGGGATAAATACAATACTGCACTCCGGGCACCTCCAATGTGTGGCAGCCCACCGCTCCAAGTGTGTGTGTGTGTGTGTGTGTTCTCTTTAGATGGGTTAAATGCAGAGGAGCAATAATTTCCCTTGTAAGATTATTACAGTATTAAAAAATTATAATAATAATTAAAATAATAATAATAATAAATACCCAAATGTGATCCTTGTCAAAGTCACTCAGATTGCTAATCCTGCTTCCAACACATCAACTTCAAAAACTCACTGCTCATTTGCTGCCTAAGGTTGTAAACATAAGGCTAAACTTGTAGAGAGAAACAGGCAGACATCAGGTGATTAGCAAACAGCAGTAATAAAAAAAGAAAAATAACCAATAATCAGAAACAGAGTAACAAAACCAGGATAGCAGCATGGTAGGCCAGGCTCTGAGATACAATGACTTTGCATGGAGTGAAAATTCAGAGTCTGTTTATATAGACTGTGTATGAATTAGTAGTCAGGTGACTAGTGTGAGAGTAGTAGGGGCATGTAGTCCATGGTGGCCATGTCTGTAGGCTGCTGTGAATCCTGGAAAATGGAGCCTGGTCAAGTTTTCAGTGCAAATGTGACACTTGAAGCAAGATAAGAAGTCTCAGAGTTTAAATAAAGTATACCAAAGTATTGCTCTGAGAATAAAAAGAAAGAGTTTAATATGTAGATTTTTGTACCAGTCACGGCACTGCTAATAGACAAATAGGACATATGTGGAAAGTTTGTACATTGTACAGTGCTATTATTCAATCAGTACACCAATTATGGAGGTAGATATTGTTCTAAGCTCATATATGCACCAAATTAGGCCCTAGTTTCAGGTTATCGTCCATACCTCTGCCATTATTAATTAATCAGCGCACTAGGCTTATGCTTAATCAAGTTGATTACCCTTTTCCTGAGTAGAGGTAGCCTTTTTCCGCAGCATCACTGCTTGAAGGTGAGGTTGTCAACCTATCGGAGTCAACAAAGTAAGTATGAAGGGAAAGGTCAGTTTGCCTTGTTTTCTTTAACATGCACTCCAACAGCTTCATTTCCATAAGTCCTTAAAAAGTGATTGTCCTTTGGTCTTCTTGTTCCAGATGGCTCAGTAATCAGGTTACACGGTTCCTGTTCTCCATGGTAAAACTAAAGTATAAAGACAAATTGGAAGTTTATTTCACAACCATATAAAAGAGCCATATCTCTTGCCACCATCACATCTCATTTGCATACCGGCTAAATACGTTTTTGTATATTTTCATGCACAAAACTTCACACCAGCTCTGGAATAGGCTGGCGAACAGTTTATGGTGTACTCCGCCTCTTGCCTGACCTCAGCTGCGATTGGCTCCAGCTTCCACCATGACCCTGATGCATAAGTGATATACGAATGGATGGATGGATGAATGGATGGATGGACTTCACACATTCTCATTAGAGATGGAGAAAGTCCAACAGACTCCCTGCCCCATCTGCGTACTGGCATGACACGTTCCATATCCCTGACAGAGAGAGGTATCCAAGCAGCAACTATTATAGTCAGTCAGTTCTCAAGGCCTGTGCACTATCACTGCAGATCAGCAGAACCAGCAAGGTGGTCTCTCATTTGCGTGGTCTTTTCTCTCCTTCTTCTTATTGCTGGCATTTTGGAAGAATTCTGCTCAGCCTGTATTCGACATTTGCATTTTGCATTCAACAAACATGAGGTCTCGCAGCGTGCAATTGCTGAACTTACCAACGTCAAGAGAAACCACATCGGCCAGATTCTGCTGAATTTGTTAATGTTTATTCCTGAGGTGGCAAACTGCCACCTTTTTCATATGCGTCAAGAAGCAGGCAGACAGACGCAATGTTGGTTTTCTGGCTTTATTACATACAATACGGCAAACAAAACCAAGGGTGAGAAATGTGCGACAGGCAAAATGTGTCAATTGATCAGCAAGTAGACATAAACTAGACTAGTCTAGACTAAATCAGTAAACGGGAAGCAAGCTGTG
Organism: Neosilurus hyrtlii; assembly: GCA_028564935.1. Classification (NCBI taxonomy): domain Eukaryota; kingdom Metazoa; phylum Chordata; class Actinopteri; order Siluriformes; family Plotosidae; genus Neosilurus; species Neosilurus hyrtlii. The sequence continues at coordinate 6,195,147 of JAOUQZ010000027.1, forward strand.
GTCCAAACATTAATCAGGACAAGCAGAGAAAGGCTTGGATTCATTACATACACATTTCTGATGGGAATGCAGGTTATTTAAAGGGAGTGGTGTGATTGTAAACAGGTGAAATTCAGGTAATCTGACTAGAAGTGGTGTGATGAAGCTGTGAGTTGATGTTCATCTGCAACCTTAGGAGTTGCAGCCACATGGCATGACACAAAATATAGAAAGTACACAACAATTTTTTAAGAATGCAAGATATCGCTGTTTAAGAATGTGGTAATGGGTAACCATTATTAAATCAATTTTTTCTCAAAGGAATACAAACATTTTTGTTTGTACTAATAAGGCTAATGATTGTAGATGACTATATCACCAATCAGCAACATTAGTAATGGTTACTATGCCTATACAGCATGAGCAAAATATAAAATCTCACCATTAGAGTTATATACTTTGTTATAATTGCACCAAATAATTCCTTATGGGCACATTCCACGGTAACTGAAGGGACATATAGACACTACTTCTCCATTTTTAAAAAAATACATAAATTCATGGGATATAAATTAATTCAAATTTTAATAACACAACCATGAAAAGCCATCATGAATGAATTGTGAACAACCATTTCAACAAAAAATATGTGACTAGATCATGGTCATAAGTAAAGAACTTCCCCAAGTTTTCACCTGTGATTAGAAATAATGTGATTTCTCTGAAGTAAGAAATCAGTTTAACTAAACAAAGCCACATGACACTGCAAAATAATTTCTAATAGTAAATCATAAGTATCAATACACTGCATCAACTACAATTTATTTAAAATCCTTTTTTGTGAGTAACTGATGGGACACAATGGGAACAGGAAAGTGAAAACGTGAAAAAAACTGGAGATGGGTCCAACTTCAATCAGTAAGAACTTCACAACAAATGTTTTTCTAAGCAAATTGCTCCTTATCTGTACATTTATCTTGGGAAAGATATTTTGTACATGGAAATGATGTAAAGTGTTGTTTCTGCACAATATTAACAACAGAAGAAACTAATATTCATATACAGTAAGTAACTGATTTAAATAATCATTTGGAATGTCTTTTAGGGGTGTGAGAAAGTTTTACCTACCTGCGATGTTCAGAATCAGAAATCATGAACCTTTAAATACAGGCCATCAACACGGACTTCCAGACTGTCAACATGTGGTGATTCCAAAGATGGCTGCCAAGTCACATGATCATCAAATGGCAATAACTCAAAATTTTTAAGTTAATTCAACCATCCCCCAATGTAGTGAAGTTCATTCAGTCATTCATTTTCTGAACTGCTTAATCCTAATTAGGGTCGCGGGGAGGCTTGCGCCCATCTCAGCTGACAGCCTGGGCAAGGGCGGGGTACACCCTGGACAGCTCGCCAGGCCATCGCAGGGCCATGAGTCACACTCACACCTATGGGTGATTTGGAACAGCCAATTAGCCTACCGTGCATGTTTTTGGACTGTGGGAGGAAACCGGAGTACCCGGAGGAAACACACGCAAGCACAGGGATAACACGCAAACTCCACACAGAAATTCCCGAGCTGGGAATCAAACCCAGGACCTTCTTGCTGTGAGGCGGACGTGCTAACCACTGCGCCACCGTGCCACCCTGTAGTGAAGTTGATTATTTAATTTTAAAATCAATTTTAAAAATTGGCTTTGAGGTTACATTTTAAATGGAAGATGCCTTTAATATAATGACTTCAAATAGTTTTATTCTAATATACTTTTAGTGGAGATGTTGTGTATCAAGTAGAAATTCACTACGAGACAAAACCAGTTGTGCATTCAAATTTTTTGGACAGTGTTAAGCTTTGATTACAAAATATAATCTCTATGGCATTGTTGCTTCAGTTGGTCAGGTCGAGGCTCAGCAACATTAATGTGGCAATTAAATGAAGTCAGCTGATGACCTGAATGTACTGAATGAACAGGTTATCACATCAATAGACTTTTTGTTCCCTGATAGCACGGATATAAAATTGGGGCTCAAATAGTGAAATAGTGGTTCAGGGAGCATGAGGAATCATTTTCATACATGAACTGGCACCATCGAGTCCTGACATTCACCCTATTGAAAGTCTTTGGGGTGTGTTGGAGAAGACTTTATTGAGTGGTTCAATTTTCCTGTCATCGGTTCAAGAACTGATTTGTGATGCAGCTTAAGTTTGTCGAAACAACGCCATGGTTATTACGAGCTGTAATCAAGGGTAAAGGTGATCCAAGCAAAGTATTAGAGACATATCACTTGTAGCACTTTCACACTAATATTGTAGCCTAATTCACATCATCATCCTTTTACCAGAGTCAGCTGACAAGCTTATCAAGCAAAGATATGCATCAAATATATTTTTCGAATGCAATAAACACAGCATGTACAGTGCAATTTGAACATCACCTGACTCAATACCAAACTTCTCAGCTCAAGGTATGTTAAATTTCAGCACAGTGGAAAGACAGCATCTGGAACAATGCCTGAAAAATTTGACAGACAGTATGAGGTCTTAGTGTGAAAATATTTCTTCAGCATGGTAATTCCCGAGCTGTACACTAGAGAAATGTTTGGAATGTCTCAAGTTAACACTGCATAACTGCTGCTGGAATCATTTCATGTTTAAAGGCTTTTTTCAAATAAAAAAATAACTCTTGTTTTTTGTAGTTATTTTACCAGGATTACTCTGAAATATTCTGTGCTCAAAATCACTGGACACTCACAACTCTTTTTTTTTAATGAGCATGTCTGAAATTTAACATAATTGCATAACCAAATCAGAGAAAATACGCATTATGCATATCGGATACAGAAACTCTGTCACACATTTTGCCGAACTGCGGACACTATATGAAGACACGTCACACCCTGAACAGCTCACTGGAGTATCCCAGGGCACAAGCACACAACCATTCACACTCACATCTACACCTAGGGGCAATTTAGAACAGCTCTTTGGAACGCGGGAGGAAACCACAGTATCAAGAGGAAAAAACACATGAACAGGAAGAACGTGCAAACTGCATACAGAAATATATGAGCCCTGGAATTGAACCCATGAGCTTCTTGGCGTGAAGCGGATGTGCTAACCGCTACATGACCATGCCAACAAGATACTGACACATTTTGTGTATTATGCTGAAATATATGGGATCGTATAACCTTCTTTTTTTAACTTACATTTGACAAATTTGTAGTGATGTTGTTAAGGGCCTGCAGTAACTCCAGAATACAAAACAAATTATTACTAATTATTAAATATTTTATCTTGATGAGCATTTGCATCAACATTGCATTAAGTGATGGTGTAGAATGAAGAATAAGAAGATTAGCAAAAGTAAAAAGTTTAGATTTTTTAACATCTTTTTTTTTGTTTTTTTTTAGTTTAGTAATTCTGCAAAACAATGAGAATGAAGAAGTGGATTGGTGTGATGTACTGTGGGTATATTTTATATACCCACATGGAGCCACTGTCACAGTGTGATAACTTAGTAAGGGAAGAAAAGTAATTGCTCTGCTGGTCTGAATTGAATGTAAGTATTGCAGACCAGATTATTAATTAAAGAGGCCACAAGCGAGACATACAATGGCCAGAACTTTAATTGGAGAGACAAAACCCATTGTTGTCTTTGTTTAAATGGAAGAACATTAGGATTAATCTAATCATTATTAGGGTCAGTGGTGGCCTGGAGGCTTTACTGATAACATTTTTATTATTATGTTTTCTCAATTTAGATTGAGATATACTACAGCATAAAAATTTTTTATTGTGACTAGCTATGCCGCGAAGACCAGGAACAAAAGAGTTGTCTGAGATTCAAAGGGGGCAGTGGTGGCCCGGTGGTAGGGTGTTGGCTTACCTAATTGAAAAACAGACAACAGGGGACCAGATGCTCCCGCCAAAAGGACCATTTCATAATATGCCAATATAGAACAAGCATAGCAAGTTTGAAAGCCCCGGCTTCAGTGCACAGCAAAATAAGTTTAGTTTATGGACATTTTCTTGCTGCGTGCTGAAGCTTGATTAACGATTCACAAAGAAAATAAGATTTACATTAGATTTTTTATTGAATCGGTAAATAATGACAGGATTTATAACCTGATAGGCTAGAACCTAATGCTGGTTTGTTCTATAGCAGGGGTCATCACCTGGTGGACCAAAGTCTGGATGCAGACCCAGCAAAGTATTCCAGCAAACTAGAATTGTGCACTCAAAAAATGCTGTAGCAATTATGAGCAAATTACATTTTATAGTTACTTACATACATACTTACATATAATTTTTTTCATTATTATTATTATTTTGTTCGTTTCCTCTGCTCAGTCTGATTAGCGAAGTGTAAAAGTGGCTTGATAAAAATAAGTCAAAACATAATATTTAAAGCTAATTGAACAGGATTGTTGACTGCTTGTTGACTGCAAAACAGATGTCTCATCTGTTCAAAACCTGTAGCTCTAGTCAAAGGTTTATGGTACTATAGCTTTTTTATTTATGGCAAAATGCCTGGGTCTATTAATCTCCAAAATGTCAGGTCTTGTGGGGTGTTCCTGATATGCAGAGGTAAGTACCTACCAAAGGTGGTGCAAGGAAGGACAACCATTAAACTGGAAAGAATGTGAGGGGTCTCAGACTCACTGAGACATGTTGGAAGCAAAGGCTAGTGTGTCTGGTCTGAGCTACTGTACCACAAACTGCTGACAAACTGTTAATGCTGGTTACGATAGAAGGGAGTTAGAACACAGTACGTTGCAGCTTCCTGTATATGAATCTGCACTGCTGCAGAACAGACGGGAGCTGTTAATTTTATAGCTGATTTGTGGAAATTATATGAATAAAAGAAAGAAAGAATAAAAACATCAATTTTTTTTTTCACTGCTTGGAATTTTATAGCTGTTGCAGAGCATCAGATAAATATTTTTGCCATGACTGACCATCTTTTTTTTATTTCATTTCATTTTCCAAAGCTTGCTAGACCATCACAGGGCCAACACATACACACACTACCATTCACACTCACATTGAAATCCAGGTGCAATCGAGAGTATCCATTTAGACTGCATGTTTTTAGACTATGGGAGGAAACCAGAGCACCCAGAGGAAACACACACAAGTTCAAAGGCAAGAAGGTTGGAGATTCAAGCCCCAGTAGCACAAAGCTACCACTGTTGTACCCTTGAGCAAAACCCTTTACCCTAAATGCGTGGATTTAAAAATCACATATTTAAGAGCCTTTGTTTGGACTCCCGATTCACCCTTATCTGAACCCCTGTGTCAACCAGACCGGGCTGCTGATCTCACATATGGAAGCTCAAGGCTTCAAAGTCAACCAAGAGAAGTGTCATTTGACACCTTGGTAGGCTGGGCAGTTCATAAGTACAAAGCTTGACTGGAGGGCCTGCAAGCCTATTTGACAGAAGACAGAGCTGTCTTGATTTTGAGCGCAGTCAAAAAATTGCGAGTAGGCACAATTCACCCACACACAGCCTTTCTTCTTCTTCTGACAGGTATGCTGACAGCAGCAGCCAAATAGTAAATCTGTCTCTGATGTACCTCAGACCATTTCAGTGTTTGGTGGAATGTTCAGCAACTTGCAGCCATGTTGCAAAGCAATGTCCATGCACCCAGGGGCTTCAACTCAGAAAACATGGGCTCCTTTGAAGTATAATTGTAGGTGATCTATGTGCAAAAAAAGGAGATTGTAGCAAATAGGTTTGAGGAAGTTGAACAGAACCACAGGATCGCATGTACGAGAGAGACCAACGACCACACAATGAATAAATCAGAAACAATGCTGAGGTGCCTTCTGGCCTGAGAGCTGTATACTGTATGTATGATGCAGTGAGTCTACTTAAGCAGGCCTGTAGCTGGGAATTGGCAGATCCACACGGGGAAGTTTCAGCCCATTTGTAACATACTATACAACAGACTTTTCAAACAGTGCTGAAGATTGCCCATTCTCACCAGACAGCCCATGTGTCCTCTAACATTTCTTACAGGCCCTCCGTACCCACTTCCCATCAAAATAAATCTACTTTTTCAGATGAAAGGCTTACTGTAGCACAGTGGGTACTAATTTTTTAAAAAATACCTTTCATAATTGTTTGGCCTGGCCCATAACATGTGTAATAGCTAACTTTATGTCAAAATATCCACCCTGTTATCTCACCTAACACCTTACAAAGTTGGACATAAAGTTGGTTATTACTGTGTCTGAGCAAGACCAGGTTGCCGGAGACAAAAAGTAAGGTGTTGTCTCACAGGAAAACGTGTCAAGTTCCAGCATATGAGAGCATTGCACGAAACATCCATTGTTTTACTCATTTGCCGAATTACTTAATACTACTAGGGTCATGAGGAAGCTGAAGCCTATTTCAGCCAACTCTGTGCAAAGGAGGGGGACACCCTGAACAGCCCGTCAGTCCATCACAGGGCCAACATACACACACAATCATTCACACTCACACCTAGGCGCAGTTCGGAATAACCAGTTAACCTAATGTTCATGTCTTTGGAGTGTAAGAGAAAAGAGTACCCAGAGGAAACCAGTCAAGCACTGGGAGATCATGCAAGCTCCACACAGAAACACCCTTGCCGAGCCCGGGATTCGAACCCAGGACCTTCTTGTTGTAAGGCGGACGTGCTAGCCACTACAACATCATGCCGCCCAGCACAAAATGTATTTCTATTTAAAAAGGACATAAATCAAGGTTTCTCTCTGACTGTTATGAATTTAGTTGAATTTCCGTAAAGCGAATGTGTACAATGAAATCTAGACGATCCTAACGTCCAAGTAAATTTACCTTCAATGAGTAACACATTCCATAAAATAAAAATCACAGGCAAATCAACAGTACCGTGTAAGTTGTCCATCCTGTTATCATTATGTCCACTATATTATGCAAATTCAACAAGACAATGACATATCAGATCATATATTTTGAACAAAATAAGGCAAAGTATATATTTATAGCATAATAAGTTAAAACAATACACATTTGATTTTTTTTTTCTCAGAATTAAAAAATGTGAAATTATATTTGAAACGTACATAAACTAATGGTGGTATGGTGGCATAGCGGTTAGCAAACCAGCCTCATATCAAGAAGGTCCAGGGTTCGAGTCCTGGCCTTGTCGAGGGTGTTTCTGAGTGGAGTTTGAATGTTCTCAACGTTATTGTGTGGGTTTCCTCCGGGTACTCCGGTTTCCTCCCAAAATCCAAAGACATGCACAAGTGGCTGTTCCAAATTGCCCCTAGGTGTGGATGTGAATGTTCTGTGTGTGTGTGCTCTGCAAAGGACTGTTTGAGCTGTTCACGGTGTACCCCACCTTCACCCAAAGTTGGTTGAGATAGGCCTTCCTGTGACCCTAGCAGGATTAAGTGG
>JAOUQZ010000027.1:6211334-6223517 GCA_028564935.1 Neosilurus hyrtlii
GACCTTACCACCTTGGGAGGCCCATCCAGAAGCTGGTGCTCCTGACGGTATCACCCGAGGATTAATGGAAGCTCAGCCCACCTCGATGAGGGTGTGATGATCATGTGTCCCCATACGTTTGACTTTGTAGGGCAGTGGTATCAAATTCAAGACCCATGGGCCAAATCTTGTCAATTTATGTTTCAAAGAATAAATAAATTACTTCTATGCATCGACTTTTACCATGAAACCCCATTCATCATCCTTTCACTAGGTGGTGGCAGCCAATTTAGTAAACAGCTAGTCATTTATGACTCAAGAAATATGGCAAGCTAGGTTGTGACTGTTAAGCGTTGTCAGATAATCCAAGTAAAAATGCTGTGCAGATTTCATGGTTGCCCTTTTAGAATAGAAGTTTGGTGAGTATTAGACCCTTAATCACCTTTGAATTTAGTGATGTGACCTTCAGAGAAAATGAGTTTGACACCCCTGATATAAGGTATGAATATATTGCCAGCTTAATCGGGCAGGTTACCTCCATAAGATGTGAAATGATTCAGGCTCAAAAGAGTTCCCGGAGTCAAGAGGTATTGATTGATGCTGTGGAGCTTCTTACATCTCTTTAGCTTAGTTCATGGTTTAATTTGGATCTGGGTGGTTTATCTGAACCTCCTCACAAATATTTGATACAGTTGATACTTGATCCACGTATTGCAAGTACCTCTCAAAATTATGAAAAAAAACCCAATAATAATATTCAAGTAGGGGCGGCACAGTGACTTAGTAGTTAGCACGTCTTCCTGGGTTCAAGTCCTGGGCTCAGTGAAAGCATTTTTCTGTGGAGTTTGCATGTTCTCCCTGTGTTTGTGTGGGTTTCCTCACATAGGTGTGAGTGTGAAAGGTTGTGTGTGTGTTCATCTTGTGATGGACTGGCAAGCTGTTCAAGATGTACCCCACCTTCGCCCAGAGTCATGACCCTAGTAGTAGTAGAATTTCTCATCCAATCTAATTCATCCGTTCATATGATGAAGTGCTTACTACTGCTAGGGTTGTGGGGGGGCCTGGAGCCGAATTTGAGCGAAGGCAGAGTACACCCTGAACAGCTCACCAGTCCATTGAAGGGCCAACACACACTCACACCTGTGGGAAATTTGAAACAGCCAATTACTTTAATGTGCATGTCTTTGGACTGTAGGAGGTAACTTGAGCAGAAGAAACCCATGCAAGTACGGGAAGAACCTGCAAAGTCCACACAGAAACACCCTCACTGAGCCCGGTACTCAAACCCAGAACCTCTTGTTATGAGGAGGATGTGTTAATCACTACACCACTCCTAGTTGTTACACCTTAAAAAAATAATGAATTGCAGTTTATTTTGTTTATTATTGTTTTTATTTTGTTTGTTTATTTTGTTTTGTTGTTTTTTTAGTTATTTTTAGAAATCATTAAATTCTTGATTATTTTAGATACTGGGGCTACTTACTGAGCTTTGCAAACAGCAGATACATCTGGACACACACATCCCATGTTTCTCATGCCATTTTTTTTACCATTACTTTTACCTTTAAAAGTAAAACAACATCACATCCAGTGAAAGCAAGGAAGAACAAGATTCCTGCACATTTTCCTGACCAATCAAACAATTCATATCATGTATTGGAATCTATCTAAGGTTTTTTCCTTAGCCAAATTCAATTCAAAGTTTTTCCAGACCTAGACTATGAAGAATTGGCAAAAACACTTATAGCAACAACAAGAACATCTGTGTCATTTGCTTTTATCAAAATAGATTTGGCTCTTTCAGCTGTTGCATGCTTGGCATGCACAAAGATTCAAGCGTCTGCCTCTTCGTGGTTATAAGACGAAAGTCTTTACAAACTAATGGTTTGACTGCATGCAGTTCTATAATCTCTCAAGACGATTAAAACATTTGTTGTACATAATATTTTCTGCAGTAAATATATTTTGCTTGTCTCTAAAGAACTTCTGCCAGTTGTTTGGTAGCTTTTCTTTAATTGTTACTCTTCCCCTGTCTCAGCTGACTGAGTGAACGCGGAGAACACCCTTGACAGCTTGCCAGTTGATCGCAGGGCCAATACGCACAACCGATCAAGCTCACACTCACAAGTAGGGGCAATTTGGAACAGCTAGTTAGTCCAATGTGCATGTCTTTGGACTTTGGGAGAAAACCGGAGTACCCAGAGTAAACACGTACAAGTACAGAGTAACATGCAAACTCCACACAGAAACCCAGGTTATCCTTGCTGTGAGGTGGACGTGCTAACCACAGTGCCACCCTACTATCATATAGTCTGAACTGAATTCTAGTGAAAAATTGTTTTACACATGTTATTATTTGAAGCTAATGTGCTTTTCAGAAAATATATACAATAGAAAAGAGTCTCTGTGCCAATTTTGGTGCTTGTATCACTATTTGATGAAATTTTGACTTTATCTGCTTCACTTCTCTGGATGTTGCTACATTTTATGAGTATAGTGTTGAGGCTACGTTCACAATGTTTAGTTATCGCTGAGACTTTCATTCAAGCATTATAACATTCCCATATGAGGTGTGGTGGTAGTAAAAACTCATAATGTGTGGTATCCTTAAAGTATCAAACTCTTAGCTTAGCCTTAGCTTATAAACCATACTGTCAAATCATTTGTGTTCAGAGACATAGAAACAAATTATACAAACCTGTTATTAATGAGGGCAGCACGATGGTGTACTGGTCCGCCACATAGCAAAAAGTTTCTGGGTTCGGGTCCCGAGCTCAGACGTTTCTGTGTGGAGTCTGCATGTTCTCCCCGTAGTTGAATGGGCTTCCTCTGGCTGTTCCAAATTGACCATAGGTGTGAGTGTGGGTGTGAGTGTGAATGGTTTTTGTGTGCTCTGCGATGGTCTGGCGAGCTGTTCAGGGTATGCCCCACCTTTGCCCATGTTTGCTGGGATGGGCACCAGCCTCCCTGCCACCCTGGTAGAATTAAGCAATTAGGCAAATGAGTGTGTGATTGAGTTCATGAGTGATTCGTCATGAGTGAATGCTGAAAAAAAATTGTGCACTGGTTGGTGTTTGGGCAGCACAGAGGCACATTGGTTAGCACATCCGCCTCACAGCAAGAAGGTCCTGTGTTTGATTTCCATGCACGGGCATTTCTGTCTGCAGCTTGCATGTTTATGTGTAGATTTCCTCCACGTACTCCAGTTTCCTCCCACAGTCCAAGGACATGCACATTGGTCTAACTGGTTGTTCCATATTGCACCTAGGTGTGAGTATGAATGGTTGTGTGTGTTGCCCTGTAATGGTCTGGCCAGCTGTTCAAGGTGTACCTCGCCTTCACCCAGTGTCAAGCTGAGTTAGGCACCAGCCTTCCCTCAACCCTAGATTGTATTCAGAGTTTTAGAAGAGCTCATCTATGGTTTATAAAGAGGTGGAATGAATGTTACAGGGAACAGTATCATTAGTGCAGATTTCAATTGCTGTTTAATCAGGCTGGGTTTTGATTTTGGATTCTAAAAATGAAAAATGGCAAAATAAAAAGAATCAATAGAATGTACAGTGACCAGCCAAAAAAGAGGTTGCACCCACAGATTTGTTGTACTTCCGCCTTTAGCCTTGCTTATGGCACGTAATCATCACGGCATTGTTTCAACAAACTTAAGCAACATAACATTTATTTCCATCCAGTGTTGGTTCATTTCTCACCGACGTCTTGAATTGATGAGGGAAAAACTGAACCACCCCATAAAGTCTTCTCCAGCACATCCCGAAAACTTTCAATAGGGTTAAGGTCAGGACTCTTGGGTGCCAGTACTTAGGTGAAAATGATTCCACATGCTTCATGAACCACTCTTTCATTATTTGAGTCCCCATTTTATATCCGTACCATCAGGGAAGAAATGGTGAATTGATGTGATAACCTGCTCATTCAGTATATTCAGATCACCAGCTGACCTTTGAACCTGACCTGAATTTTATTGCCTTATTAATGTTGCTGAGCCTCGACCTGACCAACTGGAGCAACAAATCCATGGAGATTACATGCTGTGATCAAGAATAAATGCATTCCATAAAAATATTAGAGTGTGCGGAAGTGTACATTTTCTAAAAAAAATAAAAATTTAAAAATTAAAAATTAAAAAAATCAACATGGACAATATCATTTTCATATTTGTAAACAACAAGTGTGTTGTTTGTCACTGTGTGGTTTTAAAACATGTTACAAATATAATTTCTTTCCATTAGGACCCACAATTCATATGTCCATTTCCTGTGACATGAACCCTTTACTGAGGGTCTAGTTTGGGTTAGATTGTTTATTTTATATTGACATCTATACATATTAACTCCCTTGAATTACTCATTTCCTCCATGTCATAATAAACAATCTGTTTCAGACATTTGTGCACTAAAGACACTATTGTTTCCCACTTCTCTACCACAAAGCCACTAAGTATATCCACCCCTTTCTATTCAATCAGACATTAGTCATTTTTTGCTTTATCTTTTGTACAAGTAGATTATCCCCCCTCAAATACATTTACATCACTGCCAAAGGGAGGTGCCATTCCGTGAGATGCTTAGACATTTCAAAATTCAAGACAACTGTATGCGCTCAGAAGTGAAGTACAACAGTGATGGCATGTCATGTTTAACATTTGGGCTGGATTTGTGAGAGCCCTGGGAAGGATGGTTTTAGATGCAATGTGGTTCTAATTCTTGCAGCCTGCTCTGGTGGTGTAAGAGTAGTCTTTATCACATGTGGTATCCAATGTCTGGCATACCAGACATGCCCTTTCAATTGTGAAACGTGAATTTCTCCATGGTTGTAGGGTAATTTTGATACCTTTAATCAACTGCATTACCATCAATTTCACTCATTCTTTTTTCAAAAGAATACTTTGATATGTATCTGAAGAGAAAGGAATGAATGTTATCAAAAAAAGACCCAGCAGACACAACCTCATTATTAGCAGTTAATGTAGCTATTGATGTTTTTCAGTATTCACGCAGGAATCAGTCCACCTCAGTGCAGGAGTGAAATACCATACATACCTCTTTAACATTCATTCTCTCATCTATACTGTATGATTGCACTGGAAATAGCTTGCAAATGAATTAATTGGATAAAGGCATAAGTACAAAATAGTCTGGATTTACCGGTAAGAAAAGGACTCATATCCACATGTTTATTCCACTATGGTAATGGTGCCTTTTTAACCCTTACTCTGCTATGTTTTCTTAAACAGTACTCTTTAATATTCAGTAAATTTTGATCATGTAGCATCTGGATTTAGCCGATAAACTGGCATCATACAGAGACATGTTCGGAAGTCACTCAGAATGGCAGCAGGGAGCCAATATACTTCCTTACACCACTATAGTGTCTTGCAGCAGTGTAACAGTTAATAAAGGTGCTGAGTAAGTTCTAGGATTTGTCAGAACTTCTCGTCTCATCTCATTTTCTGAACCGCTTCATCCTTCATCAGGGTCGCAGGGAGGCTGGAGTCAATCCCGGTCGATTCCATGCTCACCAGACCATCACAGGGCGGGCACAGACACAAAACCATTCACACTCACATTCAAACCTAGGGGCGATCAAGAATATCCACTTTGCCTAATGTGCATGTCATTGGACTGGAAAACCAGAACACCCAGAGTAAATTCTATCTGACTATGATCATGTACATGATTTTGAGGAGTTCTTTATGGACTCACCATTGGACAACCTCAAAAAATATGAATGAAAGTTCAAGTTAAAAACATATTGACCAGAATATGGCTTGGCACGGCAAAGTGGGGGGCAGTGGTGGCCTGGTGGTAGGGTGCTGCATTTCTGATCCAAAGGTCGGGGGTTCAAGCCCCACTATTAATTGGATGTCACTGCTGTCCCCCAAGTGCAGCTAACTGGGTTATCAAAGGCCGGCCATGTCTCTCACTGTCTGTGGTGAGAGGCATGTAAAAGAACCATTGCTGATTTCCGTTAAGAGTAGGCTGCATCGCCGTCAGCGTGTTTCTGCCCTGCGATGGCCTGGAGAGCTGTCCAGGGTGTACTCTGCTCTTGTTCAGAGTCGGCTGAGATGGGCGCCAACCTCCCCATGACCCAATTTAGGATTAAGTGGTTTAGAAAATGAATGATGAATGAACGGCACAGTGGCGATCAGCACATCCAACTCAGGGTAAATGGTAGATTAGGCTAAATGGCTGTTCCGAATTGTCCCTAGGTGTATATGAGTGTGTGAATGGTTGTAAGTGTTGGCCTGGCGATGGTCTGGCGAGCTGTTCTGATGTACACCATTTGCCAATTGACAGCTGAGATAGGCTCCAGCTTCCCCGCGTCTCTAATAGGAGTAAGCAGTTCAGCAAATGAGTGAGTGAGAATATGGCTTGGAATGTGAGGGGTGAGGACAGCTTCCGAAATTAAAAATACAAAAGAATATGGACTTAATGTTGGATATCGCACCTGTTGTTGAAAAGGTAAGATGTTTTCTTAGCTAGTAAATTGGCCAGTTGACAAAAATAATTCTCAGACAGCTTACTTACCCTTGTTGTAAAAATTTGTGTAAATTACTATTTATCACCTTTACTGCTTATAGTCAGGGTTGGGGGAAAGGTGAAGCCAATCCTGGCTGACTTCAGGTGAGAGGCGAGGTACAAACACAGGTGGAAACCGGACTACCCAGAGGAAAGCCATGCAGACACTAGGAGAGAATAAGTCAGCAATGAGATTTGGACACAGTATGTTGTTACTGTGAGGTGACAGCGCTAACCACTACACCACATTGGCCCCCCACCCGCAAACAATAATCGGTTGAGAAGGGTTTTATGCATTTACAATGCTTCTTACTTTAGAAACAAAATGTTGCTTCCAAGCTATATGAAACAGAATCCCAATCATACCAAGTAAAGACATCCAAGATTCCAACATTTTCTACATTTCTAGGAATGCAGATGTTCAGATTCTTGGCATAGTATAATACCAGGCCTATGAAGTTCTATGAAGAAGAAATGCTGGATGCAGGGTATAAATTGATGAAGGTCCACACGGTGGGGTCTGAAAAGAAATATTTAGCCCAGCACCTGATAAACTCCACTCACTATATAATCATTATTTCATCCCATTATCTAAACCACTTTATCTTTTATTAGGGTAGCAGGAAGCTGGAGCCTATCCCAGCTGACTCTGGATGTAGGCACAGTACACCCTGAACTGCTTGCCACTGTGGGAAGAAACCGGTGTACCTGTAGGAAACCCATGTAAGCACAGGAGAACATGCAAACTCCACACAGAAACCCAGGACCTTCTTTCTGTAAGCCAACTACACCACCGTGCCACCATAATCATTATCTGACTTCAAATAATGCCTTTTTTTAGCATCTCAGTATTTGTTAGGAAAGCCAATGCAATTTAAATTTATATTTAACCTATGAGAATGGTAGAAAAGACCCAGAGTTGTAATGGTAGTTAGATAAAAAGGCATTTATTAACTCATCACTCTCACTCGTTTGCTGAACTGTTGAGTCCTACTCGGGTCATGGGGCCTCATTATCATCTTTAGCTTTTATTAGGACCCTGGGCAAAGGCACCCATAACAGCTCAAAAAAGTGTCACAGGGCCAACACACAAAGCCATTCACACTCACATCCACACCCAGAGGCAATTTGAAACAGCCAATTAGCTTAATGTGCATATTTTTGGACTGTAGGAGAAAAACAGCGTACCCGGAGAAAACCCACACAAGTACGAGTGGAGAACATCCAAACTGCATACAGAAACCCCCAAGCCCAGAATTAGAACTCAGGACCTTGTTGCTATGAGGCGGGCATGCTAACTACTGCACCATAGTGCCGCCCTGAAATCTTTTAACATACAGTGTAAATAAATACAGTTTAAACATGTTATTTTTTATTAGTACGAGAAAGCATCTGAAGTTTTTACAGTTTAATTAACCTGGCGTTTTTAGATTTTCACTTTTGATATTGTTATTTGGATCTATTTTGGATCAAAGTGCAACACATAACAATAATGGTTACAAGCACGAAGAATATTTTTGACATATTTTGGACAGTATTAAAGACATGCACCTTTCATTGTATGAGTAGATGCTTTCTTTACAATGCAACATTCCAGTGAAAGCCTAACAAGTGCAACTACAAGGGCAAACCTGCCTGTCATCTAATTTCCAGGGGAATGTGTGTCCCAGATGTTTCCTGCCTTTTCATCATGGTATGCACGCAAAAGTCAAATCCCCTCATATCAAGAGGGATCTCAGAGTTCAGAAATAGGAGTCCAGACACCCAGGCTGACATCTGAGAATCTGTCGATTTGCTCCCAAGATCTGTGATCCAGTAACTTGCACACAATTCCCTTCAGGCTGGATATGTCAAGTCAGTTTACATTAGTTCTGTTTGCCATCTCTTTAATCTTTCTCTTAAAGCACAGTGCAGGGTTTTTAAAGGGACTAAATGAAAGCAAACTGTGTTTTGCGTCAGTAATAAATCCATTACTTTGAACATTTTATTTGATACATCTTATTATATGTAATATACCCATCTACTTTATTAGAAACACCTGTACACCTGCGGATTCGTGCAATTATCCAATCATGTGGCAGAACAGCAATGAATAAAATGACCTGTAAATACAAGCCAAGAGTTTCAAAACTTCAAAATGCACCGGGGGTGGGGGTGATCCCAGTGTCTTTGACCATGGCATGGTTGTCGGTACCAGAGAGATTAGTCTGAGTATTTCAGAAACTGCTGATCTCCTGGGATTTTCACTCATAACAGAGTTTACAGAGAATGGTGTGAAAAGCAAATATCAAGTGAAAGTCAATTTTTTGGGTGGAAAGCCCTTATTGTGGATCGGTGCAGCCTCTGCTGTAAATCGGGGCTTGTACCGGTCTGTCACGTTGAATAGGGGGCTGAGCCAAAAGGCAAAGCTCTCAATTTACCAGTCAATCTACGCCCCAACCCTCAACTATGGTCACAAGCTTTGGGTAGTGACCGAAAGAACAAGATCACGGATTCAAGCGGCTGAAATGACCTTCCTTCACAGGGTGGCAGAAGATAGTTTGAGAAGCTCGGTCATCCAGGAGGAGCTCAGAGTAGAAGCGCTGCCCTTCCATGTTGAGAGGAGCTAGTTGAGATGGCTCAGGCATCTGATTAGAATGCCTGTCGAACGCCTTCCTGTTGTGGTGTTTCGGACATGTCCAACCGGGAGGAGACCCCATGGTCAACCCAGAACACGCTGGAGGGACAATGTCTCTCGACTGGTTTGGAAATGCCTTATAGTTCCCCTGGAAAAGCTGGAGGAAGTGGCTGGGGACAGGAACGTCTGGACCTCACTGCCTAGGCTGCTGCCCCTCTGACCCGACCCCGGATCAAGCAGAAGAAGATGATGATGATGATGATGATGATGATGAATCCCTTATTGATAAAAGGAGTCCAAAGAGAAAATTCTAACTACTTCCCAGTGATAGGGAGGCTCATAAAACACTTATTTACTTATTTGAGTTTTATCATGGTGAGCAGAAAAACATAAATTTACAACATTTTTGATGCAGACTGGAAAAATGTCACCTGGTCCTGGTCACCCTGACTGGTGACTCTGTATGTACTGTTGTCTCAGGTGCTTGTTCTTGGCTGACAGATTCATTCATTCATTTGCCAAACTGCTTTATATTACTAAGGTCATGGGAATGCTGAAGCCTATCTCAGCCAACTCTGGGCAAAGCTGGGGTACACCGCGAACAGCTCAACAGTCACAGGGCCAACACACACATACAACCATTCACACTTACACATAGGGGCAATTTGGAACAGCCAGTCAACCTAATATGTATGTACGTCTTTGGACAGTGGGAGTAAACCGGAGTACCTGGAGGAAACCCACACAAGTACTGGGAGAACATGCAAAGACCACAGACAAAAAATCCTTCGGCAAGCCTGGGACTCAAACCAAGCACCTTCTTCATTTTATTTCTGCATAATGTTGCTGAGCCTCGATCTGACCATCTGAAGCAACAATGGCAAGTGATTGCACACTGTAATCAAAACCTTTTAATGGTGGTGTGTGTATATATATATATACAGTAGTGTACAGTTCATATACAGAAATTAATGTAGAGTACATATCAACAATGGAGAATAAGTTAAATATTTGTGCAAAAGCTAAAAGTTCCTAGAGTACATTCTCATACAAAACATTTGGCATTAGCCTTCACAAGGGCTGGAAAACATATTCAGCTTTCACCAGTCAGGCTGGTAAAGAACATAAAAGACTCAGAACTGAAAATAGCCAAAATTGGCTGGGAATAAAAAGAGAAAGAAAACTCTCTACTCTTACCTGAATTGGCATTATATTTATATTATATTATACTGTGTGTGTGTGTGTATATATATATATATATATATATATATATATATATATATATAGAGAGAGAGAGAGAGAGAGAGAGAGAGAGAGAGAGAGAGAAATAAAGTAATAAAGAAAGTAAATATCAAATTGGATTTGTATTAATTCAACACTCTCCACAGTATATGAATTTCAGCATATTCTGTTTAGCTGGTGCTGGTCACAGATGGCTACGGCCAAAGTAGTCCGTTTATGCAAGCAGGAGTCAGGTCTCAATCCATTGCACTGCAGTGCACATTAAACACTAGCCAGGGGCAGTGTGAAACATCTGTATACCTCTTTGTATGCATGTCCACACATGCTGAGACCTTAAAACAAAGATATACAGCGATGTTCGATGCAGTAATTGCAACAAATGCCTGTTATAAATGTACATGCTATTCATTTTCAAGTAAAATGTTTCAATTAAAAATAGTAAGTGTTCAATTTAAACTGACTATTGGATACAGCATGAATACCTTCACTGAAACCTATGAGAATGTTGGGTGATTTGTCTTGGAGCAGGAATCCTGTAGCCCCCAACACATCAAAGTGACTTTATTACCAGATTATGTAATTAATGTGTTGAAATAGAATGTTAACCAAAATGCTTAATTCTCAGAGTTGTATCATAAAGTATGTTAATGGCGCCTAGAAACTGGTAGGTTCCACACACCAAGTTATATATAGAACTCAAGTCATTATGATACATTACACTGGTGTACAATACTGAAGTCATACGGTTGCTTTACTGGTACTCCCTAGTAACTGTCAAACCATGCCTAGCAAAGGTAATTGTGAGCACTATCATATTGCTAAGCTCTATATAGAAATGGAGTGCTGATTCGCTAATAAAACCACTAACTAATTTAAGCCACACGCCTGCCAAAACAGGCTGTCAAGTATTCAACATTAGGTAACTTACGGTCAGTCTTTATTTGTCAGTATTACTGACTAAACAGACATTAGGCATGCACATGAAATATTAACAGTCCCTTTTGCCTTGGACACAAATAATGAATAAATAATTGCCTTTATTTAAACAAATTATATTCTTCATATCAGAATTGAGTGAGTACTGATTGCTGACTGCATTTCAGACAAAGTAAAAACCCTCTGAATCAGTACCTGGCTTTTACTTGCATGACAAGGACAAATACGATGGCTGATGACTTCAACTTATTGGGATAGTGGGCCCTCAGGTTGCGCTTTACCCTCCTAAGGTCACAGGGAATCAGGCAAAGGCGGGGGGCACCACAAACAACTCACCAGTCCATCACAGGGCCAAAAAACATACTATTATTCACACTCACACCTAGGAGCAATTTGCAATAGCCAACTAACTTAATGTGCATGGATTCTGGGAGGAAACTGGAGTTTCCAAAGGAAACCCATGCAGGCACAGGGAGAACATGCAAACACCACACAGAAACGACCTCACCGAGCTCAGGACTCGAACCCCGGACCTTCTTGTTACATGCTAACCACTATGCCACCATAGCGACTGCAACAAATTGAATACCTCTCATAATCACAAAGATAACGCCGCAGCTGATTGCTTACCCAACATGTCATTGGTAACTTAGGTCATGTGAGTCAGTTTCCTATTGTGCCATATGATTTTATCTCCAAACCAGAAGAATGTAAAGAAAAAGACTAATTCTGTTGAAGATTTCTGGTGCAAAAAGTAGTTCACTATTTATTACTTTTATTTAATTTAATTAAATAATTGATATTTAATTAATTAATCCATTCTAGGGCGGCACGGTGGCGTAGTGGTTAGCACGTCCGCCTCACAGCAAGAAG
>JAOUQZ010000027.1:6234307-6262775 GCA_028564935.1 Neosilurus hyrtlii
CATTCATATTCTGAACACCCTGGACAGCTCACCTGGCAATCGCTGGGCAGAAACATACATGAAGGCTTCCAATGGCCAACTCTTTTTGAATGACAGCAATGGTTCTTTTACGTGCCTCTCACCACAGACAGTGAGAGACATAGCTGGCCTTTGATATCCCAGTTAGCTGCACTGGCGGGACAGCAGTGACCACACAGTGATAGTGGGGCTTGAACCCCCAACCTTTGGTTTAGTAAGCCAGCACCTTAACCAGCGAACCAACACTGCCCCAACAGAAGAATAGATTAAAATTAATTTTTAGTCAATAAATACCAACAATTATTGTAATTACTACCTTAATTGTACTTAATTATATTATTGTACTTATAGGTTGTTGGCTCAGATTAAGTAATTTAAGTCTATGAAAAAGTTTTGTATTTGTCAGTAAACAGAGTGCTGTCTGTTCATTTTAAAGAGGGATTTGTTTAGAAGAAAAATATGAAAAGAAATACATATAACAGAATATGTTGTATTTGTTATATATAATGTTGGGTCTCAGTTCTGTAAATCAGTAATGGTTTGTTCTGTCCTGGTCTGAGCAGCAAAACGTTATACACTCGAATTTGATTTCTTTGACTTGAACACCCTCAGGCGTCTGCAGAATGTCAAGTAGTCACACTTCATCAGTAATGAGACCATTTGGCAGCACAATAACCAGACCCAGGCCTCAGTTCCTGCCAGACATGGGTGTCTCAACTTGTATAGTGGTCTAATTCCAATTGCCACCTGACAGACTTTCGACCGAGCTCAGACACCATCCACAACTCCTGCACTGTCAGTATCATTTACAAAGAACTTACTACCATGGAAAATCTCTTTATTTATATCACCTACTAATTATGCTGGACTGCTACTGCTCAGTCCTGTCTACCGATTTCAGAACTTTATTTTTCCTTTCGGACACCGGTGTCGCACCAATGTTCGATTCCTAATCCGAAACACTCTACAGTTCTTCGGGAAGCTGCTTTCCCACCTTGCCCTGCAACTCTGATCTTGAGTACACACCCTGGACGGCATGTTTGGATTTCCCCTACCATTTATCACTCCGCTTTCTGTGGCTACTCTACTCTATTTTTGAAGCCTTTCCATAGGCTGCAGAGTGCTGCTGCTACCTGTTGCTTGTGAAGAGGTTGTGTAAGTAAACAGTAGATTGAAAAAAAATAACATACAGCCATGGAAAAAATTAAGAGACACATTTTAATGAATATTCCCATTATAAGTGGTCTCTTAATTGTTTTCCATGGCAGTCTTTTCATGTTATTTAGAAATGTCAACATTTGAAATTCAGCCGTACATGAATGCCCCCGAATTTGATTGCTGAAAGTGGACCGCCTGAAATCCCCAGCAACAAAGGTTAATGCCAAACATTTCAGGTCGGTTACACCTTGAACAGCTCGCCAGACCATCACAGGGCCAACACACACAACCATTCATACTCACACCTAGGGTAGCCTGATGTGCATGTTTTTGGATTGTGGAAGGGAACCGGAGTACCCAGAAGAAACCCACGCAAGCACAGTGCGAGCAAAATTAATAAACTCCTGGATCCAGACCGTGATCCGGATATGCTCCGGGTGCTTGCCAGGCTCAGACCTCATCCCCCCACCAACTCTGGTGAAAATCTGTTTAGTAGTTTTTTTGCATAATCCTGCTTACAGACAACAAAACAAACAGATGTTGGTGAATACATTTCCTCCCCTGCCAAGCAGTGGAGGTAAATAATGAAATTAAAGATTTTTACATTTTAAAAACTACTGTAAAGAGATGTGTAAAGATGAGACTGAGATACTTTGGCCATATAGCAAAAAGCAATGGGTTAGAAAAACATATACTAGCAGGAATGGTATTAGACAAAAGATCTAGGGGTAGGCAAAAGACTTGATACACTGACAATGTGAAAAAACTAACTGGTATGAGACTCCATGAAACATTTCAAGCTGCACAAGATCATAGTTGTTGGCGCCAGTTCATCAGTCCAAGAGCTGCAGTGTATCAATCATGATACCTCTGCATAAAGCAGAAGATAAAGAGCAGTAAACAGTAAAAAAAAAATCACTTATTAGAATTAAAATATTGTGCAGTTTTATTATGAAATGAGCTAAAGCTTTTAGTGAACATCTTTACAGTTTTTCTGAGGATTTTGACTGTAACACTTGCTCTTTTTTTGTTTCCTTCCCTGTTACCTTCATTGGGTTTTTGTCGGAAAAGTGGTCTCTGGTGGAATCTGTTGCTTTCTTTACTGATAGACAAGCAGTTCTTTGTATATAATAAATATTGTATTCCCACACAAATACACACATAGTATTGCAAAGGGCACCTTGTGGAATAATTATTTTTCCAACACGGACTCGGTTCTCTGTGTTAGTTTTTCTAGCTTTTCCCCAATCTGATAAGGATCAGGTTTGACGTCATTGTGAACTGCCATTTTTTTTCAAAGGTGTTATCTGAGAAAGACAAGGCAACAACTCTGTGAACTTGAATCTGCTTGCATGCTTATCTAAAGTAAACTTTAGATCACACGATTAAAAATCCATTATTTATATATTTATATTATTAAGCCTAACATTTTTATGAGAGAATAAATTAAGATTAGGAAACCATCCTGTGTAAACACAATGCACTTTTCAGTGCTCTCAGTGTACTATTGCTAATGCTAATGAATAAAATTATGACTACATTAGGTTCATTTATACTAAAATGTTATATATTGCAAGAAAATACTCATAGTGGTCTTTTTAGTGCTCTGTACTAGGTATATGGCATGCTCCAGTGACATACCGCTGTCACTGGAGCATGCCATTATATCAGACAACTTCATTTCTTTATTCTGATCGATTTGCACATGGGGCAGCATGGTGTCACAGTGTTTAGAACATCCACCTGATAGTAAGAATAAGCAGGTGTTTACCTGTGCCTGGGTGGGTTTCCTCTGGGTGCTCCGGTTTCCTCACACTGTCTAAAGACATGCACTTTATGCAAATCAGATATTCTCGATTTTTCCCTTGGTGTGAATGTAAGTGTGATTGGTTGGATGGTTATGTTGCACTGTGTTGGTCTGTCAAGCTGTTCAGGGTGTAACCCGCCTTTGCCTGGAGTCGGCTGGAATGGGCTCCAGTGACCCTATAAAGGATAAATCAGTTCATACAGTGAGATGAAATGGGAAGTTTGCATGTGTTGGTTTAAGTATTGCATTAAACCATCAACTGTCATAAGTAGCGTTAACTGAAATCATCATCATAATTTAATGTTATGAAAAGTACTGCAACTGAAATGTGAACACTGTTGTCGTTTGTGACATAAGTGCTTGTGTAATCACCCAGTAGGGTGTAGGCTGTTACATTGCCGAGTTCCTTCACTGCTCTGTCTGTTCCCAAGGATACAATCCGGTATGGTTGAATTGTGAGCTTTGCCCTGTGAACTGGTCTTTTGGACAATAAGAAAAGCAATAATCTGTGAACTGACAAGAAGATCACAATAAGCGCCTCGGTTTTCAAGCCTCCACCAATTCACTTAAATTAGTTCCAGTAATATTTCATGGCTAGACTTGAATAATGGATGCAACGGATGGAAGTTTATCATTATTATTTAATGAACTTTTCTTAGCAGAACACTTGAATGTGGTTTCTTAGAAACATGCCTATACAGCCTTCTTGCTGTCTATATTGAACCAACAGGTGACTGGGTATCCTGATAGAAGCTATCTTGAATTACTTTCCATGAGTTTTTATGAAAAGAATGCGCCTGACACATGGAGTTGTTCGTGAGCTCGTAAAAAAAAGATGTCAACTAACCATAATAATTCACCATTTTATTTCCGACCCCATTTTTCTATTTCTATGATTGCTATCAAATTTGTTCGTGTGTGATACAGATGCAGAGCCAAAACCTATATCCTAAATATTTCCCCCATAAAACTGCAGGGTGCTATGGAACATCTACCGAGTCTCATAAAAAGGAATGCTCTGATGTCTGCCTGGTGAAAAGTGGATGATTTAGACAGAAGAAGAAGCGCACGTGATTCTTGATAGCCTGGTGGCTGGGTTTCAAACATTCTTCATTTAGATGGGCTGTTTACTGACTCTAAGCTACAACAGATCAGAAATGAATGAGAGAAGTGTTAGAGTGGGATTATCTCAGGGTCAGATCAGCTCCAGATGTCCACGGTTTGCATTTATAAACGGCCTCGAGAGAAATGCACTTTATAATACTGATTATCAGCATGTGGGATTAATTTGTACTCGCAGTGATTAGTTAAAAACAATCTGTTTATGGCATCATGTGTAGAAAGTTAATGCTCGTGCTGATCATTTACTCCATTCTGGTAAAGACTGTGCTTGGTGTGTAAAATATCCAAGCTGGGTTTCTTTTTCAGTTCTCAATGAAATCCACCGGTCTTTGTTTGATACAGGCCGGCTTGTCACACTCCAAGTCTATAAAATATCTGACACCGCTTGATACTCGTATGTTAATACCACACTTGTTAATACCACACTTTTTGTGCGTTCCAAATGGCGTTCTGTTGCAGCGCTCGGCCTCAGAGTGGCACGTTAGCTAAGCAATTGCTGGCCAAAGTCTTGCCCTTACCTCATCATGTAAGTTGTGTCCACATGTTTGTAATTTTTATTGCTCTGTTCCTTTGAACTTGGGGATGTAATATAAAAAAAGAGGCAGGGGAAGAGGGGGTGGGGGGGAATCAAAGCTTACCATCGCAATCGACACAAGTGCAGTGCACAGCTGGATTTATTGAAATGTCTGAAGAAATAATGAAACAGACAGAGATGTAAGTAACTAAAGGATACACTAATAATAATAAGCTTTTGAGGAAGGTAGCACCAGTTACTATGTTGGCCAAACAAACTAGAGTTTTGTCCCTATTTTTTATGGCAGATTGGAAATGTAAACGATGCTGGGAAAGAGAGGGCTTTGCCTGTAATTTTCTCAAATGAAATCAGGCAATAATACAGGTGCTGAAAGGGTGTGGCTGAACCGTAAGCATTTGTTGTGTAACCCTAACCAAACTCGGGCTCATATGAAGTTTATTAAGGAAATATCGTTTTTTTTATGTTATGCTGTCATGCTTCACTTCCGCTTGATTCCATAATGACTGTCCGTCTACTGTTGCAATGCACACATTACCATAAATATTACAGATCATCACCATTTATGGCGTGGATATTGGGACTGTTTAACTATACAAGATTATCGATTTATGTCAGAATCTGATAACCAATATGTCCAACATCTTGAATTTGGATTCCACACAGTAGCTCAAAAACACCATTACCAATCAGCACCATTTTTGGAGTAGGTGTAGGGACTGGGTAACTACACAAGCCTGTTGATTTTTGTCACAGTCTGATATCTAATATGGATGCATTCCTCACACTAGCTTAAAAATGCCATCACCGATCATAGCCATTATTGGTGTGGATGTTGGTACTGTTTAACTACACAAGCCTATCAATATTTGCAAATCAATATTTGGTGTAATATCCAATATGGCCACCACAGCTGCCATCTTTAACTTGCATTAAATTTAAAATGCCATCACTGATCATCACTATTTTTGGTGTTCATCTTGGGACTGGGCGTACCTTTTAAAAAGTGTGTCACATGGAGTGAAAGGTATTGCCCACTTTGCAGGGCTTTTTTGTTTTAAAATCCCACTTCCATTCCCGATTCCCTTTCCACCCACTTATATACCATTCATGCAGACTTCTCACTCCTTCTATTCATTATGACATATTTTGCTAATGATTGTCAAGATATCCTCTTGTATTTTTATTATTATTATTTACTATTATGTAATGTTTATAGGTTGCATATATATATATATATATATATAAATCTTGATAGTTGATAGATAATTGTTAATGTATTGTTTGTAGAATTGTTTATATGAATGAGGTTTTTGTTTGGTTTTTTTTTTCCAAAAAATGTGGGTGGTAAATGTGGCTTTTTTGATTAAAAAAAACCTGTATAAAGATATTTAGTAAGAGCTGTTTGCTTTTTTTGTTTTTTTGTTTGTTTTTTGTACTGTAATGTCTATATTTATGCACTTTTATGTACTCTGTTTCCATTATTTGTTGTCTTGCTATAAACAGTGTAATGTTCTCAATAATGTACTTTTATGTATTGTGCTGTTTTAGGTAGTGTACTTGATGTATTTTGTTTTATTTTTTGTTTTTCTGCCAAGGTACAATAGACGTATATTAGCTATTTGATAACTCTGGTGCAATTACTTTGCGGTGCTGTGCTGTGCTGTCCCTGCACAAATACACAATAAAATGAAATAAAAAGATGACTGGAACCATTTTGTATTCTTTTGCAGTTGTCACTATGTCCGATGATTAACCTTTGGAAGTTGCAATAACACACCGAGTTGCGTAAAGCAAAAGAAGCCGTTCTGCTTCACCATCCATTTCATGACGGTAGATGCTTCTTATCCTGCGGTATGTGGGTGATGCTGGTACTCACCATACCATGGACTCATATTCCTAGGTTTCAAAGAGAGAGACAGCGCGCTTATCAGACACATTCTCAATCTTCTTCAGCAGTAGACAACGTCCGCAGGGCAAGCCGAAAATGTTTGTTTTCATAGTGAATGTTTGTGGATATACCAGATCACGGAAGCCAGGGTAATAGCAGTTTGTGTTTGTTTGTTATATTTGTCTAAATCTGAGGACTTCAAGAGAAAAGTACCTCATTTATCAAGATGTGTAGATTTGAGCGTCTTAACATGTGCTTAGCTAAAAGGTTATCATACTTTCATGTTTTTCAAAAATTTACTGAAACCATGTCAACATGTGGCAAGTTGTATGTATCATTAAGAAAAATATATTATTTGGTCTTTAGTAAAGGTTATGTGTGATGTATTATGTGAAGTATTCTCATACAAAGTGTAGTATATCTAAAAGCAGAACTGTTTAACTAACTATGAACATTTGATTTTAATGTAATTTGTTTTCCCCAGTGGATTGGTTAATCATAGAACAGTGATGTTGTTGCCTTGGATGTCCTGACAACAAAGTTAATCACCAGGAATTAAAACTCTTTGCCGGTTCATTTGGTAATACTATTGTTCCAATGCAGGTTGATGTCATAAAATCTTTGAATGCTTGTGTGTAGAAGTGATATTTTTCCCAACTGAAGAAAAAAAAAATATGAGTAACAGCTGGTCTTTAACAATTCTTTCCAAGTGATATTGAGCTGAAACTTCTGCCGTATCAAGTTTTTCTTTTCTGATTTAATGAAACATACCTGCAGTTATTCTCAAATATGAGCAACTGTTACTTCCACCTGTAATTAATCACTGCATGTCGGAAACAAAAATAAAAACCCCAGTTTGTAAGCTTCCTAAGCAAATTAAACAGCTTGAATAAAACCAAACTCATCACAAACACAAAGCAAGACTTGTTTTCTAGCAACCTACACCATAAGTTTCAGTTCACACTGTCAAGTTTAGGGGCCTTTAGCAGAGCTCAAAGAACTCGAGTCAGTATTGCAGGTAATGTCGACTGAGGTCTCCGTCTGGTTTTAGCACCTTTGTGGAACAAGCAGTAACCAGCGCACGCACAACCACTCACCACAAAGTATAAGTGTGGGAAATGTCAACAAACGCTTGACTGCTCATTGGTTCCTGGAAAGGCCACCAGTACTTCAGGCATTACTCCAGGCATTTCATTGTGTCCGTGTCATTCTTTCCCCCCTCTCCATTCAGAATTGTGTGACCTCAGACTACTAATCTTGTGTAATGGGTAAATACTAAAACAAAGGCTTCGGTGAAATACAGGAAAGACAAAGACGCACAACCAAGATGATATTTGTAAAGCACTCATTTCTTTTTTGAGCAGGTTCACCACTTTGTATTTGTTCAGAACTTATGAGAAAAGGTAAAAGAGAAATAAATCATTAACTTGTCTTTATTTTACACAGAAATGATGCCCCATGACAAAGGTCATGTCAGTTTCTGTAATGTAATTTGAAATGTGATTTCTGTTATGACAACATAGTGTCAAGTAACATTGCATGTGAATGAGACATAATTTACTTTTGCTTGCCTGACTGCTATAAGAAACAACAGGGGAAAAAAATTTTTCATCTACAGTTGGTGGGATCATTTTTACATGGGGGTCAAACAAACAATGGGTTGCCATGATATATTGATGTGTTTGCTCAGAGTCAAGAGCTGAACACTGTTTTTTTCCCTCAGTATTTGGACACGTCATTTCCCAGCAGTTTTTTCTCACAAATGATCTGAGTGCTGGAATTAACCTCTTAAACACCCAGGGGTCAGTCTGATTGAATATTAAAGGATTTTGAGATTTCAGCAATGTTTCCAAGTACTATCCCTTCGAAGCTACTCAAAAGCAAGGGTATGTAAGGGTATATGCTGAATAATACACAATTTACACATTGTAAAAATATATGTATATATTTAGGACATTTAAAGGCATTTGGTCATGAAATTCTAAAATGTTCGTTGATTCAATTGATAAATTGTATGTAAAATGTACCTCAGATATTTTAAGACTTGGGTGCCATAATGCATCCACATGTGCAATGTCTTTAATTTCTTAAGGAAAGAGTCCGAGTTCTTGGGTGGATGGTGTTACATGGGGCACACATGTGAAATTTGTACTTTCTTCGGGACCTATAGAAGTCTGCGTAGGTACTTCATTTTGGTAATTGCATGCTGCAGTCAACTAAGGTGTGGTTTGATGTGTTCAGCACTCATTCACGGTTAAGGTGACCAATTTCCTTTAAGAATTCTTCAATTTGTCACTGTTAAGGAACTCTTAAAAGTTATATGCAGATACGCAGACACCTGCAGTATGTCTCTTATCAGAAAGAGTTTCCTTTTAGGACCCTTACAAGGACGAACCCTTAACAAACTCATATAGAACTATTAGTTAAGAGTATAGCTACCAAATTCTACACATTTAGGGGAAATCTATTTCACACTTCAATGTGTAACACCAGGATACTTCTTCATTTGCTTGGGTATGCCTACCAAGACCTTATAACAAAGTCATATAGTAACATACAAAGAAATGGCCTGCATTCTAATATTTGCTTAGACCGTGTTAAGCCTTGATTGCAGCATGCAATCTCCATGGCACTGTTATTTCGTTTGGTCAGATCAAGACTCAGGAACATTGTGTGGCAATAAAATGAAGCCAGCTGACAACCTAAATTTACTGAATGAGCAGGTTCTCCCCTCAGTAGACCTTTTCTTCCCTGATGGCACGGATATAAAATTGTGAAAGAGTGGTCCAGGGAGCATGAGGAACTATGTTCATGAACTGGCGCCACATATTCTTGACCATAACCCTATAGAAAGTCTTTGGAATGTGCTGGAGAAGACTTTATGGTGTGGTTTAATTTTCCCATCATCCATTTAAGATGTCGGTGAAAAATTAACCGGTCCAAACTCTTGGTGGAAATAAACATTGTGATGTTGTTTATGTTGTCTAAAAACAATGCCATGGTGATTGCATGCTGTGACCAAGGCTAAAGGTGGCCCAACAGTGTGTAAATGTTTTGGGCCAGGCACCCGTTACCTTTTCCTTCTCGCATCTTGGACAACATGTCCCACAATACACAATATAGATATATCCATTTAGCATATTGTAGCCATGATAGGAGCCACATGTATCCTTTCCTCCATATTTAGGAATAAACTCTACTTATGACTTTATTACTGTACCCTACCTGTACATTAAGAAGTTGTTGCTAACATTGGAACAGACCCTGAAATCTGAAATTGTTGACCCCCCCGTTAGGTAACTCACCCATTCCGTGCTACCTGTACATGTCACCAGGTCTATTTGGTGCAATTTATACTGACCGATTTGTGCAAATTAGAAGCTGTTTTGTGTGTTGGGAATCGTATACGGTACAAAACCATCCAAGATAGCGGAGTAGAGGTTTTGGAATTACAAAGCCAGGACAACTAAACTGGTCATGCAGTGTCTTCAGGACACTATACCCTGGCTTTGTCTTCTAGTGAGACAAAGCTGCCTGTCTAGAAGGGGGTGGGGGGGGTAGTTTTTGGCGAATTCTAGACCTTATATGCTCAGACAGATTCCCCTCCCCCTTTTTTGTAAGTTAAGGGTAATAGATATAAATCATGCCATGCAGCTAGAACACTGGTTATTATCTCCTGACTAACACAATGTATACTTTATTTTTTCTCCTTGATTCAGAATGCAGATGTGTACTGAGGCTTTTCTCCTAAGGATAGGCATTCAAATATTAAGTCCAACCAAAGGGTGAATTCAAGATGGCCTTGTGTTCCCTAATGGCCACTGGAATCTGGATAGTTGGATGACTGGTTCCTGTGTGTCCTCACAAAGTAGCAGGCCATCTGGTTCATCTACTGCCATCACCCCCATTATGGTACTCTGTCTCAGTGTGAACTCACAAAAGTCCTCAGAACACCAAAGCAGCTCGCACAGTTTATGGGCAGGAGGCTAGATACTAAAACATGTCCTTGTGACTTCTTTCTACTTGCTCACTGACCATGAGATATTCATAACAGAGGAAGTCCAGTGGGGGGAAGGCTCTATTGGTGAGAGATAGTCCCCTTATAGGCAGGGAGCAGTATGGGGTCACATGGGTACTGGAGGTCAATCTTATATAAAGTCAGAACTTTATACAAGCCTGCTTGTATTCTGAGTTCTGAGTCCTTCTTGGTTTTGTGATGATGGAATCATCCTTGATTAGCCTCACTGAGTAACCACTGGGGCTGTATAATGGTAGGTGTACAATCCTTCACATACTGTACAGCAAATAATCTTTCCTGAAGCCCTGAAGTGTTCAGCAACACTTTGCTTCCTATGTTTGCATTCGATAGTCCGAGTGCTCTGATGTCTGGGCAACTTGGTGGTATACTGACTATATCAATTTTACAGCAAAAACGTCCTGGGTCCGAGTCTCAGGCTCGGGCGTTTCTGTGTACCTGTTCTCCCTGTGCCTGCATGGGTTTCCTCCGGGTACTCTGGCTTCCTCCCACCATCCAAAGATATGCAGATTAGGCTAATTGGCTGCTTCGAATTGCCTGTATGTATGAATGCAAGTGTGAATGGTTGTGTGTGTTGGCCCTAAGATTGTCTGGCGAGCTGTTCAGGGTGTATCCCACCTTCTTCCAGTGACAGCTCCAGCCTCCCCAATAGGATCAAATGGTTCGGAAATGCATGAGTGATTGAGTGCTTGGGTGTCTTCCTTTTCAAGTAGCTCTGCTGTTTCAAATGAACAACACACCTGAAGGAAACCCAGACAGGCACGAGCAGAACATGCAAACTTCACACAGAAAGACTGTAACTGGTTCGAACCCAGAACGTTTTTGCTGTGAGGCGTCAATGCTAACCACTATACCACTGTGCCACCTCAGCATGCATATACTGTACACTATATTCCACATAAGCTTTATCTTATAATCTTCATTCATACTGAGTTATTTTAATTGGAATTTAAATCCAACATGCACATTTTGATTACATCTATATGTTTCAGCAAAAGTTGTATCTTTTTGGTTGTACTGTATTGTGGAATTATGGGATAATGAGACACCCTCATTATACTGCAAATCAGATGTGTTAAATGTGTCTCTCTCATTTCTTCACTGCAGTCTGAAGCATCAAAGCATGAAATAAAATTTCAGTGTCTCCAGTGTGGCGGGTTGGCAGCTGACATTGCCTTTTATATGGTTGCCCTCCTGCGAAAATGTGATAGCAAAATATTTATACAATATCTAATATGGGGCAAGCAAGCATGCGCCACAGATTTTTTAGTGTTTGTAGGAATGGGATGTTTATTGACAAATGTATCACTCTGGGATTTAGACAGCCATGGTAACAGACCTAAGTCTCTAGTTTATAAAGAATGGTTTAAACATTTGAACATTTTATAAATGGCTAAAGGTACGGTTTATAGTGTATTACATTTATTATTCAAAACAACATACATATCACAAACCCAAGTGTAAATAAAAACAGAACCCAGATCCCATATATCTGTATTTTTTCATAGTAGAACATAGAAAATATATCATACGTTAACAATGTTGACAGTACTATTTTACTATTTCATGGAAAATCTTTTTGCTCTTTTTAATTTTGATGACAGCAACACACGGGGCAACAAAATGCTGGAAATGTAGGTGAGACATACAGTGAAACAGCTGGAGGAACATTATGCAGCTACTTTGGTTAATTGGCAACAGCTCTGTAACATGATTGGATATAAAAAGGGCATTTGGGCAGAGGTTCAGCAATCTGCAAAAAACTCTCCAAACTGTAGAACAATTTCAGCATAATGTTCTTCCACCTTCAGCTGCGAAGACATTGAATGTACATGATATCATCAAAAGATTCAGAGAATCTGGAGAAATCCCTATGAACAAGGGACAAGACAGAAAAACAATAGTGGATGCCTGTGACTTTCAGACCCCAGGCAGCACTGCATTAAAAACAGGTTTGATCCTTCATGCAAATCACTGCATGGGCTCAGGAACACTTCCAGAATTCATTGTCTGTGAACACAGTTCACCATGGCATCCAGAAACGCAGGTTAAAGTTCTATCAGGCAAAGAAAAAAACCATAGGTGAACATTTTCTAGAAATACAGCCGTCTTCTCTGAGCCACTTAAAATGGACTGAGTGGAAAAATGCTTTGTGGTCAGACAATTCAAAATGTAAAACTTTATTATGTCATGTCATGTCATGTCATTTCCTGAACCGCTTAATCCTAATTAGGGTCGCGGGGAGGCTGGCGCCCATCTCAGCTGACTCTGGGCAAGGGCAGAGTACACCCTGGACAGCTCGCCAGGCCATTGCAGGGCAAAACTTTATTATTATCATTATTATTATTATTATTATTAGTAAATATGGACACCATGTCCTCTAAACTAAAGAGGAGAGGGGACATTCTGTTTGCTATCAGCACTTAAGTAAAAAGGTACCATCGCTCTGCAAAGTGTATATCGAGGGGTGACAGCAACAAGTAGATATCTCCACAAAATGCTAAAATTGACCTTTTGACCTTTTGGGTTTTTTTTCCCTATCGCCTTCTACGTGCTCAATGAATACCAACCTCGTCACGTGCTCAGACACGTTAAAATCCAGTAACAACAAGAGTATATCTCCAAACAGAGCATTGCCATTGCATGCTCTACAAGTTGATAGCAGGAGATATCAACTTCCTGCAGCTGCATTTTCATAGTTATTTCCCTTTCATGATTCTATACAGTAGAACGGGCGTAGAAAATTTCTTTATTTAATAAGAACTTTGTTAGTATTTGCACTGTGTTATAAAATGTAATGGAGATGTACACTTGTTGCACTAGAAGACCTACATAGTAGAGTTCCTTGGTCTTTCTACACAGACCCATGATTAAAACCTGACTGCAACAACTGTATATCTCAAAACAAGCATTTTAAATCAATAACTTTGAAATGAATCACATCCAGATACATAGGTGAGGTGATTCTTAAGTGGTTTAGCTACCCAAATACAATGGTGTATAAAAAAAACAGTGAACAAACTGATTTTATAAGTAAACCTAAATGTTCTCAAATGTTGCTGTCAGCCCTCAATATATACTATATAATAACTGAATAGTCATATAGCTTTATATACTGTCCTTTAAAAAATAAGAATATAACCGGACTTCTCAGAAAATTAAACACCAAGCTGTAATAATCACAAACTCACTTTGACAAACAAGCCATCCTTCAAACTTTCAATTTAAACAATCTTTCATTTAAATTATTTTATCTGAAGACATGTTGTATGGAAATATTTAAAACCATTAAAAGCACTATCATTCATGAAAACTGTATATTCTTTTTAAATGCTTCTGGTCCCCAGAAACTCACCGTGCTGTCGTCTTCAATTGTTCCATTTCCCCTTAAAGAGAAAGTGCTATGGTTGTTGAAGAAAATAGCCTAAATATCATGAATAGTGTTATCTAACAAGACGTAATCATTTATATAGATGAAAATTTGGTTTAAGAAGGATACTGGACATGAAGTGGGTTCATACATATCATTTGTAAGCATATGCAATCTCACATTGTCTTTGAAAACTGTTCAGCCCACAAGATTTCAAAAAGTCTGTGATGCAATCCATTTCTATCCGCTCCAAATCGGGTTCAAAAACTATCAACTCCTTTCCATTTGCAACATGAAAAGCTATTAAGGGCATTAAACTGTGTGTGTGTGTATGTATATATATATATATAAGATCTTGAGTCGATATATTTATATATATATGGTCATATATGGGGGTTAAACCATGAATGTGGAGGAAGGGAAGGTGCAGCTCACTCCCCCACTGCCACACATTTACCCTGCTGGTTTGGGTAACCAGCAGTGACCTTTCGATCCCAAAGCTGCTTCTCTAACCATTATTTAACCACATATCTAATTTATTCTCATTAAATTGTGTAATTTCTAATTGCACCTTCCCCATGAATAATTTTCACAGAAATGCTTGCAAACTATATAAAAATAATCACTATGGTACAGAGTATATTTCTGAAAAGTCTTGAAGCTCCAGCTTTTTTGAATCATAAAATACAGCAACATAAATATAGGATTTTAACAGAACTGACGTAGCAGATTTGACAAAGTTCTTGGGGACTTCATATGCTCAAAACGCCAAAATGTATTCATTTCCTGTCTTTGTACATATACAGCTTAAATTGTCAACACATGAAGGTACATTCATATCAGAACAGATCTGGGCACATCCAATTTAATAACTGTAGAACTGATGCTAAAGTAGTGACAATGGTATTGGGGATGCAATACATTATTAATTCAGCATTTGTGCACAAGTGTTGCATTTTTTTTACATGCATTTGGGTGTGATTATACCATGTGATTTAAACAAAATGAAAAATCGATGATTTCCTTTTTAATGATGATTTAAAAAATTATTGGGTATATAATGAATGGGACATAAAATATGCATTTCTATGAGAATGACCCATCTAGGTTTTACTCAATATGGAGTTAATGTTTACCTGTAGGTTTGAAAACATCTTTTTATTTTGGTTATATAAATTACACTTGCGGGCAGAGATTATAAAATAAGTACGTCATGGACAAGACAACATTTTGACGTGAACTTTTTCTAGTATGGTGTCAGAGTAAGAGGACCAAGTGTGTGGTTTCCTTTGGCAAAAAAAAAACAGGTGACAAGAAATTCTCAATGCTTTGAATTTCTGGTGGATACATTTGGTTGTCCATTTAAAAAGGGAAATTCTTAAAAATACAATAGAGTGTGGACACAAATTTAAAATACTGTTTTTGCATTCTGTTAGCATCACAGACTTAATGATACCATATGTGGCGTTCAGATATTGTTATTCCACACATTCTCTTTTTCGTTTTCTCCCATCATGGTGGCATTTCCCGTCTGTTTTGTTCATTTTGCAGACTAGAAATGTGACAACCTTGAAGAAAACACCTGGACTAGTTTGAAACGCCATTCACATTTGATACTGTCAGCTCGCTGTGGACGTGGGAGTTGTAATTATGAAACATCTGTAATTAAATATCAGGGCAGCACGGTGACTTAAAGGTTAGCACGTCCACCTCACAGCAAAAAGGTCTCGGGTTCGAGTTCCGTGCTCAGGCATTTCTGTGTGGAGTTTGCATGTTCTCTCCATGCTTTCGTGGGTTCCTCCAGGTAGTCCGGTTTCCTCCCACAGCCCAAAGACATGCACATTAGGCTAACTGGCTGTTCCAAATTGCCCCTAGACGTGAGCGTGACTGTGAATGGTTGTGTGTGTGTGCTGCCTTGCAATGTTCTGGCGAGCTGTTCGGGGCATTTCATCCAGTATCCCCACGACCCTTGTAGGATTGAGCGGTTCGGCAAATAAGTGAGAGATAAATTCTTGTTTTGCTGGTGATATATGAACAAGCTAGATGAGCAGCTAGATTTGCAAATCACAAAACTGAGTTCATGAACATTATGAGACCAAACAGAATGTCTCGACATTAATTCTGGGTCATTGTAAGTGCAGAACCATTGTGTAAAGGTTAATGATTTAATTCTCACTGACCTTTCTATTGCTTTACATGGCTGTGCGCCGACATCCACAAATATCCAGCATGCTTATGATAGAGGCACTCATGAGGTCTTGTCTTGCCGCTGGGTCACAAAACTTGTCTTACAGAACAAAGGACCATTTGGTTGAATATCACAGAAAAACAGTCAAGTGTATTGTCTAAATGGGGATAAAAATCCAATCCACTGACTCACACAGCTGTTAATGGTTGTACAACTCAGAAGATTTTAGAATAAAAATTTTGGATATTTGAGAAGCAAGTTGCTGAGATTTTATTTTTGTTTGTTTTGTCTTTGAAAAATCCTTGATATATGTGGATTCCATCTGTGATATAATCCTATAAAAGTAACACTACTGCAGTTCACGCAACAGGAATTACAAATTAGTTTCTCCCAACAACAACACGTCCATTGGATGTTTTGCTTTACACATTTATGGGCCTTATATGTTATCATATAACTTACATGAGAATATTTCTTCTTTGTTGTAGCTAGTAAAATTGTCACCCAGGGCAGCTGGCATGTCCCTACCACGGTTGTTCCCTGATGTGAACGGAATGCAAACATCTAAAGACGGGTATCGAGGAGACGGCACACGAGATGTTTGAAAAGGTTGAGTTTCGTGTTTTGAAATATTTAAGACTTACAGAGTGCATATTTGGATCTGCCCCTGACAGAGCTCGATGTTTTGCCTTGTTGTATGGCAGACACCCCCTGTTGTTTCTTTCCTTTTCCTCCTGGAGCAATCGCCAATGTGGTGCAACTCATTTGGCAACATTCCTCTTACCTTTTAAAAGAGGCCATGGCAGCAAACACATAGGCACATAAAAACAAACTCTCAAGGACAGGTTAATAGCACCCAGAGTCCACAGTGGAAGAAGGAAGGGGTGGGGTGATGGGGTATGATGCCCAAAGGGCTGGGAGTCAAGGTAACTCACATTTACCAGGATTCAACCAAAGGCTGATGTGCAATTCTGATTGACGCCACTTTTTATGCCTAAGGATGGCATGGCACTTGATGGTGCTGTATAGAGTTCTGCACTTTACCTAAGAATGTGTGAGAATAATACCGTCATTGTGGAAAACTGTGTCCGAATTGGTTATAATAGCACCTATTAAAAAAAAAGGTTTTTGAGTCAAAGCCAACATGACATTTAGCCCTGTGCATTGTCATCTTTGAGTTAATACGTAACTGAACGAGGGGAGAAAATGGCTCTGAACTATTCTATAAGTCCACCGTGGTGCAAATAAAAAGAAGAATGTGACACCATAAAAGTAATGACTTTCGGAACAAAATAATGATACCGGCAGATGTTATTACTCCAAATTGTGCTGCAGACATTCCATTAAACTTCATTTTACCTCCATAGTGCAAATGCAGCCTCTGCTCCCTGAAGGACACATTAAAAAAATACCCTTCACGTCATTAGGTGTTTGTTTAAATCCAAAATATTCCATTTATTAAAGCTCTTAAATGAGATGGAAATGTGAACTGTAGAATAACATTGTAAATGAGGCTTGTGACTTAATTAGAGAAGTGATGTTCGCCTGGGGGCTAATGCTGAACGAATGATTTAATGGCGAGCAAGGGAGTGTGACTGTGTGCATTTTTTCTCACTTCTAATTCATTTCAACAGGCAATGCCACAGGATAGAGAGCAAATGCACCGCAGTTTGTTACTTTCCATACCTTCAGTACATACTTTGAATCGAATAAATTGAATTGTGGAAATCAATAATTTAGTAAGTCTGCACAACTAATGATTGAGCCTTAGAGGGACAGCACTGCACAATACAATCAAGAAATAAATTCTCAGAGACATATTTCACATGCAACACCTGGCCACTAAGAGCTGGAACATGTTTGCATACCGACCACCGCCTTTTTAACCCCTTAAACCCATCTGCAGGTCCAGACTTACATTCCTCCCGCCTATAACCACATACCTTTTCCTATGAGTACTCAAAAACCTAAGTTTAATATCTATAACTTAAAAATAAGCTGAGAGTATTTGGTTAAATCAACAAAACGACTCATATTACACCCAAGATTTAAACATCACAAACTCCAAAACACAGAGATGGTGTGTCCTGGCAAGGAATGGTTCTGACAGTAAATAGTATTAAGCAAGCCTACGAAAAGTCAAACTGATCTCTGTTTAAACATCCTCCCAACAGCAGGCTCTGGCGTACTTCTGTCAAAAAGAAACACTACCTGTTGACATTGCGCGTGTGGTAGACATTTTTACGTCAGAGATTCCCTGATTCCTTCTTTTCCCTTTACTGTGCAAACCCCAGATCATTCAGTATATTTCTGCTTTCCATTGTCTGCTTCTGTCTACATTCTGTTCCTATGACAAATGGTGGGAAGATGGTGGGTAGACAGTGGTGTGAGGTCTAAGTTAAAGAAATAGACACAGGTCTCGGTTCAGGGATCAGAAATCTAAGCGAACAATCTGTTTTTGGGGTTTTTTTTAAACTGAGAAAACAAATCAAGGCCAACAATTCTAAATGTTTACATATGCTGGCGAGAAAAAGTGATAGGTTTGCATATACAGTGGAGCGAAGCATCACTGCTTCTGGCCAGGGTTAATATAGTTAATGGAAACTAAGACTAAGATCAAAACCAAAACTAGCAGTGAAAATTTAAAAAACATTTTTTAAAATTTTAAATAAATAAAAAATAAACAAACCACACAGAAGAATACAACATGAACTAAACCAAAATGGAATCGCAGGTAAAATTAGCTTTGTCTTTATTTTCATTTATTTCCCCCTCAATTTGCTATACCACTTTACACGTGAAGATGAGACGGTAACAGGCTAGTTCCAGAAGGTGGCAGTAATGTGCAGTAATGTACATCTAAAGCTAACAGTAAAGCTAAATAAAAACTAAACTAAGATTAGTTAATTCCAAGAAAACTAATCTCTCCATCTGTCCGATTGCTGAACATCCTTAATCCTAAAAGGGTCGCGGGGAGGCTGGAGTCTATCTCAGCCAAGTCTGGATGAAGGAGAGATACACTCTGAACAGCTCACCAGTCCATCGCAGGGCCAACACACGCACACACAGCCATTCACACTCACACCAAGGGGCAATTTGGAACAGCTAATTCGCCTAATGTGTCATACTATAGTAAACTATATTTGTAATTTCTTTTTTACACTTTCAAAAAGGTAATAACTTGGCCTTTGACTTATTCCTTGTAGTGTAAAGCACACAAAAAGCCATTAATGGGATAAAAATTTCAGGTGTATCTCTGGGATTTGTTTGTTTAGTTGTTTAGTTAAGTGTAATTGGATATTTTTTTGGTAAAATGTATCCTATTCAAACTTACACACTAGTAAAGATTACTACACAATATCCTCTTTCTCTACTGAACCCAAATAGTTTCAAATGCTGAACAATAATCCGTAGATATATTTTAAAGATTTTAGATTTAAAGAGTGGATTTAGGCAAGGTACTGAGGTAGAGGTCATGTGACATATGAGCTAACCAATACAACTTGCATAGCCACAAGCTATGCAAAATATGCTTATACAGTAATAAGGAGAAAGCCATCAGTCTGTATTAAAATAAAGTGCAGACTGTGTAGGGGCAGCACAGTGGCATACAGGGGCATACAGGAAGAAAGTCCTTGATTCGAGTTCGGGCTCGGCGAGGGCATATCTGTGTAGAGTTTGCATGTTCTCCCCATGCTTGTGTGCCATTTCTCTGTGTTTCTCTGCTTACTCCAGTTTCCTCCCGTAGTCCAAAGATATAGACCTGTTCCAACTTGTGCCTAGGTGTGGTTGTGTGTGTTGGCCCTGCGATGGTCTGGTGAGCTGTTCAGGGTGTACCATGCCTTTGACTAGCGTCTGCTGTGATAGGCTCCATCCTCCCTGTGAACCTAGCAGGATTAAACGGATTGGCAAATGAGTGAGAGATGGGTGAGTGAGTCCAAATACACGTACGTTAAGTTAATTGGCTGCTCCAATTGCCCCGAGGCCTGAGTGTGAGTGTGAATGGTTGTGTGTGTGTTGGCCCTACAATGGACTGGCGGGATGTACAGGGTGTACCCCACCTTCACCCACAGTCAGCTGAGATAGGCTCCAGCCTCCCCATGACCCTAGTAAGATTGAGCAGTTTAGCTAATGAATGACTGAATAAATGTAGATTGTGTAATGCTTGAAGCTTTAATCATGGCAACCGTGCATATATCATGAAGACAGCGAATGCTTATCCTATCTAGATCAACTGTAATGACTACAGATCTTCAGATATCCCATTTAAATAGCACTCTAAGAAGTATTCTAATAGAAAGTAAGCTGTCTGTGGATGTAAAGGTGCCTTAGACATGTTCAGTTAGCCTATGTCATTATAACCAATGGTGCACAACAGCACTTTCAGACAAATTAGTAATCACTAGTCAAGGTTATTTCCATATATCTAAATATCGCTGGCTGCAAAGATCTTGACAAAGCACAGTGTATTCCGAGTGGGAAACCCTCCATCCTACTGCGGTTAGACAAAACCTCGAAGAGCACAAACAAGGGAAACACGACCATGAGTACTTAATGACGGCCCAATTCCCACATGCCCTTTTTTTCCATTAATCAAACAATTTTCTTCCACTATTACCTGGAATCATATGGTTGGACGTATTTTCCACTGTGGCTGCTTAAGTGAGGGATGTGTGACGTTAGTGGTCAATGTCTGCACGGTTCATTTAGTAAGATGCAATCAAATTATTTCTGCAAAAAAATGTTCCTTTGATAAGACCTTCCACGGAGAATGCTACGAGACCACAACAATTATTTTCGACATGCATGTAGGCAAACACACTCGGTTGGCTTTTTGGTTCACACACTCCGAGTGAAACAGTGAGATAGTGAGAATAAAAATTTCACTTACAATCTTAATTGAGTCCTCAGAGATTGAAGAAACTGGCTCGGGTTTGCTTGGAATGCATTGTGCAGCATATTGCATAATGCTTTGCCACACAAGAATTCGACTCTATGAGGCACTGAGGATATGCTCTGACCTTCTGGGCTACATCACCCCAGGCAGCTGGACTGCTTCACACTGTTATACCGCATACTCTGTTGAGCCAAAGGTAAAGAAAATCCAGCTCATTAGGAGGGAGACCCCAGAGCCCACAGACATACTTGCTATTCTTTCCTAACTCTGAAGCTGGCTGTGACAAGCCGGGCAGATCAAGTATTTTTTGATCACTGCTCAACCACAGGCATATTTATGAGATATTTATGAGTGTAGACAATAGGGCAGGTCAAGGGCACCTCCAGCTGACCTCAAGGAGACTTGGCTCAGTGGGGTCTCGCAGCTGGCGCAACGAAGTGGCTCAGCCCCAGCAGAGACGGGGGGGAAACAGTCATCAATAAGGCCTGCTGCATTCCTCAGCGCACCGCAGCCAATGTCAACAGCTGCGGGCAGTGCCGAGCCCCTGCTGTTGCTCACCTTGCCCGGCGGCTCAATAGCATGCTGACACCGAAACCCTCCTGGTGCGAAAGGCCACGCTGTGGCCGAGGCTTCCACCAATCGGCACACGTTCCACTCAACTTTAAGACAGGTGGTGGTAGTTAAGGCAGGTTTAGTGGCTGCGGAGACAATGCTAATGAAAGTACTGTGTATGCTGGGCCAGTAAAATATTCAAGATTAGCATTACTCCTGAAACTGCCAGGATTTGTGCACAGATCCAGAGTTGCATTCTTCAGTCCTGTAATTACATACCTTTTATGTAACTTTCACTGTATTTACTGAATAATTCATAGACATTACTGAATAATATGATTTACAATGAATAACTGAATAATAGGCTGAGAAAGTAGCAGGTTTTACATTTTTCAATACATTATTCAGTTATTCAGTGAAACTAATAAGAAAGGTATGTAGTAATGAGATGACAATGTAACTCTGAACCTGTTGACATGTCCTAAAAATTTATAGTCTTACATTTATTTTGACTTATAGCACTTTTTTAACCAAAGTCGAGCCAACGTGGTCTCACACCTGCAAATTCTTTGCAATTTGCACAATGAAAAGCCATATTAAAAAAAGAGTACAACGGTTAGCCCTGTGATGGCCTGGCGAGCTGTCCAGGGTGTACCCCGCCCTCGCACAGAGTCGGCTGAGATGGGCGCCAGCCTCCCCGCGACCCTAATTAGGAATAAGCGGTTCAGAAATTAATGAATGAATGAATGAGTACAAAGGTTAAGCGCATGATTATGGGTAGAGTTTTTAAAAAAAATCCCATCACATTGTTTCCAACTCCTATAAAATTCCTGACTTGAGCAGGTAACCTCACCTTGGAGAACTGTTCCCAACTAGAAACAAGCATTCATCTGGATAACTCAAACTGATGCAAATGTCATTCATTTTTCTCAGAGTAAACGAACTCATTCCCAACAGAAGGTCACTTACAGCAATCCTGGCTTGTAAACCTCTCAATACATTCTAGCCATTGTAAAGATAATTAAAAAGATTTGGCTGCACTTTACAGCCAAGGCAGGTTTTAGCCAATATCATCTCTGTCACGGACAGGAAACTGAAGACGTCCCATAATCAATATGAATTTCACATCTCCATGGAAGTGCACATTCCTTCCAAGAAACAGGATCCATTATATTAGCCACCACGGAGTTAAACAGCAGGGACAGAAACGTTCATCAAAAAGTGAGCTGAGGACGTTTCCTTGGGTTTTATTCACACCCTGCCCTTTAAAACCACTGACTGTCTAATATTAATCCAGCGATGAGCTACATTTACTTATATATTTCCATTTTCTTGAGGTACATCAAAAGAGAATCTGACGTGCTAAGACCTGCAACACAACACCCCAGACACCGGTGACACAAGCGTCGGGCGAAGAACCACAGCCGCTGATGTTCAGTCACTGGGCTTATTGCAGACACTTCAAATGGAAGCAGATGTTGGACTACAGAAGCGTTGGTGACCTGAGCTAGCTGAGCACACCCACTTTCACCCCTTCTTTTCCAGGATACTCTTCCCTCAATCCATCATAAAACCATCAAAGTATAAAGTAATGCAGGGGAAGAAATGCAGTGTTTCCTGAGCAGCCAAGTCTCAGCCTACATCGCCTTGTTTCCAGGTGCAGGTTGCACAGGCACTCCAAACCACTTACAGCAGTCAGGGAGCGTGCCTTTCAGTGGGTGGATGGGGGAGGACATGCCTTGCGTGCGTGTATGGGATGGAGGACATTTTTTCCACTAAAATGCGTGCAGACCACAGCACAACTTTTAACATCCATCATTTGAACAAGCCCTTGTTCCACTGAATGATTCTACAGCTGTGACTCTGAAGGACAATTACTCATATAATCCATTTAGATATTGTATTCATCATGAATCACTTTGAGCTGGTATTAAAAATCAAAGAAATGGCAGCATGTGCTGTGCGTTTGTATTACATCCAAGAGGTTTTTAAAAAATTCCTTTCTCTCTCTCTCTTTTTTTTTTATATAAAGTCTATGGCTAACAGTTATCATGCAAGGGGACTGACTATCAGGACAAAATCATGTTTTTCATGGAACAAGACTCAACTCCTACATTCACTGGAAATAAGCAAATTCTAAGGTAGTAGGGAACACACAAGGACGGCCATCATCAAATTAAATGAGGTTGTTGTGACGAAGAAAAAGAAGGGAAAATGTTCTGATTTTTTATTCTTAATCAGAAACATTCACATCACTGCAAGATATGTTACATAAAACATAAAAAAGCTCAAAAATAATAATGCCATAAAAAAAATTTAAGAACATTCTAAGCAATTCTAGCAAGTGTGACACTCAAGGTCAAAAACAGACCATCAGTGCCATCTAGTGATTGACTTTTGTCCATCTTGCCTTGTTCTCCAAGAAGCAATTTTACTCACTCACTCCCACCCATCCATTTGCCAAACCGCTCAATCCTACAAGGGTCGGAGAGAAGAGGCTAGAGCCGATCTCAGCCGATACCGGGCGAAGGCGGGGTACACCCTGAACAGCTCGCCAGGCCATCACAGAGCCAACAAACATACATCCATTCACAGTGACACCTAAAGGCAATTTAGGAC
Source organism: Neosilurus hyrtlii (assembly GCA_028564935.1). Lineage (NCBI taxonomy): Eukaryota > Metazoa > Chordata > Actinopteri > Siluriformes > Plotosidae > Neosilurus > Neosilurus hyrtlii. The sequence goes on from JAOUQZ010000027.1 coordinate 6,258,498, forward strand.
AGCCATTCAGCCTAACGTGCATGTCTTTACACTTTGAGTGTCCCAAAGAAAACACACAAGCACAGGGAGAACATGCAAACTCCACACAGAAATGCCCAAACCCAGAACCTTCTTGCTGTGAGGCAGATTCGTAACCACTATGCCACCGTGCCACCATATTCTCTATAGTTTTGTACAATTATTTGCAGGAATATGCAAGATACACGCTCTAATGAGCCTTTATCCGTCCTTCCCTCAACATGGCATGCACCATCTTTCACAGTTCAGTTGATTTTGGCCTGTTTTGTTTTGCAGCATTTGGTGCTAACAGGATGGTCTCCCAGTTCACAGGTACAGCGTTGTGAATTATGGACAATAGCCTTAATGATAATCACCTCCTCCACTCTGGAAGTGCGTTAGACCTCCATGGCGACAAAACATCTCCATAGAAACTGCCATCTGGGTTACCACTGGTGACGTGGAGAAATGTAATAAGTATCCTATTTTTCAGTCCTGCCTCAACTCCCTAAGTAAAGACAACATATACATAACTACATTAAAAAAACATGAAAAATTTGTTGGGGGCATCAATCAGTTCAGTGTTTTACTTGAGCCTATAAACTTGATCATGGTTTTCAAGCAATAACGAATTTCAATTTAATTTTAAAATGATAACTGATGATATAAATCATAAAGCTGATGGTGATGATTCAGTCACAGTGGAGCCTGACATACAGGATTTAAATAATAATTATTTAAAAAAGAACAACATTTGCACACTGCAGACACACCTAACATGTGTAAGTGTAATATCAGCCTTTGCACGCAACATCATAAACCATGTTGTCGCAAAACCTGGTGCTGGCAATACAGTGGCTAGTGTGATCTACAAGCCTGATTTAATTTTGGTCAGCAAATGCAATTGATGCAAGATGGCTCTTCTGAACAGTTCTGTGAAAGGGCTGTTGTTGCGCTGGAGTCTGGTCTATGTCTGAGTGGGTGTATGGACAATTATAATTCCAGCTCCCACGCGAAGGCAAGCAAAATCACAGACACAGAGTGTGTGTGTGTGTGTGAGAGAGAGAGAGAGAGAGAGAGAGAGAGAGACACACACACACACACACTCTGTGTCTGTGATTTTGCTTGCCTCTGAGACTTAGTACTGAACACACTGTGCAATAGAAAAGGCCAAATTTTCATTTTGATTCCTCCTTCAGCTGTGAAATGTTGAAACTAATAGCAAAACTATCTACAAAAACTGACTGTCATGTATCTGAGATTTGCTGATCCAACACCAGGCCGGTGGTAGCTATTTATCAGGCACATAATTGAAACAGCACACCATAAACAGAGTCCAAACTTAAAACGATAAGCATGTTAGATCGTGAAACCACCCAAGTCCATACACATGTACCCTTTATTACATACACAAAAATTAAAGAACAAGCGACAAGTTTATTCCCAAAGCAGTTTTTAATCTATTAGTGGACTTTCAACCATCTATTACAAACAACAATTCTGAATATATAATCAGCAAAAGGGGCAAAAAACAAACAAACAAACAAAAGAGTTAAACTCTATTTGAACTAAACTATAACCACCAGCGATACACCAATCCAACACAGAGTAACACTATCACTCCCTTATGGACTTGAAACACTGGGGGATGGAACTGATACTTTCCAGTCTGATCCACTGACACATTTTATGCCACACGGGCTCGTTATACTGACTGACACACTGATTTCACATGTGAACATCAACATGCCGCTAATATCTTGCATAACCTAGCAACAGAAGCTTGCAAAAACTCGGATCAGTAGCCGGTCTTGGGTATTGTCCTACAATACTACAGAACTCATATCCATACATCAAAATTAGAAAGGATTTGGATTGGTGCATCTCTAGCCACAATTTACAAGCTGAATAATAATAATAATAATAATAAAAGAACAACCACAAATCATTTTTTTCTTTACCCCGTGTCCAGATGACAAAGAACATCATCCCTAAAAACACTCTACCCAGCCCAGCCTTCCCGTCAAAACACAGACATGATTTATAATCTTCTTATTGCGTCATCGATGTCTGACATTTGTTCCTTCAGCTGGTTCCACTGCTCTGGGTTCAGCGAGATACCTAAGAGCAATTAATTACACTTAATAACAATCATAAAAGACATTATTAAACATTCACTGAAAGCAGTCTTTATTTCAAAATGCTACAGCCTTAAGTTTACCCTTAGTCTGTTAGCAGGATTACACCAAGAGTTACGTAGACGAATTTCATGAGAAGAAGCAACGTAGAGAATTCAAGTATTTGATAGCAAAAATCGTAGAATTTGTTTTTCTTTCACGAAACATGATTTGAATGGACTACAAGCCTTCAGATAACCAGCTAGCCCCGTGCTAACCTACTTTCAACAAAAAGCAACGTATGGACTTAAGACTGCTTAAAAAAAAAAAAAAAAAAAAAAACCCGTCTTAAGCTAACCTGCTAGCTGGCATTTCTGTACTTATTGGCACAAACACATTTTTGTAATTTTGCAAGAATTTGAATACAATAATAAAGCTGCTGTATTTCCTACAATCCAGAGGATAGAATAAAGTTTATTCCACTCCCTCAGATAGTACATGTCTAATAACATTCAAGTTCCTATATGATCAGAGGTCATGGAATAATACACACAAACACACATACATATATATACACACACACACACACAGATATACACATACATATATATACACACACACACACACAGATATACACATATATATATATATATATATATATATATATATATATATATATATATATATATATACATACATACACATATACACACACACACATACACACCAAAAAAATTGTGCCACTTTTCAATTTTTCAGAAAAATTAGTATTTTCAGTGTTTTTGATTATTTGCCATACTTTTACCTCAATGTACTTGTCGGAATTATTTATTAGGTTGTCGTTGCTTACAGTAGCATTGTTCAATACATTTACACCCAAAAATTTTAAAGAACTCATTTTTTACTTCTTTTTATTAGAAGCTCTTTTAGACTAAAGTGGTGGTGTATAATCATTACACACTACCGTATGCACATACACACACTCATTCCACAATTACCTTTTTTGCCAGGTTTCATTTCACCTGATTGGTCTGTCCAGTATTCTCTTATGTCAATCAACACCTTTCCTCTGAAATCTCTGACACTCACATATCGCATCTTCCCAATCTGAAACCGACACATCAAATTCAAATTTGTCACATACAAAATCATACAGTACAATATGTAGTGAAATGCATGTTATGACTGTCCTAAATTTGAAAAATAATAATATATAATCAAAGAAGGGAGGAAAAAAAAAGATTCAGATTAAACATTTTATTAAATGGTTTTATTGTATAAATTTTTACATGTGGTTTTATTTACACGCCCCCCCCCATCCACTCCACTCTGATGAAAGCATAGAAACTGTACCTGCTCTAGAATGAGTCCATGTCTGCAGTACGCTTTAAAACATTAACCTCGGATTTTAAAACACGTGACCTTTCACACTGTCTGAGACGATCCCAATAAAATCTTGGCCAGATTCTCTAACAGACTGGGCGATGCTTTCTCCTTGTCAGGTTATACGATGAATTGAGGGCCTGATTAAAGAATATGCCTATGGTTTATACTCAAACAGCTGAGCTTGATGTACAGTGGTAAGGATAGCCTTTTCTATGTAGGGGTGTGTGTAAGTATTATATCTTGGCCAAATTTGCCAAGGATTACACAAAACTCAAATATATACACACCCATGCATTTTGTGTACAGTACTGTTACTTACCAAGAATATACTGTATACACTGCAACGTTCCTCTGCCTCAAACATACATCACCCCGCACTGATTCAGCTCAAAAATCTCCACTGTTGCAGTTTAAAGCCCCCTTTTAATTTTTGCCGGTAGGACATCAGGTTTCTGATGTGGGTTGTGGTCAGCCCGTACGCCTCGCCACCTCACTGTAGCTCTACCCGGCCTCCATCGTACCCATCGCCCAGAGCCGTTGTTCATGTGATAGACGTGGCATTATGACGTGCACTTTATAAAGGCTTTATAAAGGCTTTTCAAACCACTCCTCAAATTGTGCAGACACACATTAAACATTAAGCAAAGTGATCTACACATGTGCAATGAAGTGTGACAAAATGACAACTCATCATTTTCTCAAGTGCACGAGCACCATCATCAATAAAGCCACAGGGTGTACTCCAAACCCCCCCCCCCCCCCCCCCCCCCCCCCCCCC
>JAOUQZ010000027.1:6274336-6304336 GCA_028564935.1 Neosilurus hyrtlii
TATATATATATATATATATATATATATATATATATATATATATATATATGTATATATATATATGTATATATGTATGTGTGTGTGTTTATCTGGAGTAATTCTTATTTACTGAAACCTTTTTTCAGTTCGAGTTTCTGATCGATGTTGGCGCTCATGTGCAGATATCTTTACGCAACACTTCCATGTATCGGTAATGGCTATCGGCTCCTGTATGTGTGATATATATATACATGTGTGTGTCTATGGTCTAGTGTAACTGGACCACTTATCAACCACTTACCAGTCCTCATTGGTCATTCTTAGAAAAGCTGTCAGTCTGGAAAGGCATTGAAACTGATATGCTAACTGATACTCAGATAATATTTAGGGAAGTTTTGAATGTTGCCCTGCCAAACTAAATTAAATTATAAAAGTACAGCCTTCTCAGACATTGTGTAGGAGGCTGTTTATCATTGTGTTCATAATTTGTAAAAGTCAACCAGTAATTTAGTAACGAATGAGCCCATTTTCATTTATTTCATGTTTAAGAATGATAAGTTGGCAAAATGGAAAAACACGCATCCAGTTGACCACCGACTTGGGATATATTTAGAATTTGTTTTAAAGGAATGAAAATTTGATTGATTTAAATTGCCCATTAGGATTCCAGAGGGGCTGGTTGTTTGGGTGTGGGCTCATGATCACGAGGCGCTAAGATCGTGCTAAGACCCCTGGGTAATAATTACTGGGAAGGTAACCTGCAATGGACTAGGGTCACATCCGGGAGGAATTGAACTGCTCGTCATTTCATGCTAAAGAAACCGAGATGAGCTCCGGTCTGATCCTGTAGGCTCGAGTGTAAAAAACACTTTAGGATTCCAGATAATTATTATTATTATTATTATTTATTTTTTTTTTTTACAAAAGAATAACCATGGCTCCGGGAACATATCACAAGAATGTATAAATGTGCTTTCTTTTGCTACTAAAAATGTAAAATTATTTCGGCAATTTAAAAACTTGTACTCACAAAGTCTAAGCCTAATAATGAACACTATGACCAAAAATATGTGGACACATTTCCAATAAAGGCACATGCGATATGCAGGTGGCCACTAATTTTTGACCATAATATCTAATGGTTGATGTGGTGAAGATTTCTGTCAAGAGAAAGGAGTCATAGGGGTCTATTTTAAATATGAACCCACTGGATAATAGCTCTGAGCGAGCAAAGAGCTTTCTGGTTTCTCAGTAACAAGACAAGGGGTGTGTATGTCCGAATTTAACTTGGAGGGAGAAAAGGTTTTGCTATAGGTTTGTTTCATGAGTGTTTTGCAACATTAAACGTAAGTCATAAAGGCAGAAGTCTGACCTGGTGTTTTAATAAATGTAAAACTATTGGGAAATTATGGTACAAATTGAGAAACACTTTGGGGCGTGGAGGTACTAGACAACTTGCTTGTGTGGTAAGTACTACATTGCACCGTCCAGTTTTGTCTTGTAATTGCAAGCCATTTGGAATTTACAGGACACTGTTCAATTTAAGGTGCAGTTTTACAACGACTGTTAATTAAACAGTCCCCTGAATCTCTAAATCATAGTCGATCCTCCAGTCCTGTTTTTATATGTGCCATAAAACAACAGGCTGTTTTTAGTGGCGCTGTGTAGTCATGCAAATGTTGTAAGGCGAAGAACTTCCTTATTTTTGTCACATTCATGTGCTGCCACCGACGGCGCTGAGTGCACTTACACTTCACAGCTCATTCTCTTGCTGTACATTGGCGAGTTTCTGTAAACTTACACATGCAAACATTTTTGGAGCTCTGCTTTAGGAAGTGCCTAAATATTCATATTTTAAACTTAAGCTTCTACATTTTTGGTCAGTAACACCGTTTTTTAGTCTGTCTCTTTATACCACATTGGGTTTGAAATGAAGCATTTGGAAATTAAAAGTTGTCTATTTTAAAATAAAAATCCAATTATTTATTTTTTTGTTTATTTTTGCATAGTCCTCTTCAGTTTCACAGGCTCAAATGATTTGTTCACAACTCAACTGGTTGGTTCTGAGTGTTAAGTTGGCTTTTGGTCATGGGAACCCTCAATATAGAGTCCATAGATGTGGTGATGCAAAAGGAGCCTATTATGCTTTGGGGGGGCAGTTTATTAGAGAGAACGTAAACTTTAGGAATGGCCAAATCGACAATCTGGCATGTTCTTAAAAATGGAATACACTGGTGAGTTTAGCAACACCAAAAGGCATGGAAGACCACAGAACATGACGTTGAACTCGCCAAGTACTTTCCGGCGAATATGAAGACTCCCCAGTACTGCAGGCTTTTGCATTGCCCAGACTGTCAGAAGGGCTGTGCTCCCGGTTGCAAACTCGGGTACTCTGTTGATCTGTTTTAGTAGGTCACGAGTTACCAAACCAAGGGCACCGAGAACAACTGGGAGTTGGACAACTGTGGATGCAAGCGAGACATTTCAAAAGCAAGGTCTACATACTTTGTTTCTCCTGAATCTTGCCAATCACATTACTGTCAAAAGGGACAGAATATTCAATAATATAACTAACTTCATTGGATTTGTCAAACAGGACAATATCAGGCTTGTTAGCTTCTATTTTTCGAAGGCTGTAACTGGCCCTATTCCACAACAGATTATTTTATTTGTTAGTTAGTTAGTCTGTTAGTTTGTATCTTAAAGAGTGATGCATTTCAGAATAGTATACCTTTTTCTTTATGATGTGTTATTGTGTGGAATCTGAATAAGCAGAGTTCCATTTGTATTGACACTTAAGATCCTTTTTAAAATTTGAATTCTCAAAAGTTACGGACACTACATTATATTAAGTGATTAAACAGGTTGCGTTTTTCTTCATCTCAATAATACCGTGTGATTCTCTGCAGTTGGTTCCAGCTTGGGTGATGTAATGTTGCCTCATTCATTAGACTGCAGGGACAAAGCATTATGAGAGAGTGTCATATAATCCTCTCTGAAAATCCGAGTAAGACTCACTTCACATGTTTTAGCCGAAAACATTGATAGTGCTCGAGCAGATTAAACTTCCCCAGCTCTGGAACAGAATTCCATGGATGTGTTGATGGGAGAAGCAGGATAAATTCTGAAGTGTCTTGAGCTATACTTTCTGCTCAGGTTCAGTAATCTGTTATAAAAAATAATGGGGTATTTTTTCACTATACACATGGTTAATACACCAAAATATACTGTGAAAGAGTGTTTAAGCAAAGAAGTGGAATATTTTAACTGGCTGTTTTGGTCAACCCACTTGAACATGGCTTTGTCATACTGGAGAAACAAAACACAAAAAAGCACCACCTGAAGGAGGTGGTGGTAAATGCTTCCTTCAGGTACAGCCAAAGAGCTGGGTCTCAACCAGGAACACTGGTTCAATTGCCGTGCCAATACTTTGCCGGTCTAGACTTAAGAACCCTGTACATAGGGGACTGGGATGGATTTATCATGACTGCCATTAAAAAAAAAGCCATTGTAGCATTGAGCTTGCCTGATTGACAGGAAAACATAGAGAGGAAACGGGTGTTCACTGTAGCAGGGGTAGAAATTAACACTAGTCCGCTGGCCAGTGGCGAGTCAAAAAATCTGTACGGTGAGTGAAATTAGCTAGCAAGTCATCCTGCTGGTGATCTGACAAATCCAATACGCTAAGAAGCTATAGGGTTCCTGACCAGTAAATATGAAGGACGACTAGTAGTTTCATAATTTCACTAGTCCAGTTGGCCAGTAGCTTAGTTTTGCTAAATTCCACCCCTGGTGCAGACATAAAATTGTCATCTGTTGTGCATGGTGCAAGCATTGCTGGGAAAGCGGAGATGTAGAACAGATCACATCTGGAACGACATACCGATAACAAATAGAATGTAACGTCCTTCTCATGCAGTTTAGCAAGGCAGTATGTTGCCCTCAGGGTTCCCACAGGTCTGGCATACTCGTGGTAGCGGCCGTCATCAAGGGTCACCATTAGAGTATAACCAGATGTGAGCTGAACCATTAATGTTTTAATAATCTTTAACATGTGTAGGGGGGAAATTCTATTTCAAAGCAAATGCATTCACTGGACTTGAGTGCTCTACGTTGTCATGGTAACAAGAAACGGTAGCATGCATACTGATTAAGATTGGGTGCAGGATGAATGTACTGTTTGTCTGTTACAGTACATGCGCCTACCAGCCACAACATTAACACCCTCTGACTGGTCTGTGGCCAGGCTGCCTCGTGCACAGCAATCTGCAATGCGTCGTGTTCTGACACCTTTCTATTTTGGGCATAACACTGAGCTCTTCTGTGGAATCAGACTGGTCCAAATGTGCTAGTCTTCACCCCCCCATCCAAAAAAAAAAAAAAATCACAGTGAGACTTCGTTGGTTCTTCCTTGGGTCACCTTTGGTAGCCTGGGACTCGTAAGCTTGGAGTTATGGCTTTGAAAGGCAGTCTGTGGCTGATTTTCTTTTTTTATTTTTGAAGCTGCTAAGGTGAATTTGCTCAAGTTGATGTTTGTTCATTCTTCTCCTTTGTAACCAAGCCACAGTTTAGCTTGTATTTGTGTTAGCATTTGCTCTAAGCTGACTGTGCTGCTGTTATGCAAACTGTGCTTGGAATTCAGCTTTTTTAGAAATCTGCTGTTGACAACAACTACAGTTTCAACGCAAAAAAATGAAGAGATCAAAATTGCTGAGATTTATAATCTACATAAACCTTTTTTTCTGTCACTACAGATATGAACGCTGTCTGATTTTAATTTTTTTGTGCTGAGTTTCCTAAGGCCAGACAAAAATATGACTTTGAACTGGGTCACTAGGTTAGAAAAAATTATTTGCAACAGATCGAAGAAAATCTATTTTAGGTATATAAAATTGTGGATATACCTACTAAGAAAAGGAAACATGCTCAAATCTATGTTGTGTTTGTAAGTACTAGCGTTAGCAACAAGTTTTGTTTTATTGTTCGTTCAGACTAGCAGTTTGTTTGAATTGTTAAACTGTTTTATTCCTGCATTTTGCCGTTTGAAAAGACCCAGGATGCAGGGTCCACTTCAGTAACATGTAGCTGTGCTAACACATGCAAAAGGGTCGAAACGACCCAGAATTATGCTAAGTTATAACTATTTTAAGGAATTAACTTTTTATTTATCAAATCTTTTTTTTGCAAACATTGCTTAACCGTGTTAATGTGTGCAACTATTTTGGTGTGAATCAATTTAATGTTTGTAGTTATTGTTTACATACGTCTACACACAAAAGTTGTGTATATTAGTACAATTATGCAGAAAAACAATTACATAAACATTGAAAGTAATATTTTTACAAACATTAAAGTAACTCAATGCGTTAATTGAACAAATTTGGCATGCCCCTTCAGGCGTCTTTCACGTTTTTGCTTTTAGCTGTGATCTAAATATATCTCAAGTAGATCTATAGATCGGTCTCTGTCCACCGTTTACAATACAAATCGGATGCTTGTTGAAAGTTAATGTCACAGAATACAAGTCGAACTGATGCATAGTGCGCACGGATGTTCCTTTATGAAAAAAAAAAAAAAATTAATTCCCGCTGACTAAACGTGTCGAAGCGGCAGGTTTAGTTGCCGAGGTCAAGCTCGGGACATGGAGGCAGGGAAAAGCATCCAGAAGCGAGCTGATGTGTGCACTGCGTTAAGGGGAAAATGTAATTCATTTCCACTGACTAAGCGTTCTAAAGTGGCAGATCTTGTTGCTAGGGTTATGGAGGCAGGGGAAATAATGGCAGGCTTTTACAGAAGAAAAGGCATGGCGATCATGTGAAATGCTAGAACAACCCGGAGGTAAACATACTAACCTTTTGGTACGATTTGTGGCCGTTTTGCCGTCAAATAACGTCCTTTCCCACCACCAGGTGTCACTGATATCTCGTTCGAAATGAGAGAAAATGTAATCGAAGATGGCCGCGCCAATGGAGGCATTAATGCATACACGAAATTCAACTTTGCTAGCAAGGTAGGGCAAAATCTTTCGACTCGGGGTGTTTGTGGGAGGTTCGCTCGGGCAACCGGAACCACAAACCACCGACCCCCTGACAGGCCTAATAATCTTTATGCTTTCAGGAAACAACTTCTGCTTTATCAGTGCTATGGACAACAGCTTTCAGAATTATCTAAAAATATCTTACAGGGCTTGAAAGATTTGAACAGCACAGAAATGCAGCATTTTCACTTCAGTCCATAGCAACTCTCTCCTTTAATGCTCGTTTACTACTAGACTTCACTCTGATTGCCTCCCACATAATGCTTCGTAATAATTCAGTTCTGTTTTATTTGTGTAGTGCTTTTTTTACAATTGACGACACACAGCAGCTTTACATGGTTAAAAACGCAAACCCTACACATCCCCAATGAGTAAGCCCACGGTGACGGCGGCGAGGAAAAACTGCTTCACTCGACAAAAGGAAGAAACCTTGAGAGGAGCCAGACTCTGAGTGAAACCCATCCTCGTTTGAGTGAAACCAGATAAAAATACAAACCATGAAGCAGAAACAATAGTAATAAAATGGTGGTTGCTACAATTGGGCAGTTTAGTCTGTAGATTGAGGACAGGATTTGTCAGAATTTGATGTTTTCGTTGACTTGACACCTTGATACCTATTTGACGGCTCAACGTCCAAATTAGCTTTATAATAAGTAAATGTCGGCGACAACAAGGAGGGCCAAATTCTGTCATTTTGTTATTCAGTTTAAAATATTTTCCACTTGTCAGATACATTGGCTTTATTTGATGATTTTCACCCAATCAGAAGCAAGAGAATATTTTGAATGAATAATCGCACATAATTCAAAATCAAGTGGGTCATGCACTGATAATTATTTTTAAACAATATATATATATATATATATGTATATGTATATGTGTGTGTATGTATGTATGTATGTATATGTGTGTGTGTGTATGTATGTATATGTGTATATGTGAGATCCCTCGTCATGCAAGCATTGGTTGTTTACACTGAAACAAAGAAAGCTGCATTACTCCCTCTTTAGCTCACATGCCAGCACGATGTGTAACAACAGAGTGTCTGTGTCCTGTTTGTTTATTATGCATGATGGAAATACGAACCCCCCGAGCATGCCATTGTTGCTTCAAAGAAACCGTATTGGGAAATTAACCAAGCGAGCAGGTCGTGCACTTTTATACCACTGCAAGCAACATTGCGGCGTGTCATATTCGGCATGTCCATGAATACCGTGGTGGACTTGTGGAGCAACGTGTTTGTGATCAGTCCCACCATGCCACCATTCTTTAACACGGATGTCGATTCTGACTGAGTACTTCCACTGTCGGTTTTACACACAGGCGCTCTCACATGAAGGGTAACTTGAGAACAGTGTAGAGAAATTGTCACACATTTGGCCAGATAATCCTCCTCCTCTCCGTGGTACATTAAAATATTTCACTGAATGTTGCACCATGGTGTATGATTTCTTTAAATGATTGTCAGTCTTTCTGATTGCGATGGTTTATAGATGACCCTTCGTATTGATTTTGACTGCATGTTTGTTTTAACGTAAATGTTTAAATGCGGCTCACCTCTCATCGCCCTTTACCCTACATTACTCCGTCCCAATCCCTGGTACTGCCATCGTTAATAGTTAAAAGAACTATCCGGGGGATGGGGGGGCAGCGTCTCTGATGACTTTGTGTTCAACAAAATTATTTTTTTTTTCTCCCATATCCCAGACTATAAATACCTCTTTCCGTCAGTAAATATTAAGATTGATTAGGATTCTGACCTTCTGTGCCGTCAACGTCCATTTAACTGACAATGGCTTTTGTTAGTGGCGAGGTCTTCAGGATTTGTTGTTCAGGTTGAATTTAAAATAGCCAGCTGTTGATACTCAGATTCTAGTGTGCTAAAAATGTCACCCATCTTGCCTTTTTAGTCAGCAACCGGCCGCTGGAGTAGCCTACACCCATCCCACCACGGTGGCCAGCTACACTGTGCACCAGGCACCCGTGGCTGCTCACACCGTAGCTGCGGCCTACGCCCCAACAGCTGCAACCGTTGCTGTAGCCAGACCTGCACCCGTCGCTGTCGCGGCGGCGGCCACTGCAGCAGCTTATGGGGGATACCAGCCTGCCCATGCCACCACCGACTACGGCTATGCCCAGCGCCAGCCTGAAGTGCCCCCACCACCTCCACCGGTCACCTCACAGAACTACCAGGTAAGGAAGTTTGTTCTCTAACCAGATTTCTTATACTGCTTGTATGACATGCTGCGGTCTTTTTGAAGGATAGCATAACTAACCCTCTTTGGTCTTTGTCTTGCAGGATTCCTATTCTTATGTCCGTTCCTCAGCTCCAGCTGTCGCCTACGACAGTAAACAATACTACCAGCAACCCATAGCTACGGCAGCTGTGGCAGCAGCAGCTGCCCAACCACAGCCCACAGTGGCCGAGACCTACTACCAAACCGCCCCCAAAACAGGATACAGCCAGGGTGCCACACCATATACTCAGACCCAACAGACCCGTCAAGTTACAGCCATAAAGCCAGCCACGCAGAGTCCAGCCACCTCCACGTTCTCCATCTACCCAGTGTCCTCTGCCGTGCAGCCAGTGGCAGCTGCAGCAGCTGCCGGTGCTTCCGTTGTCCCGTCTTACTCTCAGAGCCCTACATACAGTACCAATGCTGTTACGTATTCAGGTAAAAGGCCCAGTGTTGAGCTTGTCATCTTGTCCTTCACTCCTGATTTGTTTTATTTGAAAGTCTGCATCGTTGCTGTTAACCTGGATCATGTGAACCCCCTTTTTAAAATTTTTTAAAACCTTTTTCTGTTATGTCTTTGTACAAATGCGTCACTGAGGAATGAGCATTTTTTTATACCATCCTAATGTCTGTGGCACTCATTGCAACCCCATTTGATCGCTGCTCTCTTTGACCCTTTTCAAGGCACGTCGTATTCAGGTTATGAGGCAGCTGTGTACTCCGCAGCATCCTCTTACTACCAGCAACAGCAGCAGCAGCAACAGAAGCAAGCAGTCGCTGCCGCCGCTGCCACTGCCGCCTGGACTGGAAACACGTTCACCAAAAAAACGCCCTTCCAGAACAAAACGCTCAAACCCAAACAGCCACCGAAACCACCACAAATACACTACTGCGACGTGTGTAAGATCAGCTGTGCCGGTCCACAGGTACACGCTCTTCCTTTTCTCCTTCGCCTCACAGCACATGTGTAAATCAGGTGACCTGGTTACAGCAGCCGTTCTGATAGTCTCCGACCTTTAACACTACCTTAGACCTGTAGGTATGAGTTGAGTCTGAGTTGAAGTGCTTGCAGAATACATGTAGCCTCTATAAGATGAACAATCGGGGCCTTGTTTTTGTAATTTATTGTTTTTATAAATGCATTTAGAATTCAATCCTTTTTTTTTAAATGAAATATTAAGTTAGAATAATTTTTTTTATTTTATTGTTTTTTTTCTCTGAGCTGATGTAATTTTATCCCCCGCAAAGCGTAGGGGGTGCCAAGTTTTCACAGGCTGTCCGCTGCCGCCTCCCAGTGCCGGGTCTTTATGGATTTATTTTAATGATAATGTTGAATGGTCCCTACCAGTCTTATCGAAACTAGGTTAGCTTGACTTATTTTTTACGGTCACAGAGGTCACTCAATCAAAAATGCCTTTTCTGTTCATTATTGTAGACCTACAAAGAGCATCTTGAGGGTCAGAAGCACAAAAAGAAGGAGGCAGCGCTGAAGGTCTCTCAGAGCAGTAACAGCAGCAGCGGTGGCAGCAGTTCGACCCGCAGCACACAGAACCAGCTCCGATGCGAGCTTTGCGACGTCGCCTGTACCGGGGCAGACGCCTATGCTGCCCATATCCGGGGAGCCAAACACCAGAAGGTAAGTGAACCTACACCTTACTTGAATATTTCAGTGTTCAATCGAATGCTGGTGCACAGTAAAGTGTACACACAGCATAGAAGTATGGAGTCTTAATTTCCTGTGTGCTGTGTGTGAATTAGCAGTGTGGTGGGTGCTACACAACCCGGTCAAGGTTTCTTTCATGATGACGTGCTTTTGATTCTCACAAAATCCTTGTGAGGCAATGATGAAACTGATACATCTGAGTAAATTTAAGTTGGAACAGATTTCAAAATTTGTAAATACAGTCTATTTCCCGGATTTCGGATTTCCCGTATAAAATCCGGCGCCGGACATTATTTGGTATTGCCGGAAAAATGTTCAGACAAGCCCGGGAATACGGGTCGGTCCTGATTTTCCCTCCTGTCCGAGTGGATGGACGAAAATGACGCCGCAGAGGGGCAAGAAATAAGGTCCGATAAACAGATGGTGGCATCAGTGATGGGAGAGCAAAGTGAAAGTGAGGACAGTTAAAATTAATGTGATAAAGAATGTGCTGATTCGCTCCTTAAGTTTGTTGAAACAATATGTATTGAGTGTTGGATAAGTGTTGTAAAAGTCCGGGACTGCTGCTGAATAATGGTGATTGCCGGACATTAGTGATTGCCGGACTTTGAAGGTTGCCGGAAATATAAATATTCCGGGAAATTAAGGGTGAAGTGTACATTCACTATAGAGGACTGATTACTTAAAATTTTTAAATAAAACCTTGAGCAATTGATCCAATTTTCAACCTTTAACACAACCTGAAAATGTCTGAGCAACTGGACCAACCTTCGGGGGGGGGGCCACGCCTGAGAACAGCACCTCGTGTGTTAACACTCTGATGCACTTTTACTACTGGGTTCACAAATGCACCAAATTATTCATATAAACATATATTTTGAAAGTATGGTTTGACTTGAAGCAGCCTATACTAGGTGTGCAACTTGAGTAATCACTAACAAATACTTCACAAAAGAAAATGTAATATTGGTTAAAGGGTACCTGTGGTGAATTAGTGTTACTAGCTCTTTAAAACAATCATGCATGACATCAGTGGTTCCTTCTGGCAACATCAGTCCTTGCCCCTTTTCAAAGTATGTTCGAGTGCTGTGACACTGGGCATGCTCAGAGACATGTTGCCTTTCTTATTGGCTGACCCATCCTGGTGGTGATGCAAACTCGTTGGATTGGCTGGGCTGCATCACTGACCCAGGGCATTGTGACGCATGATCAGTCAGTGCTAAGCTGCACAAACAACAAGCGGCGAAATCGCGGAACACGTTTCTTTTGTGTTCCTAAAACAACTGACGACAGGAAAGTCGAGTTGGCAATACGTTGGTTGGGTAAGCCATTTCGGATTTCTCTGGCAGCATTCTAGTTCTCAGAGTCACAAGACTCCTCCCTCTCTCGCTCAAATAGGTAACCGTTTACACCCATTTCCTCCAAATTTCTAGCCACAGTTCATTCTTGAACATGTTTTTTGTTACTTAAATATTTTATTGCTGAATAGATCTGCTTGTTTATTTGCAATAGACAACCCTGCCCAACGAATTCAGGTCACTTTCGTGGGGAGAAACAACTACTACCTATTGGTTCAGCCCACACTAGTAATCCACAGGATAACAAATACCCAGTTTTGTGCTTTTTATGGTCTTGTATTGCTTAAACGTATCACATTATGCTGTAAGGATGACCAATACTGGTATTCTAGGAACATTTTCACCAATACAACCTTTTTCTATTCGTTATACTTGTATGTACTAATTTATTTATTCTCTTGTCATTGTTAGGTTGTAAAACTGCACACCAAACTCGGGAAACCCATTCCTTCCACAGAGCCGAGTGTAGTGACGCAGACATCCACCTCCACCACAGCAGCCAACAGTAAAGCGGTCAGCAGTTCCACCAGCAGCACTGCATCTGCCATTAACGTCTCATCCTCAACGGGCTCCAGTTCCTCTTACCTTAAGACCCTTGGCATGGTTAACAACACCGCGGCCTCGGCTCTGCAGGGCAAGAGTCCTGCTCCCAGCAGCATTTCCTCAACCGCATCCGCAATCAAGAAAATCAATACTCCCAAGATCAACTTTGTCGGTACTTACTGTTGGTTTTTATTTTTTTTTTTTAATGTTGTACTTGGATTTGTCTTTTTAAAAAGGTTATAACTTAAGGGTTTTTTTTTTCGGTTTTTCTTTGTCTGCAGGGGGAAACAAATTGCAGACAACTGGTGTCAAGATGGATGAAGCGAAAGTTGAGGCAGCCAAACCTGCACAGACTTCGTTAGGTGCTCCATCACAGGAAATAAAAAATGACCCTGATCCATTGTCCCCTCAGTCAACACTGGCAGCACTGCAGAGTGATGTTCAGCCTGTTGGCCACGATTATGTCGAAGAGGTACAGTGACACATTGTAGGCATATTCCGGCAACACGGTCTGTTTGTTATGAATGAATGCTTACTGAAGAGACGTCTGGATTGACAGGTTCGAAATGATGAAGGGAAAGTTATCCGGTTCCACTGCAAGCTGTGCGAATGCAGTTTTAACGATCCCAATGCAAAGGAAATGCATCTTAAAGGAAGACGACACCGTTTGCAGTATAAGGTGGGTGGATATTAGTTGAGGTGTTAACTTGTAGGTTATAAAGCTTTTGTGAGTGCCGCTGCATTTGGAACCTAATTTTAGTCATGTCCAATTCCCACCCGTCAAGTGTTGCCTTCCCCATCACATGACCACTGCCAAGGGTGGGGCGTAAACATGCGCATGACCCCTCTGTGACATGCAGTACTGCCACCCGCCTCCTTTAGCACTGCAGCGCATTTGTATTTGGCGGTGACCTAACCCACTCGGAGGGAAAGCGCTATCCACCCCCTCGTACGAATGAGCTTGCAGACGTTCATGATTGGCTGGTGATCGTTGTGAGTGACAGGGAAGAGAGCATATGCCATCTCTCCCTCCTGTGAGAGCTCGGTCACGTATGGCTGTGGCATCAACCTGAATTCGAACTTGGGATCTCCAGGTTGATGATTATGCACTTTGTTGATGCGCCACTCGGGAGCCTAGTTGAAGTATTAAATGTCTTAATGTACTCAGAGTTAAATGAGAGTCTCTGCAGCATAGTGGCTTCACATAGTTTATTTAGCAACACAACTGCTTTATTTCTGATTACTCCAGTGCTGTAGAATTCTCATTTTTGATTGGTCAGAAGGTGTTGATTACTGACCAAACAAAATTGAAAATGTGGAGAACTACACAACCCCAGCTTAATTCTAAATTAATGAAAAGGAAAAAAAAGTGAAACATGCATGTCTAGGTTCTTTGTAACAGACTTCAAGTTGTTTCCTTATTCTCCAACATGGGAATGGGGATGATCTGGTTTTATGCTTTCTGTCTAACTGGTTTTTGGTGTTATAAACTTAAACATCATGAGGGCAAAGTGGTACCAGGCACCCACTTGTACTGTGGTTTCATTATATTAAGCACAAACCCTTGTTCTGTTTTGATCCGAAATGCTGCTGTTTCCCATCACTGTAGAAAAAAGTAAACCCAGACCTCCAGGTGGAAGTGAAGCCCAGCATCCGAGCCCGGAAATTCCAAGAGGAGAAGATGAGGAAACAAATGCAGAAGGAAGAGTACTGGCGACGCTGTGAGGAAGAGGAGCGCTGGAGGATGGAGATGAGGTACATGGGGAACTTTGAAGCTCATCTGAAAGTTTTTAAAGCACATTTTCCTGATGAGTGTTTCTGAAATGTCTTTCTCCTGTTTGGTTTTCTGCAGGCGCTATGAGGAGGATATGTACTGGCGACGAATGGAGGAAGAGCAGCACCACTGGGAGGACAGGCGCAGGATGCCTGATGGAGGCTACCCACAAGGTCCACCTGGACCACCTGGTCTACTTGGGGTGAGACCTGGAATGCCCATCCCACAGCCACAAGGCCCTATGGTTCGTCTTTTACCAACCAGAAGTGCTTCTCATGTACAAATTCCTGTCAGTTGGGTTAATGCAGCATGTAAAAACGAGACACAACTTGGAAGAAGGAGGTTTAATTTGTGTGTTCAACTTCATAGAAGTGTGTATAATAAATGCATTTGAACATAAATAATACAGGCGCCTGTAATGTAAGCACTGAATATTTTGCACTGTTGTAAATTGATGAGTGTTTTACTAACGAATATGATCATGTTGAATTTAGTATGCTCAGTTAAAGCTGGGGTTAGTCATTTGGAAAGCAAGCGAAATTTAAGTGGCATCTCTTCAGGACTCTGGCTAAACACTGCGCTGTTCACAGGGGCCCCTCCACATGACCAGTTTTGTTCTGACTGCAGGATTATGCATGATGGGGTTAGGCATGGGCAGGGAGACACTGGTGCATTTGATTGGATATTTCCCAGCGAACTGTGATGCATTGATTTGGATGTCATTTAATTACAGTGACCTCAGATTTTTTTTAGTCTGTGGATGAGAGTTTGCAGACTGTTGTTCTTTATATCAACTTATTATTCAACTACTGCTAGTTATTATTCCAGATAGATTTTGGCACATTAATAGGGTAAAAACCGATAAGACCGAATTTCAGATATGTTACTGGCACGTGGATGTAGATTATAACTACAAATTTTTTCAATCGTCATCACTAGTTAGGAGAAGTGAAAACTTGTATTATATCCACAGACTAAATTTTTACCATCAAAATTTAATTCTAGTTTATTTTATTCTTTTCTGGAAAATTCTTCAGAACTCCAAAGTTATAGAGATTTTAAGCACTGTCAATCACACACAGACCAGTCAATTTCCCTGCTTTCTTAAGCGCCCGCCTCCAACTCTCATGAAGAGATGCTGTCCGGCTGATAGGAAAAACATTTGAAACTCTTCACTGCTACTATTAAAATGGTTCTTATTTGTGTTTGAGGAAGGTCCTGTTCTGAATCATAATATCCTGAAAGGCGTGTATGATGAATTAAACTTAGTACCAGCTCTCATACAGCTGAATGAACACTTATGTAAACAACAAACATGTGTGCTTTAAGCTTCAGATGTACAGTACACACAAAAAAAGTGTGTATATACAATATACAAATGGGGCAGCCATAGCCTAAAGGTTGCTGGTTCAATTCGCGTGCAAGCAGGAAGTATGTGTGGTGGTGGGGTGAGTGAGCAGCCATTAGCAAGGCACCTAACCACCGACTGCTCTCCGGGCACCGTAATGTATTTGTTATTCACCGTAATGTTATTTGATACAACTGTACCGGTAATAAAAACTTTAACTCTGTAAATTGAAGAAGGGCGTTTTGTGTCCATCATGTTGACTTTCCGTCGGTCTGATTTCAGCTCCCACGTCGCCCTGATTCTTCCGATGATCGTTATGTGATGACGAAGCATGCTGCTATCTACCCCTCTGAAGAGGAGCTACAAGCTATTCAGAAGATTGTGTCCATCACCGAGCGTGCCCTCAAGCTCGTATCGGACATCATTACAGACCAAGACAAGGACAAAGATAAGAAGGAGCCTCCCAAAGACCGGTGTGCTGACACTTGTCAAACTTATCATTTGCACGCCTGTGTTTGTTTTGTAAGCTGAATCTGTGACACTTCGTCTTTTCATGTTACAGGGCATTGAAGGGAGTGATGAGGGTCGGGGTTCTGGCCAAAGGACTGCTCTTGCGTGGAGATAAAAATGTCAACCTTGTTCTCCTTTGCTCCGAGAAACCTAGCAAGAGTCTGCTGTCACGCATTGTAGAGCACCTCCCTAAACAACTCACAGTATGTCGGCGAATTTGCATTGGTTTATGTTTGAGAAGGAATCGTAGCTAATGCCCTCGTGAGAAGTGTAAAAATAAATAAATAAAAATGAATAATTGCACATCACAGCCCTGTTCTATTGTGTGTGTGCTTATGGTATTGCTAACAGTATTTGATTGTTCTAACAATAATAAGAAAGTCAGTTTCCTTTGCCAATCCTGATAAGTGTCATCTCGTGATCTGTGTTAGCTTGTAACGCCAGAGAAGTATGAGGTCAAGGGATCGGTCCAGGAAGCTGCAATCATCTTGACGTCCTCTGCTGAGCCCAAGATGCAGGTGACCATCACGCTGACTTCGCCAGTGATCAGAGAGGAGAACTCCCGGGATGGAGGTTGGGAAAAACGTTATTCCATTACCTTTGGCCACCCATCAGATTAATTTGATTCGTTGATTTGACACCCCAAAGAGCCTATCTGCTGGCACAGAAAAGATGGTCTCTCTCTCTCTTTCACTCTTTCTCGATTTATTTCTTTTTATTTTTTTTAGTAAGTAGTTTAATTATCCTATGGAAATGAGCATCTTTTGCTCAGCCTCCCCTTAAAGATTCCGAGAAGATTTATATGCAGCGTAAAATCTGGTATGTGCTTGAGCTTGGTCAGGGTCATGATCTGAATGAACAGGAAATTCGATAAGTGCCTTCAAAAGCCTTAAAATTAGAGCCTTTAAAGCTGAATGAATTTGAATTCTAGGAGTTTTCTGTTTTTGTTTCATTTATGGTATTGTAAACTTCTGAAGATGCCTAAAAGATATTTTGAAGGCCTAATGTTATGAAAGAATTTCAGTCTCTTAAGGAAATGGCGTCATTTGAACCAGTGTGGAGTATTCTGATTTAATGTAGGCATTGGACTGGTATTTGACTTTGAACAAACCCAAGTTCATCACTACCAGGTTTTACCAGGTCTTGTTTATCTACTTGCCAGCAGTGTTGCTCCGGGCTCTCTTTGTAACACCTCTTCAGTGCTCTTGAAGCTCTCTTCAAAACAAGCATGATAAGTGTTTTGCATTGTGTAAGTCTAGTTAGTCCCGAGTAAGATTCATTTTTGTTTCCTGTGTTCCAGGGGATTCTCTTCTGTATCCAAAAAAAAAAAAACAAGGCTTTAGGATGAAATGTTGAATTAAATTTAATTAAATTAGGGACTAGGGATTCACCAAATAAACAATGGCAGTAGGATGACGTGAAATAGATGTAAGCCGTGGGAAATTCTGTGATGTCCCCACAGGAAACAAATCTTTTGGTTGGTGGTCAGAAGATTCACCATTCTGAAGACCCTTATTCCAAAATGAAAGTGCTCCCCTGAGTGAATCAGTCCACTGCATGATGAATGATTGGTTTTCTAGAACATATTTGTTTTACTGTACACACAACCCAAAAATAAATAAATAAACAAACAAAAACCCTTTACATTTTAACAGAAAGCCAAGTCTTGTACTTCCAAGTTCTACAACTACCCTTCCTTTGTCTTGTTTTTTTATTTCGACAATGGAATGTGGCTGAAATTGTTCAATGCAGGTGCCAAGTCTGTGCTCAGATGTCACCATTCTTGTTTGGGTCCTTAGGGGAGTATCAGTAAGCTTTTGGGAGGAAGGCTTTGTTAGAGGAATCTTTGGTTGGGCCTGGCTTTCATAGCCTTCGGTCTGCAGTGACCTATGGGGGTTTTCCAAACCCACTCAAGGCAGGTATGCATGCAGTGATGTCCTAACCCCTCTCGCTGGGAGCTTCATGTTTTCTTTCCAGCACGCATTGCTGCCTTCATGTGTCCAAAGCTTTAAGAGTCCAGCCCAAAGCCTCCTTGCATTCTGAGTAACTTGTTTCCCATCTGAGGCTACGTCTACCAGCTCCGGAAGGATTTTTGACCAAGGTCCCTTCCCAAACCCTCTCAAACACTTTGCCACACCTACTGTTGCCACTGTAGTAGGTCGCACCAAGCACGCATTGCATTAAAAAAAAAAAAACATTTCTGCATTCTCTTTGATATCCCCTTTTCTGTACCATGCTCATGTATTGTAAATGCAAAGCCATAGTGTGGCCCCACAGCATCTTGTACTTTTAGGATAAATTTACAAGAATTAAAAAAGGGGTTCTCCAAATTCCCCCCCCCCCAAACTTTCGGTATTAAAATGATTTTGAAAAGTGTCTCCTTAACAAATTAACTTTGTTTACTGAAGTTGTACTGCATTAATGCTAATGTTACATGTATGTACTCATTTTCTTTAGATTGAGCAAGCTACAGAATGGATTTTCTTTCAACTACCCAACTGTAATATGAAAATATAATTAGCTAATCCATGGAAGAGGATTTTTGTCATGTTTAGCAGGACCATTTAATTGCTAGTGTTTATTCTGGGTGGAGAAAGAGCGTTGCATTGTGCTACACTATTGCTTTGGCAGTAGCATGAAGAAAGTTTTTTGTTATGCCCCTCAAGAAACCCACTTGCAGTAGAAAACCACAAACCCAGTGTAAATATGTACACAGTGGTATAAGGTTTGATTTATATACTTAATATGGTAACCAATAAGATCCCTTCTCACTTGGTTCCAATCAGTGAATTCATATTGGAATGCTCAAAGTTTGAAGGCTTTTATTCCCTGCCATCATCAACCCCTCATTTTTCGTTATCCATGTTTGACACTATCCCCTAATCCAGTGTTACACCACCATTCTCTTGTCTGTTAGTGTAGCCGATTGTTTCACATATGTTGGTTCACGTGATCAGATAAGATTTAAAAAGTTGCCCCAATTATAGACAGATTTGTAGTTAGGGGAACAATTTGGTATGTGTGGCAATGTGTTCTTGGCAGTCTCTCTCTGTGACCTGGTCAAACACCCGTTCCTCACCACCGTTTGACAATTCGATCCATTTTTAGATGTAACCTCGGGTATGGTGAAAGACCCAGCGGACGTCTTGGACAGGCAAAAATGCCTTGACGCTCTGGCTGCCCTACGCCACGCTAAGTGGTTCCAGGTTCGGAACATCATTTTTCTTTCTTCATGTAGCCTTATGAGATGTATTTTATGTACTCATTTGCTTTTAGGCTTTAATTTTTGTTTGACATTTTAATCCTAAAAAAGTAAATATTTAAAAAAAAACAAAACAAGGATGCTATCAGTAACTGTTAAATACCTGAGAGTTAGAAAATAGTTCGTTTGATTTTTATCTTGTTTTTAAGCATCCTTGCATATCATGAATTTGTTAGTGTGTGTAAAACGAAGCAGTATTTAAATTAGGTTACCAAAAAAAATTCCATAAGGCTGCAGAATACCTTTGCATAAAAATATCACCGATAAGAGCTTTCATGTTGACCGTTTGTTCTTTGTGATTATTTATTTATTTTTCTTTTGGGGACTGAGAGAAAAGGAATATCTGATTAGTTTACTGTGATGTTGCTGTCACACAAAGTAAAGCAGATTTCCTTGACTGTTTCAGTTCCTATGCTACTCTTTCAACTGATCTTTTTGTAAATGAGTTTTGATTGTGAAGTATTTGGAAATCTGAGGTCAGAGTTTACAAGATGATGAGGGAAGCATTCCGAGTTCATCTTGCAAACTTTGAACTCTCATACTAACGTTGAGGTAAAATACTGCTGGGAATGGCAGCTTATACAGTAGCGATGGCTAAAAGTGTGTAAATGAAGTAAAAGCTTCCATTGAGAACAGTAGTGTTGCACCTCTTACTGAGACCCACCATGTCATCTGCCCTCTGATGTGAATGCACCATTGACTCACTTGACTTTATTGCACTGAAGGCTAGAGCGAATGGACTCCAATCCTGTGTGATTGTTATTCGTATCCTGCGTGACCTTTGTCAGAGAGTACCCACCTGGTCTGCTTTTCCAAGTTGGGTGAGTAGGAAGGTTGTCTGTCCCTACTGGGCTTTATGGTGTCCTAACAGGTTTTAAAGAGTCCTCAGAAGTATTGCCTCTGAAAGACCAAAAGTTGTATTGTAACATGGTTTTATTTATCCAAGGCCATGGAACTGCTTGTGGAGAAGGCAATCAGCAGTGCCTCTGGACCAATGAGCCCTGGTGATGCACTGAGACGAGTCTTTGAATGTATTGCTTCTGGAATTCTGCTCCCTGGTAAGAATGTGTTACAATAAATATAAATCGTCTGTTATCTCGGTCATTTTATCTAAATCTATATATCTATATCTGTCTGTCTGAGAGAGAGCATGTTCGTCTTTTCTGCTTATTCAGAATATCTTAGCATACACACTGTATTCTGGGCATCATGCTGGTTTTCACATGGAATGAATTCTTGTTTAAAAAAAAATTTTTTTTTCTTAATGCAGTTTTTGTGAAGTATATGTAAATATAAATGCATTACTTTGGTGTATTCAGTTTAACCCTGCTGGTAACACTCAAACTGTGGTAAAGGGTGAAGTAGCACATCTTCATGCAGGCCTTTGTTGTCTCTAAACATGGTGATGCTCATGAAACAATTTATCAATTGCTGTTTTGAGGGAAACTTGGTCCAGGTTAATACCTTATATAATAGTCTATCTACAGGTCGAAGCACTTGGGTGGGATTGAATATGGATTAACTACATTGAACCTGGTGAATGTTTCTATATTGGGCTTTAAATATGGTCTGTTTTCCTCACCACCTGATTCAACAAATTAGCTAGTTAACAGCTCTTCATGACATGAAGTGGGAGTGATGTAGCAGGGAAGGCACTCAAATGTGCAGGACATGGGGGTCCTCCTGGAGCAGGGTTGGGATCCTCTGGTCTAGAAGGTCTCTCATATACTGTAGTAATTATTTTCCTAGGAGAAAAGTTTCCAGCATGACTGTACACAATGGGTGGGTTATGTCAAAGCTGGTGTGAAGGAACTCTAGTGACCTGCACTCAGCCTGACAACAGTGCCTAATTGCACTTAAAGTTTGTATGTTGTGTGGGGCCACAAAAACATAACAGCTGACGATGAACCAACCTCCATATCAATACCTATGTAATGTGTACATGCGTGTGACAGGCAGCTGTTTCAGATGTACTTTTGGTATGTATGTAGTAACACCTGGAGGTGTAGAAGTTGCCCATGTATTTTAACTCTAATGTTTTGGGTAAATATTCAGTAGAACACTTGAATGTTATTTTTTTTTTTACTATAAATAGTAGTGATTTTAGCTTGATAGGAAATCTCAACCATTTGGCAGAGGTTTGTATGTAAATATATCATGGAGTTGTTTGAACAAAAACATAAATTGTTGTTGTTGCCAAAACTGATCAAGAAAAATGCCATTGCTTTTTTTTCATGGTGTGTCTTTTGTGGGGTTAAGAAGGCTGTTGGTGGTAGAATAGCAAGACTGAATTGCTGTTCATCCCAGCTGACTTATCACCACAGCAAGATCTTGCAGTCTCCTTGGACAACTCTGTGATCTCTCCTTCAGTCACTGCACGAAGCCTTGGAGTAACCGTGGACAATTACCTTTCCTTTCCTTCTCTTCTCATATCACTAATCTCTCTTAACCATGTAGATTTCTCCTCTTTAACATCCAAAGGATTTGTTCCAATTTTTTTTCCACTAAGGCTCCAACTCAGATTCTTGTTCAGTCCCTTATCATCTCAAGACTAGACTACTGCAAGTCACTCCTGGCAGATCTACCTTTTGAGCACAATTCGATCTCTGCAACCGATTCAGAATGCAGCTGCATGGCTTATTCTCAACCTTCCCAAATTTTCCCAGACTACTCCACTGCTACGATCTCTCCATTGGCTTCCTGTAGCTGCTCGCATTAGATTTATAACACTTATGCTCGCCTACAAAACCAAAAATGAACCTGCACCCTACTACTTCGAAGACTTGTCATACCCTGCACTGCACCGTGTTCTCTCAGTTCATCCATCACTACTATACTGGTCCCTCGTTCTACCAAGGGACAAGGGAAAATGCATCTAAACGTTTCTCTGTTCTGGCTCCATGGTGGTGGAATGAACTTCTTCTGGATGGCTGGAGATCGGAGTCAATGGGTGTCTTCTAATGACGGCTGAAAACCCACTTTTTCGGCAGTAATTAGATTAGCTTAGAACTATGTTTTACACTCCCTTAAAAAAAAAAAAAAAACACACACACACAACACCTACCCACTGAATTTAACTGACGGTGTACTTAGTCTGTGTCCAGACAAATCAGTTTAAGAATATATTCACTGATAGTGACTTTAAAGCTATTCCATAAGTCGCTTTGGATAAGAGTTTCTGCAAAATGTGAGTGAATTGTGGTTCCCAGTTTCTTACATGTTTTCCTTCTTGCATGTGCTACCGTATTGCCTCCGTATTCGCTAATGTATCAACCTCTATCACAAGCGACAAGATGATACTCTTGGAAGAAAGCATTATATGCTCTGTTCTACATGACGAACTTACTGACATCCATGATTGCCTACAGAGAAGCAACCAAAATGTCATCCCTTCCACCCATAAAACATTCCTTTTATCTTTGACTCCCAGCTACAGATGACTGTCATTTTCAGGATATGAACTTTGAGCACCCAAAAGTGTTGCTTTGGAAACAGATTCCATAACCAATGATCCTGTGCTAAGTGAACGGGATGCTTGCTGCATATAACAATTGTTGCTTCGCTGACAGTGTTCCTACATCAGCACTGCAATTATTATATGACCATGAGTCAAGCAAGAAAGGCAATTTCTTCTGCGATACTGCAAAGTACTGTATGCAGTAGATACAGCCCAATAATGACTTTCTCCTTCTCAGTCAGTCAATGACAGTTTGAACAATTTCTGTACATGCATTTTTTGCAGAGCTCCTGAGCATGACCGATTTAAAAAAATAAAAAAACAAACAAATACTGAAACCCAAAAAATAGAGGCTTATGAACCACCAATCTGCTGTGCAAAGAAAAAAAAAACACAATCTAACACAGGTAGGCTGATATGTTTGTTGAGCCAAAACATCAACGGATGTTAACGGAAGTACAGAACATGAACTCTTTAAACGTATAATTAAACCAACAAGATGGGTGATGCAAATGAATGTGGAAATTGGTTAGTATAGGTGGTGAAAAGAAAACCCAGTATTTACTTTTCCTGCTTTCGATGCCCGTAGTTGGGAGATGCAAGGGAGATTTGTTTAATCACTTCCTTCAGAAATGGAGTAGATTCAGCTCTCAAAGGAGCCATGCTACTCACTACACCAGCTTCAGAAACCTATCAATAGAGAGATCTATCTGAAGTGCTGCCTTTAAGCAGTTCGTAAATCCATTATCAAGGCACTGCTGTAAACACAGAAGTCCTGCATGTAGTGCAGCAGTCTGTTCTTTTAGCAGTCCTAATTGTTCATGTTCTGACGTGAGTAATTTTAGTTTTTAGATCTTTGAGAACTTCACTTTGAGCTATGTACGGATCAACTTGTGCCCTTTTGCAAGGCTGGTGCTTTGAATGTTCGCCAAAGATGAGACTGGTGTTGGCTAAACCAACCAAAGGTCATGTTTGGTTTGATTTTGATGTACTTTAATAATCCCACAAGGGAAATTATTGCCTTTGCATTTAACCCATCCAAAGTGAGCATGCGCACTTGAAGCAGTGGGCTGCCACAGAGCAGTTGTGGGTTAGGGTCTCTTGCTTAAGGGCACTTCAGCCATGAATGCAGAGGAAGGGAAGGTGCAGCTCCCTTCCCCACCACCACACATTTTTTCTTGCTGGTACGGGAATCAAACCAGCGCCTCTCTAACCATTAGGCCATGGCTGCCCCAAGTAAAAGAAGAACTTTCTGGGTTTCTTTCTGTATAGAATATCTTAAATGGATCTATCAGGATTTTTTTTTTTAATTTATTTATTTTTATAATATAGATTTGGCAGATTTTGTGATTGGGTTCAGATTTCATGTTACTTTTCACTATTAGTTTCAAGTTTTGTCATGACATTTGGCACACCCAAATATTTTCTGATGATCCTGAGACACAATTCCTCCACATTTTTCACAGTACTCTGGCACACATTCCCACTTTGAGCAGTGGATCTTTTGGTGGTATTTTGTAGATCTCAAGCTTTTGCTTCAGTGTTTTAACTAACTTGGCTTCTTTATCAATAGGTCTACTTCTGCCAAAGATTTTATTTATTCAGTTTTGTTTAATAACTGTAATTGCTTAGCTAAAGGTGTACATTTCTGCTGACCACTTATCACCATACAAACAAGTTCAAGGCATCCAGGGTTGATGGTGATGTGTAGGTGATTGGTAGTTTTGGTTTTTCAGCAAACTATATGCCATAAATCACAGAATTGGGGCACTCAAAGCATTATAACAGTTAGTTTTATTATTACTTGCGTACTTCAGCTAGTACAGTGATGGGTAGGTAGTAATAAGTATTACTATGTGAAACTATTCACTGAAATATTAAGGATTTCTATGGTGCATTCTGATAAGAGTGCTTTTGGTGCAGGTGGCCCAGGGTTAATGGACCCATGTGAGAAAAATCCGACAGACACTTTGGGTACCATGGAGGAGCAGCAGAGAGAGGACATAACATCTAGTGCACAGGTAAGCAAAGTTTACTCTTCTCAAACAGAACGGTGGTCACCACCTCTGTTCTTAGAGCTCTACCAACTTGTACCAATTCATTAACTGATCACAAACATTTTAACTCAGTGGCTCGTTCTCAATTTGTGTTCTTGTTTGTACTTTCTTCTTGCGGACTTGTTCATAATTTACATCCAAATACCCAGATGTGTTCTTGCTCCTCTTATTTTATCAAGGATTTTTCAGGTGGTGATGTATGTGGATTTAGGACCATCTAGTATCCCAGAATTCATTTCACACCCACCAATGTTGTTAATCTCCTACAGTTTTTTTCCTTCCACTTATTTTTATATGTATGCCACAAATCTTGGGTATCATTTATTAATATCTTTAAACGGGAATATGAACTTGGTATTATGGAGCAGAGAATGATTAGATGGTCAGGTGGACATGATTAGGGTTAAAGTCTTCAAGCAGGTAGATCTTCAGGAACAGCCTGGTGAACACTGAACCATCCTTCAGTGATTACCAAAACCTGACTGAAGCTTTGCTCGATGACACGGAATGAATAGATGAACACCTCCCATGCTAATGAACTCTCTAGTCCTACAAGGTGACCCAGAGCATGCTGACCTCTAATACTGAGAACTGTAATTCATATTGTGTCCTTTTTCGCCAGTTTGCCCTGCGGCTCTTGGCTTTCCGTCAGGTCCATAAGGTTCTAGGCATGGACCCCTTGCCTCAGTTGAACCCCCGCTTCAGCGTGAGGAACAATCGCAAGAGGAGGCGTGACAACAGTGACGGCACCGACGGCTTTGAAGGCGAGGGGAAGAAGGATAAGAAGGACTTTGATGGCTTCTAAGCAAGCTTCGCAGGCTCACCCATATCTTGTTCAAAGTCTTTGTGTTCCAGTGGTGTGAAAGGCTTCTGTGGGTCTCTGTGCATGTTCATTGCTGCTGCTCAGAAAGAATTTTACGGCTTGTAAGAGGCCCATTGGTGGGTATCTTAATCTTAATGGCTTTCAGTTAGCTTCCAGCACCTGTAAATTGCCTACGGTGGCAACCTGGTCAACGTTAAGCTTCATTTCGACTACGCACCATTATTTCCTAAAGTATTTAACATGGAATTGTTTGGGTGATGGTAAAGCCTCTAACTGGATAGTTTATTTGTGCTCTAATCATTTTTTTTTTTTTTACTAAAATTATACACATTTAACAGATTTTTGCCTGTGTTGACTGTAATATTTCCAGATAATTGTGCACTCTGGAAATGCACTTCTAGTCTAAAGGGTGTTTGACGTATCATGATCAAGATAAAACTGACCTGAGACATGTTGGAGTATGAAAATATTACTACTCCTACTAATCTAACAGGTTCTGCTGCATGCAGGAGGATTTAGATAATGTTATAAATCACCCTCAGGAACCAAGAGGAGGAACTCTGTTGGGATTAGTACTACATCTGACGTCATCTCCAGCTCGGCATGTGCTAAGGTACCATGTTCAAGCCATGTTAGGTAATTATTTAGGGTTCAAAGGAAGAAAGATAACCCATGCAATGGAGCAGGTTACTGCTACGTTTTAAAATTGCATTGTTGGAATGGCTTAAGCTTAGTTGTGTAACTTTTTTTTTTTTTTTCCTCAGATTTTTTTTATATATATATATAAATATATTATGTAAATTTTATTTTTGTGTGTATTTGAACAGACATTCCTCATAACCACAAAGCCTAAGCTAAACTGTAACCCATTCATTGTATTGTAATGAATGGTGACTGGGCATTGGAGTATAAAACCTTGTGTTCTACAGCACGGATACAACCGTGATTTCCTTTTAGCCATTTGTGATGTACATCTCTAGCTATAAAGTAACGTTAAGTGGGGAAACTCCTAAATCGATTATGCATAAAGCAAGGTGGGTGAATCTGAGCTTGTTTAAAGGCTATTCTCATAGCGCATTCTAATGTTCGCAAGCTTCTGTCGCTACGCTAATGTCGGAAAGCAGACTTGGGCCTCGTGTGCGTGCGCGTGCGCAACACCCCTCCCCCCCCAGTGGTCCCTAATTCATTTCTTATCTAGATGACGGCGTTGTGATATTTTAGAAATAACTACATTGTTCTTTAGTATGTCCTTTTGATACGTGGTTCTAGATTTGCAAAGGAAAACCCATGCACTGACGGAGGTGTGAAATTCTTTATTTGATGCAGAGATCACGTTTTTGTTATGGGCCCAAGTCTGCTAAACATTGTGTTCATAGTGCTATAATCCCTAAATATGTGTACATATGCATATAATCATATGTAGCTATGTGTAGGCT
Organism: Neosilurus hyrtlii; assembly: GCA_028564935.1. Taxonomy (NCBI): domain Eukaryota; kingdom Metazoa; phylum Chordata; class Actinopteri; order Siluriformes; family Plotosidae; genus Neosilurus; species Neosilurus hyrtlii. The sequence goes on from JAOUQZ010000027.1 coordinate 6,300,821, forward strand.
ATGTTTGATCTTTAATATATGAGCATCGATGAGTATCTATCTAATCTTGCAATAGAGCTTCAAGAAATTGTATAATTTTATGGAAGCATGGCAGTGTTCAGAGTTTTGATTTTGCTTTATTGTTTTATGTTTCGATGAGCAGCTGCTTGCTGTTCACCTTCATTTAACTATTGGTTTGTTTTCAAAAAAATTATTCAAGGGTGGAAAAAATGTGCGAAGAGTTGATTGTTATTGCAGATGTAGGTTTATTCTTTTCAATAGCCTTTCATTCATCGTCACGGTACTACTGCATAACAATAGAAAATAAAACCCTTCACAGAATACAGTGTCCTTTTTCTTTTCTGTATCACTGCAGTGTATTTAAAGTGTGTAGAATGAAATCTAGCTGGATGTCCTGCATGTACATTATCCACCATAGACTAAAAACTAAGCCTGTCATACAAGGGAAGGAAGGATATGTGGGGAAACTCCTTCCTGTTTTGAATTGATAGTGGACAGGAAGTTGCTGTGTTTGCAATAACACCAAGCAGTCCAGAGTGAATTTAGGGGCACTGAATACGCTTTCACTAGACTTTTTAAAGAATTTTTAATTTTAGGCTTTTAGAGGGTTAATTATTTGCTTTTTAAAAATTATGTACCACAACTATGTATACACCTCGTACAAAAGTCTTCTGAAATATTGATACAGTATGCAAGCATTTTTAGATTACCAAGCAACACTGTTTCTGATGAAAGTATTATACATGATTTTGTTTGTTTGATTTTGATATTCTGTATTAATCCCACAAGGGAAGTTATTGCCTCTGTATTTAACCCATTCAAAGTGAGCACACTTGGAGCAGTGGGCCACACATTGGGGTGCCTGGGGAGCAGTTGGGGTTTAGGTGCCTTGCTCAAGGGCACTTCAGCCATAAAGGTGGACGAAGGGAAGGCGCAGCTCACTCCTCCTCCCGCAGCCGCCAACACCACCACCACCCGTTTTTCCTGCTGGTTCAGGAATTGAACCAGCAACCTTTCAGACCCAAAGCCGCTTCTCTAAGCATTAGGCTACGGCTGCCCCCAAAGAGAGGGAGAGAACCACCTATCATAAGAAACGTAATGTGGACTGCTGGGTGATGTTGCAGAAATCAGAAGCAAATGTGCCCATCAAAATCCTCCTGAAGAGCAGTGTGTGGCTGGTTCTGCAAAATACTCAGGAAAACACGCCAGCTAATTTCCTTAAGGCATGAATGAATGAAAAACAAACTGAAGAGCTGCACGGAGTAATAAACAATCAACGTTTCATGTGATGACCTTTTGGCGTAAAAAAAAAAAGTCTTGAACATTTTTGGTCTTCCCTGAAACTGGGCTATATTTAATGATTCACATGTTGGAGCTAATATTTTCTTAAAACTAAAGAATTGAAAGAGAAATCCCTGCCCAAAATATACCATATGGACACATACAGACAAAACACTTCGACACATCTGGGGGGATTCTGTGAAATTGGTTGCAATGTGCTGATGAAAATACCCACCCCCAAGTATCCACTCGGGCTTGCAACAAGGACCTTGCATTCAAATTTATATCCAAAGTAGAAATTCCTGTGTTTCATACTTTGTGTACTGAGAATCGCACGTCAGTTTGCGGTTCTGTGCTTAACCAGTGGTGTTCATGCCAGTTCCATACAAAACCGACTCATTTTCCCTGTGGGGGGTGAGGGTCCGTGTTACGACAATGACTGAACAATTGAGTTCCTCTTGAAGTGGATTTATTTCACACGTAGTCAAGCAGTAACTTATTTATTCACCAAAAACAAACGGGATGAATTTGGTGTTCCGTACAGTTATGATGATGAGGTAGTTCTCTCGCTGTCTTTGTAGCAACGGTTCATGAATTTATGGTCAATATAGAGGGAAATAAGCAGGACTACATTGAAGATTGGGGAAATTATGGTACCAGTTTCTTCGAATGATCTATTTAAACAGTTTAATTTTAAGATGATAAGGATTTGGTGTGTTTTCGGTACATTTGGACTGCAGGGAGGCTAGAGCATAACTCTGCCAATGCTGGGCAAAGGCTTACCAAACTGTTGCTGGACCAATACACAAACAACCATTCGCTTTCGAATTTCGATGTCGATGTATTATTAATCATACAAGGGAAAGTTCGGATCTGTATTAAACCTGTCCAGAGCGAGCACACACACACGGGCGCCTTGCTCAAGGAGGCTTCAGCTATGAAGGTGAATGAAGGAATCAGGACCTTTTAGGGAATCGAACCGGCACTCTTTTGGTCCCAAACTCGCCTCTCTAACCATTAGGCCGTGGCTGCCCCAAGGACTGCGGGAGGAAACCTGCGCAAGCACAAGGGGGACATGAAATCTCCACACAGAGACGCCCTTGTCGAGCTCGAGACTCGAACCCAGGACGTTCTTGCTGTGAGGCGGATGTGTGAACCACTGATTGGACTTTTTATTCAATAATAATTTCCTGTAGTATATTTTAGCAGCTATTGGCTCATGACAAAGTTGTATTTATTAATTCAGTAAGGCGTAAAAGATATTGAACATAAAGTTCTGTCCAATAATGGCGTTCCCTGAAGTATTTTATTGCTGTTCTCGGTCAAAATCATTCCAAACACTAATTACGCTTATTAAAGCTTTTTGAAGTTTACACATAATGCTGTCAATGGAGACTTTAATTAAATTATTTGCTTTAAAAATGTCAAATAAGAGTCTTCTCGGGGGGTGGCACGTTGGCGCAGTGGTTAGCCTCACAGCAAGCGGGCCTGGGTTCGATTCCCAGCTCGGGCGTTTTTGTGTGGAGTTTGCATGTTCTCCCCGTGCTTGCGTGGGTTTCCTCTGGGTACTCCGGTTTCCTCCCACAGCCCAAAAACATGCGCAGTAGGCTAATCGGCTGTTCCAAATCGCCCCTAGGTGTGAGTGTGGGTGTGAACGGTTGTGTGTGTGTTGCCCTGCGATGGCCTGGCCAGCTGTCCAGGGTGTACCCCGCCCTCGCCCAGAGTCGGCTAAGATGGGCGCCAGCTTCCCCGCGACCCTAATTACGAATAAGCAGCTTAGAAAATGAATGAGTCTTCTCAGTCATTTGCCGAACCGCTTTCTACTGGGGCGCAGGGATGCTGAAGCTTGTCTCAGCCGAAAGAAAGACGGGGTACACCCTGAACAGCTCCCCAACCATCGCAGGGCCAACACATGTACAACCGGCACACTAACACCCAGGGGTGATTTTGAAAATCAGTTTCCAAGATTTTTGGATTGTGGCAAGAAACCAGGAGTACCCAGAGGAAACCCACGCACGCATGCAGAGAAGATGCGAACTCAACACTGGAACGCGCCGGGACTCGAACCTAGGACCTTCTTGTGCCTGAGTCTTCTTACAAAAAAAATTTTAAATAAAAACTTCACTACATCAACATCACCTCCCTTTTTATTTCAAGCATTAAAGCCACTGTGCCAGAATTAGAAAGTGCCTTATTATTATCATTAGTTGTGTTGTTGTTATTACTGTATTATGA
>JAOUQZ010000027.1:6332976-6347300 GCA_028564935.1 Neosilurus hyrtlii
TATCTTAAATGTAAATGTACTTATCACGTTTTCACGTTTTGAATGTGCTTTCAGCATTCGCTACTGCAGTTCATCAGTTTTTACCCCTCAGCCAAGTCATCATCGCATGCATGTTTCCTATAGTGTCAAGATACTAGTGTCAAGATAGAGGTTGGTCAGTTTCTCTGTTTGACCTTTGACCTTGTCCAAATGACCTTGACCTGTTACATTTTGTCTGGGCTGTTTCTTAAGAAGTGCTGGGTGGCTGAGGGGTTCCGCTGTCTCCGGTGGCTACGTTGCGTCTGTGAGTTCATTGTACTCTTTTGCACGGCATGTTTTCAAATGCTTGAAAGATGGTATTGCTGGTGTTGAATTTGGCAACACTGTTGCCACTCCTCAAAACTGTTATCTTGTTTAACGTAGTTGTATTAATGGGGTGACTCTCCAAAGTACAATATTTCCAGATTGTGGACTGTAGAATGATGCTGACTGGCTGGTCTCTCACAACCGGAAATGACTTCTTCTTTGCTGCTGGATACAGAAGCTGGCAAGTTCAGCGCCTTTCCTACACTGTTGATTTCCAGGATTGAAAACAGGGGCTTAATTTGTGCTAAATCACAGTTTTATCATATGGAATCAGATCAGCTCATAGACTTGCAATCCAGTATTTTTGTGTTGGACTATTGGAGGCATTTCCGATACAATTATCGGCACGACTCTAGTTATATGTTAATGAGGGGTGGAGTTTCTATGGATGAAGCACATACTTTTCTAACTCTTTCATCGGTTTTACACTCTAGGAAGGTAACGGCCCACTTCGAAAGGCTCGCTGCATTCCCAAACCACATTGCAATTCACAAAGCGTTCACCCTATCATTTGGTGAGCACAGCTTTAAATCCCAGGTGATACCACAGCCACCTGTGATCGAAAGATTCAGTTGGCCACGTTCTCAAGGAAAGAGCAACACTAGGCAATCAGGAGTTCCCGTGAGCTCATGGGTAGGAAGCTTCCTCTTCCACAGTGCATGCGCAGCTGTTCAAAAAAATGCACTCGGCTGGCACCACATTCCTCAGAGGAAACACGTGGTGACCTTCGTCCTCCCCAGTTGGTAGAAGTCGGGAGACAAGGGAGGAGATGTCCGATGAGAGGGAATTGGCCATTTCCCTAAAATCAAGGAGAAAAATTGGGACACAAATGGAAATTTTCAAGTTTTGTAAGGAAGTTTCAAGTTTTGTACATTTTAATGTAATTTGCTTTTTTTTTAAACATCTCACTGTACTGTATACGGTCTGCTGAACATTGAAGTAATTGGTTATTAAGGTAAATTTTTTTTGTTTTTCTTAAGCACATGAGATACATGATATGAATTCAGGTCAAGCACAGAGGAAACTGCAGAATAAATAATTCAGAGTTATGACTCTGTATGTAATATTGTTTTCAGTATCTTGTGCAATATGCAATGGCTGCTAATGTACCACTCATCTGCTATAGAAAATACTAAACTCTTTCAAAGGACTGTATGGTATTTAGTGTTATATTCTGTTTACAGCCATGTAAAAATGCTCGATCACAAGCAAAGTGCATCTGAGAGTTGGCTGGATGTGGTTTTCTGGGGCACAAATGCATGTTATTTTGAGAACATACCCGAAGTAGTAATTTGATTGTGGCCAGTGCCGAGAGCGTGTAGTTAAAAAATGTCAGAAATGTGGTTTGCCGATCTGTCAGAGTAAAGAAAAAAAGAGCTTCGTTTACACCATTGTAACATCTGGCCAGTGGTTTGGCAATTGAGGCAGGTTAGTATCTAGGGTTCTGAAGGTAAGTACATGCATGTTTGAGAAAAATGTGCAAGTCTGTTTATCTTTACAAATACCCATCCTGATGTTCTTCTCTGTAGGTGAACGTCTGCGGCGCCTGAAGGTACGGGTCTAAACGTCGAAGTCACAGTGCTGCAGGAATTCATGCTTTTACTGGGCTGGAAATTGAATTTGGAATGACCCAAGGAGGCCAGTTAATGGCACACATTCTCCGGTTACCCTTTGTATTCTAAAAAGCCTTTTTCCCTCTCTGCCTTTATTTTTTCTGAATGACATCATGGTCCTTTGTAGGCCAAATGTAACATTAAGGGATGTCGGTGCTGTAGTTCTGAAGTCTGAAGGGCGCCTGTATCAGATGGAGGCAAGCACCGTTTTTCTCATTTGATCTCCTCCATCTATTAATAATCCCCGAATTTCAAACATTAGACCCACACCATGCAGGCAAGGCCCAGGCAGGCCCAGCAGCAGCAGCTAGGATGCCCATCACCCAGGAAAATGCACTGAGTCACCTCTCTCTGCTGGAGAGCTGGCTGAGAATAAACCAGGCAGAGCAGGACCACAAGGATGAGCGTGGAAAGAAAGCAAGTAACCCAACACACTGTCAAGCTGCTGTCCGAAAACTGGTAGAGTACATCCAGCTGAACTTTACAGACTGTGAGAGCCGCCCATGCAATGCCAACACGCTTAAGGACGAATCGGACCTGGAGGTGCGGGCAGTCTGTTTAAGCAAAGCCGAAGGAGATGGGCCTGAGTTTGGGCTCAGCTTTGGGAACATCCCCATCTTCGGGGATCCTGAAGGGAAGAAGAAGGTTCGGCGCAGGCGCCGCAAGAGCGACAAGGGCCCCGTGTTGGATGTAGGGTGCATCTGGGTGACAGAGGTGAAGAAGAAGAGCCCCGCAGCGCGATGTGACATTAAGTTGCGGGACGAGCTGCTGTCCCTCAACGGCCAGCTGATGGTCGGCGTGGACGTCACTGGAGCCAGGTAGGCTGTCTGAACCTGCTTGGTCTAAAGTGTCTAGAAACCCTGATTTCACACATTTAATAAAGCATTGAGCCACAAGATGGCGTGAGTTACGCTGATGTTATAATGGGTAAGGATCTTTTTAGGAACAACACAAACGAGTGTGCCCAGACATCTCTTAAAATAATGTCTATAATAATGTAATTAAAGATATATGCAATAAACTATTCTTCTGCTACACAAAGTAATCTCTTTATAGTTAGCTTCGGTTGCTAAGCAGCACAATGGAGAAAGATTAGGATATGTTATAGGCAGAGTATTTTTAATCAGTTTAAAACATGGTGTTTGTGTCATTCAGGGATGTCCATTGCTGTTCTTGAAGAGCGATCTTCCTGCAGGTTTTATCTCCAACCAAACTCTAACACACCTCTTTTAGCTGATGAAGAACTTAAGGCAATAATCAGAGAGTCAGGTGTGCAAGATTAGGAGTGAAGCCCAAGTCAGGGAGGGTGCAGGGAGGGGGATCCCCGGTGTAGGTGTGTGTTGAGTTAAAAAATTTGAATCACACTGAAATGCCTAAGGTTATTTATACTACTTTATTCAGTTCGTCCAATGAGCAGCCTTCAGGTTTGTAAACAGGAAGTAAGCACTCACTCGTTTGCTGAGTCGCTTAATCCTAAAACTGTCAGAGTTTTGGCGAGGCTGGACCCTATCTCAACCTACTCCGGCCAAAAACAGGGTCCCCTGACCATGGCAGGGCAGCACACACACAACCATTCAGAGTCACATTCACATCTAGGGGCAGTTTGGAACAGCCACTTAGCTTAACGTGTATGTCTGTTTACTGTGGGAGGAAACGAGAGTACCCAGAGGAAACTCACACAAGCATCTTGAGAACATGCAACTCCACACAGAAAAGCCCAAGCCCGGGACTTGAACCCAGGACTTTCTTGCTGTGAGGTGGACATGCTGATCACTATCCATTGGAGCATGCAAGTGTCTAGGCAAAGAAGACATTCGGGATTCGGGACCCGACGAAAATATGCCACATTAAATGTGGTTTCTTTTAGTCGTCCCGACGAAAATATGTAATTATTAGATAAGGTTTGGGAGCCGTTTACAATAATCTGGATTTCAGTTTTAATATCTTTTAAAATCTGATCTGATGCTGAACACCATAATCCTGTAGTGAGTGGTGTAGTCGTCAGGTTGATGGGCTTTCGATCAAGATTGTGGGTGGGCTCGAATCCCTATTAGACTCCCACTGTGCTGAGACTCCTCTGTGGGGCTCCCGAGTGGCGCATCAACAAGGTACGTGACTATCAATCTGGAGATCGCAGGTTCGAATCCCGATTGATGCCACAGCCATCCATGACCGGGAGTCCATGGGAGCACCAGCCAATCATGGGCGCCTGTGAGCTCATTCGTACGAGGTGGCGGATAGAGCTTTCCCTCAGTGTGTGGTAGGCCGCCCCCAAAATATGCATGCGCAGCAGTTTGAAATGAAGAGGGTGGCAGCATTGCATATCACAGAGGGGGCAGGAATGTGATTACACCCCTTCCTGGTTGGTGGTGGTCGTGTGATAGGGAAGGCAACACTTGATGGGTGGAAATTGAATACGACTAAATTGGTGGACAAAAAAACCTCCAAAAAACAAGTGTGCCTCTGTCCACCCAGCAGTATACAGGTGAAACTCGAAAAAATTAGAATATCGTGCAAAATTTCACGTATTTCAGTAATTCAGCTTTATTAGTTGTAAGTAATATATTATTCAGACCCGTTACATGCAAAGTGAAATATTCCAAGCCTTTATTTGTTAAAATTTTGCTTGTGGGTGAAGGAAGCATGAAGTGCTCTAAGATATCCTGGTAGACGGCTGTGTTGTCTCTGCACTAAATAAAGCACAGTGGACCACAGTCCTCTTTTCTGACGAGAGCAACTTTTGCATATTCTAATTTTTCGAGTTTCACCTGTAAATGGGTAGCGTAAAAATTCTGGAAATATGGGGCGGCACCTTGCCTGGGCCTGAAGCAAGTATGAAGCATGAAGCAAGTAAAAGTCTTTGAGTAGAAAATACACTCATGCGTTTATTAAAGGCTGTTGGTTTAAATTCTTATATTTTATATTTAAATAAAAATGCATTAATTCTATATCTACAGTGGAATTTGTATCTTGGTATATTCTGATGTCTGCTCTTACATACAGATCAAATGAAGGTGTGCAGAGTGTAGTGGAGCAGCAGGTGGTTAAGCGGATTATTAAAGGGTCTATTAAGGGGCTTAAACCCCCCTCCAATGTTGGCTTAGGCCAATTCCATGTGGTCTCTCTCACGTTCTCCCTGTGCTTATGAGGGTTTCCTCTGGGTATTTTAGTTTCCTCCCACCATCTCAGAAAGGTCAACTGGGTATTGTAAATGGTCTCTAGGTGTGAATGTGAATATGAATGGTTGTTTGTGTCTGTGTTAACCCTGCAGTAGATTGGTGACCTGTTCAGGATGTAACCCTGCCTCGTGCTGAAGTCACCTGGGATTGCCGCATGACCCTGCTGGAGAAGCGATATAGATAATGGATGGATGGAAAGTAAAGCACTGATTGCTCTTGTAATGTAGGACATTTTAAATTCAAAAACACGGGCTTTCTCTTCTTGCGGAGGCAGGCAGGTTTTCAACAGAAACTTTCAGACTTTTTCGCAGAAATTCCGATGGCAACGATTGGGACAAGAGCCCGTGAACCAACAAAGCGCTTTCTTGCAATGCTTTAAAAAATTATTGTATTGAAAGTGGCATTTAATAATTGCTTTTGAAACCCAGCAACCATAAAAAAAACACTCGGCTTTATTCTTTTTTGGTTCACTGAAATATGGATCTCTCTATTTTTTGAGGTTTCTGTGGCTTGCTTTTGCATAGATCTTTGGCCAGTGTTAAAGTAAGTCTCTGACAGTTGTAATGTCTATTGAGGAAGACTGGTCGAATAGTATTAGATTTCCAAGAGATACTGGATCCATTTTAAGGGTTCTTCATTTCCGAGGCCACATGCATGAACCTGATAACCCACAGATTCATACAAGTGAGAAAATCAAATCTGTAAATTTCTTATAAGTCAACCAGATAGGGATTTTAGGGTTATGATGGCTTTATATCGGTGTCTCCTTTTAATCAGAAAAATCAACAGTGTTGTCACACATATTATCAGGTTCATGCATTGGCTCCACAGAATTATTTTTTCCTCCAAGAGTATATGACCTCTCCTAACCTTAGCCTTTCTGTGCTCAACGACAATCTTCCGAGATCCGCTGAAATCCGGTTTGGTTCAGGCTGTACTTCTCCTCCTCTTTATGTAGGTTAACTTAATCTTTCCATGATCAATCTAGGAGCGTGGGCTGAAATGTTCATAGGCTAACCACGATGCAATGGTCGAAATGTGGTACACTGCAGTCTACACACTTCTTCCGTCTGTGTTGCAGTGCTTGGATCCCCTTCGTATAGAAGCTGTTACGTTTCATTTCTCTGGCGTCAGTCCTTCTTAGTCACCCCATGAACTTTTCAGCCCTTGGTGGTTTACATTATTTGTTAAAAGATTGAGACGATATTGCATGTTTGTGTGGTTCTTCAAAAAAACTTCGACCTTTATTTTCATGACTAACATATCAGATGACATTTTATGTGCTGTTCATGCAGTTGTCTATATAATTCCAATGTTTTTCTAAACGTTTTCCCACAATTCTATGGATTTAGAATGGAACTACTGATTTTTCTCATCCATCATCCCTCCTCAGGCTCAGATACCCGCAGTGGCTGGATGTAATACTATGGGAACTGGCACAGATTTCTAACTGGTAACCATACTGCTGTGTCCATTTATGGCAGGCCTAAGTGGCTCCGTTGGCAAAGTGAACAGCCACAACAATTATTAAATGGTTAGTAGTAGACAGCGGTGGGTCTTGAATTTTAGGTCTGTATAGTTTTAGGAAAACAGTTTTCAATTTACTAAATCACAGTGTGGACATCATACAACTTAACCTTTACATACAAACCGTTTGGTGGCTTTAAGGCAACCACACAGGAATAAACACTAATGGAAAAAATATTTCAGCATGAGCTTTGAGGAAATCCCAGTCAGCTGGAAGAATACAGCTCAGTGATTCTCAGTGCTGATAATGGTGCGGTGGAAAGTTTAGCACGGAATGTTAAAAAACTCCCATCATTATTCAACCTGGGTAAGATTTGGTGACTGATGGCCACAGCACATGCTATACATGATTCTCACCATTCAGTGAGCTTTTATGATCTCTGGATAGTGATGCAATCGTCCTCTACCGTCAGGATTGAAAGGTTTCTTCACAGGATACTGACTTGATTCAATCATGCCTCTAATGGTACCAAGTGAACACAAACCCATCTATCCATGCATCCATGCATCTGTCCATTTACCCATCCATCCATCCATCTATACCATGTACCTGTTCATTATCTACTCCACTTATCTTTGGGGGAAAAGGTGGGGTACACCCTAAACAGTTCGCCAGTCCATGCATTCATTTAAACACACATTCACTAATAGTGGCAATAGTGGCAAACACAGTAGCCAGTTGACCTGCTGTGCATGTTTTTGGACTGTGAAAACTGGAGAACCCAGAAGAGGAAATCCACACAAGGCCCGGGAGAACATGCAAATTCCACACAGAAACGCCTTTAGCTGAGATTTGAACCCAGAACCTTATTCTGGTTAAGGTCTTATTCGGAGTTGACAGTGCTAACCCCATGAACACAAACCATGGCAGCAAAATAGAAATCTCCTTCATAACAGAGCCAACGATTCTTCTTTTTATTTGTCAGTTGTGTGCATTTTTGGCCCACTTCCAATTCAGTTTTATTTGGATAGCGCTTTTTACAACTGACATTGTCACACAGTATCTGTACATAGTAAACATTTCTCTATAAACCCTACATATCCCTAATGAGCAAGCCCATGGCGACCATGGCAAAGAAAAACTCCCTCAGATGACACTTGGAGGAAACCGTGAGAGGAACCAGATAAAAATACAAACCATGTAGCAGAAACTTCACTATAGTTTAACACAAAGTCTAGATGGTTATCTTATAGCTGTAATTGTAATTGTAATCCTAAATCATTTCAGTAAAAGACTTCATATCTCCTGTAGTGGAAAGTCATCTTCACAGTTTGAGTGTATATTTAGGTCCATATGGATCATCAGCAGGAGCGAGGGACTTCGAAGGTGAAAACTTCAACCAGTAGTAGCACATCAGGATCAGGATCACTGGTATCTCAGAAGTAGCATATGTACCTCAACAAAAATAGAGAGGTGGGTTGTTATGTGTGCTCATAACAGTGTAATGGTTAATAAAGAGAGTGTATTAGTGCTGAGTGAAAGCAGGGACTCCTGCGTGACTGACTGACAGCATAACTAAAAAGAGAGAAACCAGAAGGAACACAGACATGAGGTCAGTAAAATACGGCAGATTCAGATACAGTATAGAGCCAGTGAAGTCCAAAGAAGACTAAATTGTTAATATTTAACAAATAAATAGAAAAAAGAAATAGAATTTAGTATTATATTAAAATATTTTAAGCAAAGAAAGGAATTGTTCTGTATCCCCAAAATTAATCGTCTTTCGAGCACTGTTTCTAAGATCCTACTGAAAACTCAGGTTGTGATATTTTACTCATGTCTAATTAACAATTATGCACAGAAGGAAGGAAACCAGAGTGCCCAGAGGAAACTCACACAAGCCCATGCACACCCCGCACAGAAACGCCCGAGCCCAGGAATCAAACCCAGGACCAACCTTCTTGCCATACCACGACGCCTTCGTGCCACCCGCCCATGCATACATCGCTATGAAGTTAGAAAAGAATTAAAAATTCAGTAACTCTCCGATTTCGGAATCTGGCGTGTACTGTTTAACGTCATCCTTAAGTAAGTAGTTTGCTTTTGTTGAGGCTGCCACTTCTATCCTGGTATGAGAGTAGGTACATTACCTGGCATTTGTTGCCCAACCCAGACACAGCAAGCACCCTGAGTAAAGAGAAAAGGTTTCTGGGAGATTTCAGTCCAGGATGTTTTCCTCAACTGTGTTTCATTTTCTCCAGGAAAAAAAAGACTGCAGCCGGCAAAGTTATCTCTGACAGAGACGTAAGACAGCAGCGGGGTTTGGAAACAGACCAAAGGAGCACGGAAAACAGTATGATTGTGTCCTGCCCAGGACCAGAACAAGCCTGTTTCTTATATACGACCCGTGATTTGCTTCCTGTGAGATGTCAGGAACAGCTTGTCATTTATAAGAGATTTTCTGCAGCGCTGGATAGGAGAAATGTTTAGACACGAGAGATTACAATAAAGTCACTGATGAGAAGGAAGAAAACAGATGCACATTGTGAGTGTTGTGACCGTGGAAAGGATATTATTGCTCATATCCGTGTGCTTTGAGGCTGTAAGCCTGGGAACCCACTCAGGTCATGTTCACACTAATACAGATACATTCCTGTCCACACTGAAATGGGGACTCTCTCTCTCTCTCTCTCACTCACTCGCTCACTCTTTTGCCGAACCGATTAATCCGACTAGGGCCACTGGGAGGCTGGAGCCTATCCCAGCCAACACTGGGCAAAGACTCACAAGACCATCATGGGGCAACACACAACTATTCACACTCATATTCACACCCGGGGCAATTAGGAACAGCCAGTTAGCTTAATGTGCATGTCTTTGAACTGTGGGAGGAAACCAGAATACTCAGATGAAACCCACACAAGTACAGAGAGAACATGTAAACTTCACACAGAGCCTGGGACTCAAACCCAGGACCTTCTTACTGTGAGGCAGATATGCTAACCAGTACGCCGCCATGCCGTGTGGGGACTATATTTGACACCAAAGTGTACTTGACTGTACAAGGTGAAATTCTAGAAATGCTCTTAACGCTTTGCCTCCTCTGGCTTTTTGGGGTTGTGTAAGGTCACCAAACTAAGAATTGAGAGTGACGAGTTGAATAAATCGAAATAAGTAAAATGAGGAGCCGTGTTTTAAGACGGTTACAGGCTTGTGTGTGTGAGTCACTTTGGTAGAGGAACAATCAACGGACTCTCGGCTCAGCGCACAACCTCATCCGTGCAAATGGGGCAAATGGGTCTTCTTGAAAGTTCTGCTCTCTTTCTCTCTCTCTCTCTCTCTCTCATTTTTACAGCCTGGCACAGCAGCTGTCTGTAGAGAGCATGGAAAATAACTCAATTTATGCAGAGTGTTCTCCACATGCTCAATGAGAAAGCAAGCTTTATGAGGATAGCAGTGATACAGCGAAGAGAAACCATGCTAGATTTTTTTTCTCCTATAAACTGAAGGACCGACTTCAGAGAAGTCATCAAGGAAATTTGAGTAGGTTTAATCCTTAGAAAGGCCAAAACCACAATCGATCGCAGCCAAGCAGGTTTCAAGTGGCCTTGTAGTCATTTAAGAGCGGTTGAAAAGATTTTCCAGAGATCTTGGACCCAGCTTACAACCAACCACAGCAAGCTGGCAGGGAGCACTTCATAACGAAGGTGAAAAAAGAAAAGACGTCAGCTCAATTAATGCTCATTTGTCAGTCACACTATTTCACATTTATTGAAAAGGATGTACACTGCAGGATGAGAGTGTGCACTGTGGAAGGGAGGTTTGAAGTCAATAAAGTATTTTACAATTAATAGGCGTGGGTAGATTCTAAATATTCCACCCATTAAAGCTTCACTATCCTGCCCAGTTCCATGTTTGGGTTGCCTGGAAACGTTGCTAATGTTTTAGAGAATCAAATGCATCATAACGATCCTCTTGTGCTTACAAAGTCAGCAAATCATGCCAACGTTTCAGTAATAACGTGTACCTACATTGTATGCAATAAACATTTAAACCTCCTTTTTTATTGTTTTATATGTTTAACTGGCTGACACGGTGACGTAGCGGTTAGCACATCTGCCTCACAGCAAGAAGGACCTGGGTCTGAGCCCCGTGCCCGGCGAGGGTGTCTCTGTGTGGAATTTGCTTGTTCGTCCTGTGCTTGTGTGGGTTTCTTTCAGGTGCTCCGGTTTCCTCCAGCAGTCTTCTTTCTCTCATTCATACACTCACACATACTAGTCTAAACTTACTAGGTTTTTCCAGACTCAAAGTTAAAATTTCAGCAGGAATTTTCTAGTTTTTTAATCAAGCCTCGAGGAACATCTGGATGTGTATCTTGGGCTGCCTAAGATTTTATTGCGAGTATAAATAAATTAGGAATTTCTAGTTCTGAGCCACTTACTGCATAATTCGGATACATCGGGCAAGGGTCAGAGAGGAGGTGGAAAGGGGGGAAAGGGTCTCAATCATCATATGTTATAACCACATAATGAGTGTGATTTCGCAGATTCCAACTCAAGGGCAGGGGATGAGGGATGTGGCGTTCACCTTTGTAGAGGACCTTAAGATTCCCTTTCCTAAAAATAACAAGCTCACTTGAGCTAACTGACACATTCGGATCCGACTACATAGATGGTAATAAAATAATTCCATATCTGGTTTGCAAATCAAAAATCCGAGATCAATGGAATTGTCCATCAGGTCATCTAGTATAAGCCTGCAAGGGCTCAAGCGATTCCGGTCAATAATAACGAAGGAGGAGGGCTTTCAGATTTCATAATTGCAGTGTCATGCCTACATACGGGTCGAAAAGTGAAAACCAATCCTGAATTGTTGGCATTGTTGCGTAGTGTAATGTTTCCAAATCTCGTTCGATTCTGTCCACATATCATGGAGCAGTTGGACTTTGTTTTATTCATTCATTTTCTAAGCCGCCTAATCCTAATTAGGGTCACAGGGTTCTGGCACCCATCTCAGACGACTCTGGGCGAGGGCGGGGTACACCCTGAACAGCTTACCAGGCCATCGCAGTGCAACACACACAACCATTCACACTCACACTCACACCAAGGGGCAATTTGGAACAGCCAGTTGGCCTACTGTGCATGCTTATGGACTGTGGGAGAAAACCAGAGTACCCAGAGGAAACCCACACAAGCACGGGGAGAACATGCACACTCCACACAGAAACGGCCAAGCTAGGAATTGAACCCAGGACCTGATTGCTGTGAGGCGGACGTGCTGACCACAACACCACCGTGTCGCCTGGACTTTTTTTTTTCAACTGTGATGTCATATTTCTGTTTCTGGGTTGAAAATCCAAAATTACGGTGCATGGAATTCTAGCAGTTGTCCACAAGAACAACGCTGGCAAAGAGTTTGTACAGGTACCTCCTGTGTGAAAAATTCACGAGATCAAGAGATGTACCAAGCGTTCGACTCTACGTCAGCATCAGCTTTGCAGTGTTCAGGAGGATTTTAACCAGTAGATGGTGTTTTGAACCATTTTCCACCCCAAAGAGGCAGATAAAAATGGTCATTTTGTTCATATTAACACCAGCGTCGATGCTTCATCAGAGAACACTAATATCATGTTAGTTTACAGATAAAAGCACATTCAAGTGTGCAGGTGAAGTTAAATGCTTTTGTAGCATGTTAATAAACATAGATTATATCAAGAAAGATTTCATGGCGAAAGATTTTTGGCCTGTAGTGTATTATTCCACATATCTTGTGCCATCATAATGATTTAACTGCAGGAGATCATCCCTTAATTCATCAGTCTTCTCTTCTCAAACCACAAAATGAACATATTAGAAGTGTATTATCCACTTGCCCAAAAATCTTCTTTCTTCCTTAAGCACTGGTTAACATCAAAACTCCTGTGTGAGTGAGGACTTGTGCTCTGTATTTGTTTTGAAGGCTCATACTGTGTTCATTTGCGTCATGCTTTCAGATTGAAGCGCTTAATGTCTATCACCGCTTGATGAATGAAAGAGAAAGTTGTCATAATTTCCCTGGCATTGGCAGGATTTCGTGATCTGCACTTTTCCCATGGCTTACAGAGTAAATCTTCCAATGTGTATTAGATCGGGGTGATTCTTCACGGCAGACTCGAGTACTTACACACTTCTGAGGAAAGAGCGTGCAATATAAGGGCATTGGTTTTCAGAGCTGGTGAAGTACAAACAAGTCTGCAGATATATTCAGGGGAAAAGTGGATGTTTTGTTTTCACAAAAACAAAGTAAGACGCTATGGTTTGAAATTTCTGGAGATATTTGCTTATTTTATGAGCATCCTTTTCATGCCTCGAAAAACAAGACTTGGCTTGTGCAAACCTCTACCTAGATAAAAAAAAAAAACCCAAACAACATCAAATAAGCAAACAGAAAACCCAGAACATTCACAGCACCCCCTGTTTGGCCTGCTTTAATACCACAACATGTTAATTAATCCTTTAAAAAGTTACTGGATCCTGAATTTGATCCAGGGTGGTGTGGTGGTGTTGTGGTTCGCGTATCTACTTCACAGCAAGAAGGTCCTAGGTTCCAGTCCCAGGATCAGGCGTTCCTGTGTGGGGTTTGCATGTTCTCGAGGTGTTCCAGTTTCCACCCACAATCTAAAGTCATCCACATTAGGTTGGCCGTAGGTGTGAATGAGTGTGAATGGTGTGAATGGTGTACCCTGCCTTCGCCCGGTGTCTGCTGAAATAGGCTTGCACCTCCCTGTGTGAGTGAGTGAGGGTTTGGTCCAGATAATCTCCAAAAAAGTCTTTAGAGACGTCTACCTTGTCCATAGCACCACCTCGGGTTGAAATTCATGAAAACCTGCATTTTTGTATAATCCTTCCAACCAATGCACAAGAAAGAAACAAACTGAAGGTAAAACATAAAACTCCACGGAAGGTGTATTGAGTAATGATATTCATCTGCATACAGGTAAAGTGAAGTGAAAACTGCAGTATGAGCTGTAAGAAGAATGTTTTGGTTTATACAGCTATAAAGGAAAATTATCTTTATACAATACACGTTATTGCATGTTTAACGGTGGGCATTGTCAAAAAACAGCATTACAGAAACGGAGGAGTCAGAGCAAAAAAACAGGTCACGTCACATTTTAGGTACAAAAGTGATGTTTCTGCAGCAGTGAGGTTATATTCAGCTGGGACTTGTTTTTTTAATTTGCTACTTTTCATATGTACAGTAAGTGATTTCATCTTTGTTTTGTTCATTCATTCATCAAATTCATTCATTTGCTGAACCGCTTCATCCTACTAGGATCGTAGGGGGGCTGGAACCTTTGTCAGCTGATGTTCGGCAAAGGCACCCTGAATGGCTCACCAGTCTATTCGCATGGCCAACATACACACACTCACAACCGTTCGCATTCACACTCGCATTCACTGGGACAATATGGAACAACCAATCAGCTTAATGTGCATGTCTGTGGAGTGTGGGAGGAAACCGGATTACCCAGAGAAGACCCACACAAGCATGCAAGCATGCAGTCTTTACACAGAAACAACCTTTTTTTTGGTTCAAAAAACACCATAGGGCTTATTTTCGGGGTAGGTTTTATTTTAATTAACATTAACAGCAATTACAATAAACAGGTAAGTGATTCCTCCACAACTGCTTTCTTGTACTCAGCGGTGTAGCTCTTCCTTTCTGCTCTCATGT
>JAOUQZ010000027.1:6364096-6376820 GCA_028564935.1 Neosilurus hyrtlii
GATGGTGTCGCTATGTGACTGCAGACTCTATATTCGGCTGCATTGAGTTCCTACTTTTCTTTTATCCTGCCGCGTGCGGATCACCTTGATTTATTTTATCAGAGAGAGAGAGTTACAGCAGTTTGTGCTATGGTAGCTCTTCTTTGGGAACAGACCAGACGTAATAGCCTTCGGTGATCGACCACATGCATCAGTGAGGCTTGAGCATCCATGACACTCTCACCCCTTAAATGGTTGTCCGTGTTAGGACGCCACGAGACCTGCTGTATTGGAGATGGGTAGTCCCAGTCGTTCAGCCGTTACAATGTTGTTACTGTCACTCAGATCTTTACATTTGCTCTTTTTTCCTTCTTCCAACCCATCAACCTTGTGAACTGACTGTTCACTTTATTCCTAATATATTCAGGTCTCTGGTCACTATAACGAGATAATCAGTGTTATTCACTTCACCTGTCAATGTTTTGATGTTATGGCTGATTGGTGTATATGTCCAGTAATAAAACGTATATTCGATACTTTTAGCTAAAGTTTCTTCTCGTTTTATTGGCAAAATTTTAAACTCACATGAACATATTGAAACTGTGATACAGATATTAACATGCTGGCTTACAAGAGCAACGTACCTACGTGGACTTCCATAGGTCCCACAGAAATTACGGGCTGTGCATATGCGGGATAACTTGTAACACCACCCACCCACACAAAGTCCACATAATATATGGTATGGCGCTCCGGTGTGCGTCTTTAGATCTTTCTAAAGATCTTTAGGAAACACACATTTAAGTTAACTTTAAGCTATTGCTGATGTGGATGTGTTAAGGCCCCCAAGTCAGGGGAGAACACCTGAGGTATCCTTTTCACTGAAGTTATCAACTGAATTAACAGAATACTTTAAATTTTGCAACCATTTGCCTTTAATATCAGTAAGTTTTAATGACTAGAAAGGATCATCAGGACCAGATGATTTGTTTTTTAAATGTTCTGGCACATTCTCACTCTCTCTCTCTCTCTCTCTCTCTCTCTCTCTCTCTCTCTCACTCACTCACTCTCTCACTGTCTCAGACTCACTATTTCTCTCTTTCACACACACGCACATGCAAGCACAGTTCTTTCACTATCTCATCACCACACCCATATTCAGGCATACTGTTTGGGGATGTAAGCAACAGCTTTGTTGGTGTGTTGCCTCATCATTGTTAGTCAGTAGTCCATCAGCCGGCGCTTTTGTTCTCTTGTAAGCATGACAAACTCTGTAAGCGAGGCTTCCTGCATGCAGTGCAGATTTAGATGAGAGATGACTGCGATGCGCCAACACGCTGCTTTCTGATACCTTTGTACAGCTTCATCTTTACAAGAATTAAAGGTGTGTGTTGTTTCTGCTTTCATAATGTTCCATTGTTTGTTGTTTTGTTTGCAGCTTTGTTGTCGTTTTTGCTTTTAAAGTTTATGAGACTTATAGAACTGTTCCAAGGTCATCTTTTATGTGATGTCATATGACATAATAAGAGCAAACCTTGCAAACTGAGTAGAAAATGATTGACTATAGTCTTTTTCACAAGCAGAATAGAAGTGTTGAAGTTAATACCCTTGTTTTTGGCATTGGTATAACCATGCATCGAGGTCATACACGGATCATTTCAGTTCAAGATTTGAATTATCCTTTATCATGATAAAACGTTAGATAGCTTATTACTGCTGGCTTTCCTGACAAGATTAAAAGAGCACTAATCACATATTTCGCTGTTATGACTTCTAACTTCCAGAACTTCTTGTATGAAACAGATTTAAAGTTCTACATAGTTGAATAAGTATCATGTGTTATTAGGAATGCGCAGACCCCTTTATGATTTGGCACTAATAAGAGATCTGACTGTTTCCTGATAAATGATATGGACTCTGCCTGGCTTTTCTTAAAGTGAAAGAAAATGCAAGCTTTCTGAAGGCTCCTGTTACACATGAACAAGTGCATATTTACATCATCTGGTGTTTTTTACTTACAGTTTCAAAGTTGTTCAAATCTTTTTGATAGTTTGCATTAACCTGTTTGAAAAGGCTGCTGTTTCACTCTTGCATGAGTGTGGAATTGCGAGAATAGGACGTGAATTCTTCAGTTCATATCAGGCAAGTTATTGGCAGTAGTAACAGTATACCGATATTAAACTAACAAATCAGATGTAAACTAGTGAACTTAACTGAAGTAAATAAAATAAAACTAGACTGAAAATACAAATCATACATGCTTCCATACACATACATCAAACAAGAGTCCAGTCTTACACATGAAAAAAAAAGAATACAGCACCATGTATTCATATACAAACCAGTTCCATATTACAGAGGAAAGCACAGGGTGATCATGTGACTTTTCGCTACTTTTCGCACTAAACTGGTGCCTCCTGTGTGTGGAGTAATTGCTGGTTTTACGTTTTTACATGAAAAAAAAGTTTCATGAAACAAGCATTTTAATAGAAAGAGACAAACTATGCATGCAAGCTTTTATGAAGTTTGGGTTGAATTTCCTTTTAAGCGAGTCTGCTATCTGGAAGCCTCTGTTGGAAAAGTGCCATTATGTGTGAGAGCGATGCACTTTGAGATGTAGTTGTAGCATGTATATGAGCACTGAATTTAATTATGAATCTTCTAGACTTGGTTGTTCTCGCTGTATAAAACTCTCTTGAAGGGGTCTAACTTGATAGTTTTGTGAAACATTGATTTATTTGTCCTGAACTTATGGATGTTTTCGATGGAATAAAGTATAATGTGTAAAGCAGTTTTGTCACTCTGCTCCGTCCCTCCAGGAATTCTCGTAGACGGGACCATGTAAATTCACACGATTCAACCCACCCTCGTGCATTCTGTCTGACCTTGCAGTTTTAACCAATCATCCCAATGTTTATGTTAATTTGGCTAATTATTGTAATTTGGCTAAATATTGATTTTCACTAATCTTAGCAGTCCCCGTCACGAACATATGCGTCACCATACATCACAATGTGTCCTTGTTTATGGGTTCTTTCACATTAAGTCTCATGGGTGTGTTAATGAAAAGTGTTAATTGTAAAGCTTTATGGAAGATTATTTGATTTTTAGAGCACATTAATGTTGCATGCTTTTAACATTAATTTAATTCTAACTATGTCAAATTTCAGTATTCAATTTTTGTCATTCTAACACTTTTAACTGTATACGTGTCTCAGATATTTTGGAAAGTAATATTTTCATAAATTGTTAAGTAAAAAAATCCATTTTAGCTACACAAAGGCAACAATGTATTGAAAATTACTTTAATTATTTCTAATTACTTTATTTAGATCCCTAGTATGAAGATTTTTTTTATTTTTAAACTCTTTGGTGGATTGTTGAAGTTCTGAAATTTTTTTCAAGGGTTTCAAGAATTGGCTGAACACGAGAAATTAGAATGCACACTGATTAAAAACTGTACTTGATTTGACATCTTTTGATGTAGCTATATATTTATGTGTATGGCTATTTCTATCTGTATCACAATATCTGCATATTGGGCAAATAAATAGCTGTAAATATCTGTTCAACCATTCAGCCAGACAAGTTCAGAAAGAGTGTTAGTAGAAAGGATATCCGAGATTATATCCTGGTACTGTTAATAAGTCAAACTGCCTGTGCTGGAGAAGGCCCTTTTTAATCCTTTTTTGAAGCTGGTTTAATGTTAATGAATGAACAGTTATTAACAACACAACTAAGGATCAGCATGCACTTCCATCTCCACCACAGCTTTCTCATAAGTAAAACAAGTCCTATTTGGTTGCTTCCACTACCTTGTGGGTACCCCATGTTTTGGAGATGACATTTTAACAGCTCAGGACCCGAAGAATAAAATAAAATAGTTTTCATGTAGAATATTTACATTTTTCCAACACATGCAAATAAGTACTTATTCCTTGTACTAGAAAAATACAATATTTTGGTAGCAAATAGGGAATTAATGTTAGATTAGACAAAGGTAAAAGGAAAAAAAAACCCTGTTACATTATTTTTTATAGTTATTTATGTTCTGTTCCTCTTTTCTGTCCAGCTACCTGGCAGATCAGTGTTGGAATGGAGGCTACATCTACCTGATCATGTTGAGGAGGATCAAGCGCAAGGCCCCAGTCCCTCCGTGCAATGGCAGCAGCAGCTGCGCAGAAAATCCCACCGAGCACTGCAGCAGCGTGTTTTCAGAGCCCGCTGTTGGCAGTCCCACACAGAATGGCAAACGAACTCGCAAATTCGGTGTCATCTCTCGCTCCTCGTTTACCCGAGACAGCAAGGAGAGCAACGACAGCCGTGACCACAAGCACGAGAATGGCTACTCTTCAATGGAGACAGAGACCACACTTCCTACAGCAAGCACTACAGTGGGCTCGCCAAATGAAAGGTTCCCAGTTATTGGTCAGTCTACGCAGATAACCAATAATATCAGCACTGCCACTCTGCCCAATCGCTCTAATTCACGCCTGTCCGGGAGCTTGAAGTCTTCGATAGGAAGGAATGAACCGTCCAGCCAGGTAAAATCAGGCTACTACAAAATATGTCTTAAAATACAGTGTCTTTCAGCAAGCTTTCCACAATGTGTCCTCAGACTCCTCCCCTTTTTTGTATGATTGCATGGCTTGAATCAAACCCAAGCACCTAGCACAGATTTTTGCTCAATTTATTTATACTATATGTATTATTTCTGCTTAGATGTTTTACTGATGGATTTAGTAGCAGCACTTATAGCTATGTTGCCAAGACTGATTGGAGTATTGTACTGTCACCTCCCAGACATTTTAAGGGCCTTGCTCGAGGAGTCAACACTGGCAGATTGGTGGTACTGAGGCTTGAACTCACGTACCACCCAACCTTCTGTTTGGTATCCCAGAGCCTTAACCAGTGAGCCACCACAGCCCATAGTGTGGTGAGGTGTAGTCTGTTAGTTTAAACAGTAATTAGCTCAATTAGTTGGAGTATAAAGATATTACATGGGACGGGCAACATCTGATTGGTTCGCTGTTATCCAATCTGCAAAAAGAAATGTTTGAATCGAAATGGTGGGCACAACTCACAGTTCGCTTGAATTATTCATTCATTAGCCAAACCGCTTAATCATACTAGGGTGGCGAAAAGGCTGGAGCGTATCTCGGCCGATGCTGGGTAAGGACTGGGGGTGCACTCTGAACAGCTCACTGGTCCATTGCCGGGCCAGAACACACATGACCATTCACACTCTCATTCAAGCCTAGGGGTAAAAGTGGAACAATCAGTTAGCCTAATGTGCATGTCTTTGAACTTTGGGAAGTACCCGAAGAAAACCCATGCCTGCACAGGGGGAACATGCAAACTCCACACAGAAACCCTCGGGACTCGGATCCAGGACCTCCTTGCGGTAAGATGAACATGCCAATCACTAAACCAATGTACCCTGTACCGCCCTCACCTCAGCCAGTGATTCTGAAACCCTAGAAATTTAAACAAATTTATATGTATATAAAATGAAATAAAAATAAAGAAAATGTGCAATGTGCACTTTTTTCAAACTTTGAATGAGTCATAAAAAAAGCTTTTTAATGAGCCCGTATCACTCACCCCCGTTCCGCAACCATGATACATTGGCCCACTTACGTGGTTCCTGTTGTAATGTATAGTTTTAGCTGAGAGGGTTACAACCCCCCATGTAGAACCTGTTCTCCAGGACAAGCATATCCATTCATACTCTCATTCACACTTAGGGGCAATTTGGAATAACCAGTTAGCCTAATGTGCATGTGCATGACTGTGGGAGGAAACCTGATCATCTGAACGAAATCCAGGAAAGCATGGGAACGTGCAGACACCACTGAAAAATGCTCTTTACCACGGGGATTGAGCACAGGACCTTCTTTCACCATGCCCCATGTTCCCGTGCAGTATATTCTAAAATAATTACTTACCTCAGGCTCAGTGAATATTAGTGAATAGTGTTACTAGCAAATAGAAGATCATGCATAATGCTGAATAATTATTGAGTTCATGCATAATGCTGAATAATTATTTTTGAACACGACAAAGGCTTTGTATTCCGATTTTATAAAACCTAATGTGAAGTGATTTGTAATGTTTAGTTTAGTTTTATGCTTCTTTGAGACCTACTTAATATGTTTTTGAAACAGGACTAGATAAAATTAAGAAAAACATGTTGGTGGACAAGTAAAACACAATGAAAAATATTATTAATATCAGTTTTGAGCTGTCTTGTAATGATATTTTTGTGCGATGATGTATTGTCGTGAAAATTGTTTGTATGATTTGAATCGTAAAAATAGGAGTATGATTAATATAAGTTTGCAAGTTTTTTCCTAACTTTAATTGCAATTTAATTAGACAGCAAGAGGGCACAATAAAGTACAATAGCGTGTATGCACATGATATCACCGTAGGTGGAATTCACTGCAGCTTCACTCTGATACAGTTATACCGAGTGGCAGCACAAATGTTGCAAAAAACAACAACAAAAAAACAAATGTAATATTATCTGTTCAAATAAATTCAACAAGAAATTGAAGCTTATGTTTTAAAGACTGCTGAAATCAAAAGAAAACAGAAGCACATAGATGTAGCTGTTTTATATTTATACCGGACTACAGCCTTCACAATTGTTCATAAGTAATAATTAAGAAAAGGATTACTTTTTTTTTTTAATAAAACGAATATTTTTGGTAATAGGCTACTAAATTTTACAACAGTATTTAAAAATATTTGTAAATTATCATTGGTTATAAAAAAATTTAACTAAAGTATTCTAAAAAAGATATACTGTATATAATTTTATATAATTAATAAAATGCTGAAATCGGAAAGTATTTAATAGGAAAATAGGGCAGCATACCGGCATAGTGGTTAGCATGTCCACCTCAGCCAGAAGGTCTTGGGTTCGAGTCCTGGGGTCGGGAGTTTCAGTGTGGAGCTTGCATGATCTCACCGGGTGCTCCGGTTTCCTCCCACAGTACAGACGGATGCACATTAGGCTAATAGGCTCTTCCAAATTGCCTCTAGGTGTGAGTGTGAATGGTTGTGTGTGTGTTGGCCCCGCGATGGTCTGGCAAGGTGTTTAGGGTGTACCCCACTTTCACCCAGTGTCGGCTGAGATAGGCTTCAGCTGCCCCACAACCCTTATAGGATAAAGTGGCATTTTTCCCCTAAACTCAGCCTCATAAATGTCAGTACAGCTCTTATCTCATAAAAATCCTAAGTTCTTAAGGTGAACTGTTATAATGACCTTAAAATGTTTTTAGAAAGCAGTTTCAGTCATCTGTATGTTAACTTTAACTATCTCAAATGCAGAATCTCATCTCTTTCTCAACCCATAGCACAGAAACTTTTAAAGCAATGGTTTGAATGCAGTTCTAAATTACTGTCAAGGTTTCGTTCCTCCCATTTTCCCACCCACCAGCAGTTTCCAGCATCACTATCATTTACAACCAGCAATTCTGAAGGGTGACGTCTTAATATGTGCTTTTGAGACGCAGAATTCCAGCCATTTACAAGTGGCAGTGACATCATCAGGATTTCAATACATGATCTACGAATGATGGGGGGAATGCTATTTTTGACGCACCAATCCGTCCCATCTTTCACTTTTATCCTCAAATTCCTGTGAGTGAACAGACATGTTTTTATATCTTATTGGGGACCACTGATAGGAATATCGGCCCATGTGGGTGTATCTGTTCCCAGTGATGGTCCCTTTTTCTTTATTTGTAAGCTGCAAAAATTATCTAAAAGAACCAAAATTATTTCTTTTAGTTAGGAGGTAAAAGTTCTTTGTAAGCATTGATAAGCTTTAATTATGTGAGTAAATGGTCCTCAGAAGGCAAATGGTTTTGTGTGTGGGTGTGTGTTTAGGTACACTATAGGTGTAACAGAAATACTTCAGACCAAGAAAACCGTTCTGCGGTTAAAAAAAAAAAAAAAACAAGCTATCTGAGTCAGCCTAACATTTAATCTTGTGTTAGCAGAGGAGGAAAGGAAAGGACTGTGAGGATGTGACTGTGTGGAGGACACTGGCTTTACCAGTATTGGTGCTGCGTACACCATGCAACAACCACTGTTAATCATGCAGGGGGTTTCACTGGTTTTAACTAAGAATGGGTGTCAAATTTTTGTCTAATCTGTTTCAATGGGACCGAATTTAAACATTAGCCAGTACATGTACATCTCACCAGTGCATTCATGTGGATCATATTTTTATGCATTCATATTTGCTGGCTTATTTCACAGGCTACACATCTGACCTCAGTGCAAGACTGCCACTCACTCTCTAAATATTAACTGCATTTCAGATTGCTGTGGGAATTTACACCTCACTGTTTGGTTGCACCTAGGTGAGACTTTGCTTGAGGAAAACAGGTTCTCTTCAAAACACCGTCTTAGATCCAGCATACTGAGCAGAGCAGTTTCTTGTACGGCCAACCCTAGAGCATTGATAAAATACATTCTGTATGTATGTGTGTTCAGAATGTCTTTCTTTTAACTTAAAAAAAATATATGTTGTAATTACGCATAGGTAAGTCTGTTGGTCTTTTTACACCTGAGCCTAGAGGCTCATCACAGCCGGAGCTTATCCCGGTTTCTGTAGCATGAAGCGATGAGGAGTTCAGCTAATCCGGAATGGAATGCTAGTCCATCGCAGGTTACCTTTGCAGTATTTTTACTGGTACCCATTTATACTGCTGGGTGGACAGAGGCACCTGTGGTTGTGTTGCCGAACCTACATTCTCTCACTCATGAGCCCAGCACCCTGACCATTACACCACTGACCACTCAGAACTGGTTATTTTTAGTAACGGACCACCATAGTCATGGAGTATGGCTTGGATAGTTGTCCATGTTTGTCTAGTGTTCACGTGTGCCCACCACAGGAAATCCAATAAGGCTGCCACATCGCTGAGTTGATGCTAATTGTTATGTATTGCTGACTTGCATGATTTATTATTAACATGGAAACAGAACCCAAAAAATTATAGGCTCATACACCACTGCTCAGACTTGCACAGAATAAACAACACAGGCAGACAAACTTGCAGGTAAATTAATGTTACTGGAGCAAACGCTGAAATCAGAAGCTTGACAGAAGCCATTAAACAGATGTTTTTAATAAATAATAAAAAAGAAAAGAAAAGGCAGTGAAGAGCAAACCCAGGCTCGGACGCCTATCAAGAGACATCTATATGGTGCTCCACTTTTAGGCAGTGACTAAATCTATAGATTAGTGTGTATCAGTAAACCTTTTTACTTTGGGTCAGTATTTGCCCTCCTACTAATATCTTGCCTGTAGTAACTTATGAAGTTAGTGTACAATTACTTCTGCAGCATTTACATCACTGTCAAATCCTTTTGCTGCAAAATGCCTTGATTCTTAATCGCTGTGGATCCAGTCATCTCTCAGGCATCTGCATTTAAATATAAAGTACATGCTGTGATCCCAGCATTACTTTCAATTAGATCAATTTATTAAGTTATTCTGTTTCCTTTCTGAACAGTAAGGAAAACACTTTTTGCTCATCATGTCATTACTTTAGCAACGGCACCATGGCGTAGGGCATATGTTTCCGATCTAATCGAGCCCGAGAGAAGCTCTGCGGCATTCCCCAGAGACCTTATGATGTCATATGAATGCGTGCAAGCTCAAAATAACCATTCTGACTTCTCAGGCAGTTCATGAGCTCGTGGTTGCATCAAAAGTTCTAGCTTTTTGATGGCGACCCATCATGCAGCTTTTCAAAAACAGGAATGTTAAGGGAGGGGGGTCTTAGAACAAGCAGCACCACAGGCAAACGCTGCTTGCAAGTTGTTAAGTATGTGCTTGCAGGCATGTATTTTTTATAGGTTTTCCATGCTGCAGACCTGTGGACTGGACCTGTTTATCTCAGTAATGACAGCTTGTTTCTGAAAGCTGTGTAAGCTAGTGTGAGACTGACGGTGAGTGATTGATGACGAGAGAGGTTTGATTTAAAGTTTAATACATGAGCTTTTGTAATACTTCTGATATGTATCACACTTTCCTGAAACTCTTTCACATCTGAAAAACGTACACATACGCACATTGTGCAGACCATTTTATTAAAATAAAAACACCACATGTAGCAGACTGGGAAGCTGAATTCTTCCACAAGTGATATTTTTCTGCAAGTTGAATACCTTGATGCCTGGAAGATTCCTGACCTGGCCTTGGCTCTCTGCCTTTAAAAATAAAGTTCGCTGTTAGCTAAATGGAAATTTCTCATATATAAGACTCAGATACCAGCTATTAAAATGTCTTGTGAAATAGTTTAAACTTCTGTAACTGATGACTCTCCACCAACTTGAAAATGAGCACAGTCTTACAGATTTCAATTCGAGGACAGGAACTCAGAGAGGAGTTCTACCTAGCTCTGATTCTGATTTTAACTAGTAGATGGCACTTTTGACACATAAAATACAGGGTTTTTAAATAAAAACGGTTATATTCGTCAATACGAATGGATGCCTCAACATCGCATAAGCACTGAACACATTAAATCACACCTTAGTTGACTACAGCATGCACTTAACAGGGCAATGTACCTACACAGACTTCATAGGGATCTAAGCATGTGCAGTGAGCGATTTCTGTGGAACCTAAGGAAAACTTCTTAGATACTTTGGTGTGGAAATTGTGTGCTATGGTTGACTACAGTGTGGTTTAATGTGTTCAGTGCTCGTGCAATGTTAAGGCAACTGATTACCTTTATTAATGTGTCATCACAGTGGAGTTATACTATTTAGTTTCCAGCTAAAAAACCCATTATAGAGGGCAGTACCCGTTTAATCGGAATAATAATAAGATATTTGAGGAGTTGTGTCATGGTTTTTAGCCCAAATTTATATGCCCCCAAAAAATTTGTCTAAATGTGCCATCCATGCGTAAAATGCGTCTGTTTTTGTTAAATAGCCTTTTAACGTGCAAATCAAAAGGAGTTAAGAGTTTCCGAGTCCAAGGAAATGGATTGCAACATGGAATTTTGGAAATCTTGTTGGGCTGAACAGTTTTCAGAGATTGAGATCACACACACAACACACACAACCATTCACCTTCACACTCACACCTATGGTTCATTTTGATCAGCCAATTTGCATAATGTGCATGTCTTTACTGTGGGAGTAAACCGGAGTGCCCAGAAGAAACCCACACAAGCACGGGAAGAACATACAAACTCCACACAGAAACGCACTTACCAAGACCGGGACTCAAACCCAGAACATCCTTGCTGTGAGGTGGACTTTCTAACCACTAATCAACAGAACGGACTGAATTAATTAACGATTATTTCCTCATTGATGTTAGTGTGAACAGAGATCAGTGGAGTGAGGAGGAGAAGATG
Source organism: Neosilurus hyrtlii (assembly GCA_028564935.1). NCBI lineage: Eukaryota > Metazoa > Chordata > Actinopteri > Siluriformes > Plotosidae > Neosilurus > Neosilurus hyrtlii. Next base: position 6,375,472 of record JAOUQZ010000027.1, read on the forward strand.
AGGCTCGATCCTAGATCCTAACTCAGATAATAAGACAGAGACTGATGGATGGTGGATGATAATCCAAGCGAGACGTCGTTTCCCACTGTAGCCTTGTCATTCTTTAAGAGTTGGCAGTAATGATTTGTTTGTTTTTTGCCCTGCGATGGCCTGGCGAGCTGTCCAGGGTGTACTCCGCCTTCGCCCAGAGTCGGCTGAGATGGGCACCAGCCTCCCCCGTGACCCTTATTAGGATCAAGCGGCTCAGAAAATGAATGAATGATGATTAGAAGGTAAGCTTGGCTTCTTTTAGGGAAATCAGAATGAAATCTTTAAATATGGTGTCCTCCCTTTTCATGTTAAAATGTTTGAGTGTTCCTGTGATTGAGATGCAAAAGGAAAACCTATTTCAGTTTGACTGTATGAAGGGTTTTTCCATCCGGTGGGCGAACAATGTTAAATATGTGCCAATAATGGATATGTCTATCTGTAGGAGTTTGGTGAGTCACCCTCGTCAGCAGCTATTCATTAAGGTGTTGTCACTCTCCCCATTAGGTTCAACTGAAAAGCCGAATGCTAACATGTCCCTACATGCTGAATGAGTCAGACTGTCCGTTAGCGTGTCAAAATATTGTGCATCGCCACTTCAGACTTTCTCAGGCTCTACGTTCAAAACACGTTTTGACCATTGTGTGTTGATTTAAGGTCATGTCAGAGTTAACACTTAAGTCATCACTTGTAGGTTTGCTTTGAATCATTTCAGTTTCACTGGGTCCTGAGATCCTAACAGCTTAACATTAAATCCATGGGTGTTTCTCAACCGGTAACACATGCAGGGGTGGAAAATAACACTCGTCCGAGGGCCGTGTCGAGTCAGAAATCTGCATGGTGAGTGAAATTACCTAGCAAGTCATCCTGCTGGCGACCTGACAAATCCAATAGGCAAAGAAGCTATAGTGTTTCTGACCAGTAAATATGAAGGAGAACTAGTAGTTTCATAATTTCACTAGTCCTGTTGGCCAGACACTTAGTTCTGCTAAATTCCACCCCTGCACATACTATGGCTCATTAACCAACAAGAACCAATACTTTATTTGATTTACAAACGTCAGTAGTAGGGTCGAACTGTTATTAAAAAAAACATGTTTTTTTTTAAGTAATTAATTTTTTTTACTAACTTTGTGATGTTTTCTTAGTGACCAAGAGAATTAACATTAGCCACGGATGATTCTGTGCTATAATTAAATACTTTGACTGTGACAACATTACCATAAAAAAGAAGGAACATAGCATAGTGCAAATCACTGTCCCTCCCATCCATTCCATCGCTCGTTGGGGTCCTTTGTCCACTAGGGTTGTTTACCTGTTCT
>JAOUQZ010000027.1:6391036-6403259 GCA_028564935.1 Neosilurus hyrtlii
ATATATATATATATATATATATATATATATATATATATACACACACACACACACACACACACACACACACACAAACAATATACATACAAAACTCTACACATATGTATATATAAGTCTAAAATTAGTTACTAATAGCTATGTAAACAGATACAGAATGAATCCTGTCAGTGAGTAAAATGTACAGTATTACCAATATAATAAACAGTAGAATATAAATGTAGTGAAAAATGCAACTGTATGACAGTGGATGTTGTTATATGGAGGAGTTGTACAGTTTAATGGCCACAGGTAGGAATGATTTCCTGTGTCATTCAGTGGAGCATCTAGGTGGTATCAGTCTCTCACTGAATGTGCTCCTGTGACTAATCAGCAGGTGGTGGGAGGTACTGTTCAGTATTGTCTTTCTTTTGGACAACATTCACCTCTTCAACACTATTGTCAGAGAGTTCAGCTCCATCTCGTATATACATATATACACATCATATTAACCTACACCTACCAAACTGCATAGTTAACACTTCAGTCTCAGTTACAGCTCCAACAACCATGAGGTAAAAGCATGGTTCCACACACAGACAAAGACATATACAAAGTTAACCTTCACCAAGAGGAATCAGTCATAGAAAGCCATCCACAATTGTATACACACTCCACATAAATCTGACAAAAACCCTGCCCTTTCATTTCAAAGCATTGTGAAGCCAGAGCTCAAGCACCGACTGAAAGAACAAATAGGCCACAGCCTGATATCAAAGACACAGAGGATGAGAGACAAGTCTTTCATCATCCACTCGTCACACTAGATCATATCACTGTGCTGCTTCCTGTCCAAGAAACCACTCTAAACATGCTACGGATCCATGTCACCGAAACTCGTACAAGCAAATACTACAGGGATATTTTTTCATCGAACTGAAATTGCACTCAAAAACCTAGGCAAATCACTTCTGTAAATCCAGAGATTTAAAATAAAATTTTGCAAATAAAATCCCTAATATACGCCATGTCTTTACAGTTTTATTGGTTAAAAATCTAATTTATGTGCTGGACACAAACAAGCGCATCTGCTAATCTAATCAGGAAAAGGAAAACGCCAGTGGACTGCCCATGCCTAACACAATGCTAAACAGGCTAGCTAACCTAATGTAAAAGCGATACTTCAAGCTATTTATCAGATGTGAATTTGCACAATGTGTACATCTCCTACAAAGTGACTGCATGCAGGAAGAAGGAGAACTTGATTTGGGCTTCTATGTGACTTTGCGTTCATGATTCAGGAAAAAAAAAACCTGAAAAGTTTGTCTATTACTCTGGCAATCAAAACCTTTCTAATGCTAGCCACATTGTGACTTGGGCAAGGTGTACAGAGAGCACAAACCTCCACCAAGCCAAGCAATCCACCATATGAACCACCATGTCAAAAATTGTCCTTAAAATCCCTCGCATCCAAATTTGATGTTCAGAATTCTTCATTGTCTAAAATCCCATAGCGCACAACTGCAAGTGAATAAGTTTCCAATATCTTAGCTAGCATTTTGAAAGCTGTAATCCAGAGAGATGTGTGGGCAGAGTTTTGACTGCACATGTAAAAGCGTGGCTGTAGCTCTACTGCATTAAGTGCAATCTGGCTTCACTTGGATGGCACTGGTTTTTACTGAACTTTAAAAAGTGTACTGGTAGTTAGCTGCTGAAAGTTGGTAGCAGTGATTTGTGCCAAGAGCTGCAACTTCTCCACCAGAGAAACAGTTCACCAGCATTTTGTGCTTTCCTTGTTTTTCCACAGCTCTGTTATTATAAGGCTAAATGCCAGCACAATGACCTGGTGGTGTGTTTGTGGATCCTCTGCCTCATGCCCATTCAGCAGTCTGGACTCATCTAAATATACACACACCAGCACACAGGAGAGATGAAGAGTGTCAGAGCGGGAGTGAGAGCGAGCAAGCGAGCGAGCAGGAGAGAGAGAGAGACAAAGAGAAGGTAATGAGCTGGGAGGATTCAGCAAGTTCCAGCTTTTTTTCATGCCTGGGTAAATTGTACTGCACACTCATCACTGATTTGTTTTCAGCTGCGGGCAGCCAAAAATGTGAACTCAGGAGAACAGGAGTTTGTGTGCTGCTGTGCTGTATTATTACACTGTATGCACAACACAAGTAGACAAGACCTGAGTGTCGTGTTACAGTTAATCAAACTGCACTTTGGTATTGGGGAAAATTACACGACATGACTTTATAGAGTCAAGCGTAAGTAATTTTTTTTTAAGTGTGGGGTATGATGCTTGTCTTATGTATAGTTTACAATACAGACTGTAGACCAGGAGTCACCAACCTTTTTGAAACTGAGGGCTACTTCATGGGTACTGAGTCATAAGAAGAGCTACCAGGTTGATAGGCTCTCCTGAAATTACACATGCTCAGTTTGCCTTTAGTTATATATTATCAATAATGATTATTGATACTCATCTATGTGAAGACACTGATCACGTTAATGATTTCTCACAATAATTATCAACAATAAAAATCAAAAATTAATTTTGGACGCACCTCACTAGTGAGTTGTGCTATTTTTAGAACAGGCTTGCGGGCGACTTGGGGGCGACCTGGTGCCCGCGGGCACCATGTTGGTGACCCCTGGTGTAGACTAATGTTTTACTAATGCACAGCAATCCCTTTACCTTTTCCTTCATGCCTAGGGTCTAGGTTTCAGCATTGTGGGAGGCCAAGATTCTGCCCGAGGTAGAATGGGGATATTTGTCAAGACCATTTTCCCCACTGGGGCAGCAGCAGCAGATGGTAGACTCAAAGAAGGTAAGAGCAACAAGGAATACTACAGTGAGCCACTATAATGAGAATGGTCTAATGTTGGGTTTGTCATTTGATGGTGCGGACCAAAAACAGTGAGTAAAGAAAGTCTAGCAGAGAAAATCAATGTATGAACAAACCATGGCTGTTGTTTAGCACTACCTTTTTTCCTTTACAAAACTTAAGACACAATCAAAGTGAAATGATTAAATTTGGTATTTATTATTTCCGATTTACAATACTATTATTGCATACTAGTTTTTTTAAGCTCCCACCATCACTGAAGGTGCTCAAGGCGAGAAGTACAGACATGGGTTGTTAGTGCAATAACTTTGGAAGGAAATAACACAGGGTAACCAAATTTGGGGTATGGGTCCCCTTTAGGGGCAGATTATGTGGGATTGTATAAGGGCCACCTTGACCTTGGTCAAAAAAGGTCACTTTCTATATTCGGCTTGTCAAGGTTTTTTGTGCAGTAATTTTGAAGGAAATGACATTGGATCACCAAATTTGGTGGATGTTTTCCCTTCTGGAGCGTCTGGGTTGGAATTGTGTATGGGTCATCTTGACCTTGTTTCAAGGTCACAAGGTCACTTTTTCTGTATTTGGTTTCTAAAGGATTGCTAGTGTCATAATTTTGAAGGGAATTGTCATAGGATCACCAAATGTGGTGGGTGGGTTTCCCTTCCCTCAGGAATGTCTCAGTTGGGATTGTCTATGGATCCTCTTAATCTTGTTTTAAGGTCAGAGCAAACAAGTTTGTGAATATTCTATATTTGGCTTGTTAAGGCTTGATAGACATTTTACACAAAGTTAAAGATTACCAAATATGATAAATTAGCTTTGAAGCTCAAAAGTAAATGTTACATAATTGTTTTTTGTATTTTAATAAGGAAAACAACATATTATGTAAGAGGCCACTTTTCAGACAAAAAAACAAATATTGACCATATTTTTAAAGCAAAGGGTCATCATTGTTGACTTTTTTCATATATTATTGTTTACTGTGTTTTAAATAAGTTTTTGTGTAGAAACATTTAATTTGGTCCACTATCAGGGGACAAAAACTTAGTTTTAGTGTACTTATTCCTCTCTTTATTTCCTTTTTTTTTAGGGGACGAGATCCTAGAAGTGAATGGAGACTCACTTCAGGGCCTCACGCATCAGCAAGCCATTCAGACCTTCAAGGTAAACTCCTCAGTCATTCTTTCTGACAGCTGCAGCGATGTGGAAAGCTGACAGGGGAATTCGTCTTTAGACACATCCAGATCTTTAAAAGTTAACACTCATTCTTAAGCTTAGGTTTTGCTTTGGTTGAGCTTAAATGCTGTGTAGAAAGTTTAGGATTGTGTTAAGATCTTTAATTGATATTATAGTGAGTGTGTTCCTATTCATGTGTGAAAGATTTTTACTAATAGCACCTGAGGCTTTTTTACTAAAAATATAAAAATTATATCGATTAGTGCAAATGCGTTTATAGTATTAAGAAATATAAATATTGCAGTACATTTTATTCAAAGATGTTTTCTGTGAATATTTTCCCCATAAAACAGCAACTAAAGAAAGGCGTTGTAACACTAACTGTGCGAACTCGTCTAAGGAGTCCAAGCTTGACCCCATGCCCAACGCCCACCCTGCTCAGCCGATCGAGCTCACCCAATTCCAACACCAGCAGCAGCACCCCTATACCACCAGGCTTTGATGAAGGAGAGTCCCGCAAAGGACCAGGCCCTAAAGACCGTATCATCATGGAAGTCACACTAAATAAAGGTAGATAAATCTGACCCGCTCCAGCATAATGCAGAATACAGTCCATCGCTGGTTACCTTCCCATTAATTTTTAATGGTACCCATTTGTACTTATGGGTGGACAGAGGAACACTTGTGGTTAAGATCTTGCTCAGGGGTCTTAGCACGGTGGGGGTATAACGGGGATTCGAACACACAACCACCTCATCATAAGCCCAGCACCCAAAGCACTACGCCACAGGCACCTAGTACAGACATGACTCGGTGTAAACGGAGCTCCTTTGTCACTAGGAAGACGCTAGTATGAGCACGCTGATTGGTTGAGAGCCGGATTCATTTGGTGTACGGATGTTAGGGAGTGTCAAATGAGGAAATGCAGAAACTGGTTCTCTAACTGTAATTGCTATTTTCTCAAAAGTAGCATTTCCTGATTAGCGACATATAAAGTGATGTAACTCCGCCAATTTTCATGCTATAATCATGTATTATACCTCATCTTGAAGCATATTCAGTTCAATTTCCAAATAAATCAATATCTCAGTATGTCAAAATTCCTGCTTAATCCGTATTATGCTGGAGGTCTGTATATAATAATACGTATTATCCGTATTATTCATTTTTAATGCATGTATGATGCAAATATTGTTAAGATATTTTCCTTTAGCTAAGATATATTTGTAGAGGCATAATGTACTTTGTTGGGACTGGTACAGGAATTTAAGATTAAATAGCATGGGACAAAAGTTAAACCAGGATCATCCATAATGAGAAATAAGGGAAAACCAACAAAGATCTAAACCAACCCTAACACACCAAGTTGCTTAATCCTATTTAGGGTCTGAAGATGCCTATTTAGAGGCTGAAGCCTATCTCAGACGATACTAGGTGAAGGCGGGGTACACCCTGAACAGCTCCCCAGACCATTGCAGGGCCGAAACACGCACAACCATTTAAAATCACACTCACACCTACAGACAATTAGCTTAATTTGCATGTCTTTGGACTGTGGGAGGAAACCGGAATACCTGGAGGAAACCTATCAAGCATAGGGAAAACATGGAAACTCCTCACCGAAACGCACTTGCCAATCCTGGGACGCGAATCCAAGACCTTTTTGGGGTGATAACCACTACCCCACTATGCCACATCCTAACCCTAAGTAAACTAATAAAGTTCAGTTAAACAATCAGCCAACAAATAAAATGACAGGGCAGCGGTGCAGACAGGACAAGAGCAGAAAACAAAACTTAACCATGTGGAACCTGATACCATGGCAACCACAAAAAAAAAATTCCATGACTCCCTGATTGTGCTTGACAGCTACCGTTCACGAACTTGCAGTTAGAGTGCATGATTGCCGCTGTTGCTGCTGCTGCCAGAGAAATTTTATTGCAAGTTTATTGGAGAATGGAAGAGACAAAGACTAAAGTACCACTGCTGAGCTCCTCTCACCACTGTGATGAAGTTGTTGTGATGCGGCAAATCTCGTGCATGTGGAGGGGGACGGGGCTTGAGAAGCGCCTCTGATTGCAGGGAAGGGTTTAGTCGGATTCCAGAGAGATGATACATTCAGATTTTCCTAGCTTTGCAGATTACCAAACCCATCTTTAACTGCTGTATAGTTTAATATTATAGATATATACGATACCTCTGTGCTAATTTGATTTGTATTCGGATACTTTTTTTAAAACATATTTTTGCGCCTTTTTTAAATTCTTTTAAAACCATGAATTATGTTAAAGAAAGTTTGTTAATAGCTATTTTAACACAAAGCAGGTAATTTGCTCCAACCACACAGGCTGCTGTGCTGCCTGACATTATGTGAATAGTTTAAAGCGCCCCACCTGTAGGACTATAAAGGAACAGGAGTATTTCTCCACTTTGAATTCAAACATATAAATTAAAAAATATATAATAATTATTATTTTTTCAGGCAGTGCAGCAATACACAAATCACCACACAAAACAAACGTAACACATAACTGAACTGATCCACCCCCCCCGCCCCCCCCATCTGTCAAGCCATTTACTTTTCCCAGACTTTCTCTTGTATCTCCTCTTATCTTCACTGCAGAAAAATGACACCTCATTTTATTATCATTAAAAGCATTAACAGTGGAATATTTAATTTTCTTCTTTCATGTCTTTCTGTCTCACACAATTCTGCTGATGGAGACAGATGGGAAATCTCACACACACTAAGTAATGAGAATCTCTATAGTCATACAGGCAAACAGATTGAAATCAAGGTCCAGATTCTGTAAACAAATGTCTTCTTTAAACTTTCTCAGTGCAAAAATAGTTTTTATTCTGCTTTCTTTTTATTTCCCCTTATCCCAATGGGTGTGAAGGGTATCACTTTGTCTGTCTATCTGTCCTTCTGTCCATCCGTTCATCTGTACACAGTTGCAATAACTCAGAAACGCCATCACCGATCATGACCATTTGTGGATGTTGGGAATAACTAACTACACAATCCTACCGATTTTTGTTGCGGTCTGAAAGCCGCCATCTTCAATTGGCATTCCATGCACTAGCTCAAAACCCCATTATACCTTTTATAATGTGGGGCAAATGCTGAGGGGTTTTGCCCATTTTGTGTGTGTTTTTTTTAGCAACCCATTTAATATCACAAAAAGCAAAACATTTAGACAGCTCCTACTTTCAAGTGAATTGGATCTTGTTTGCAAATCCAAGCAGTCCTACCTCAGAAAGTCACAGGATGCTGTACACACATTAATTTGGCCAAACTGATGATATTATTATTATTATTATTATTATTATTATTATTATTATTATTAGTAGTAGTAGTAGTAGTAGTAGTAGTAATAGTAGTAGTATTGGAAGTAGCATTAGCCGTTTCCATCATCATTGTAGTAGCAGCAGCGTTTTGTTTCTTGCTGTGCTTTTTTAATCCATTCTTTGCTTAATAAATCTGGGGTCCATGGTCTGATCCTGTAGGTCTGTCTTGTAGCAAAGTTTAGCTTAGTTGATTTCAAACTTGTTGAAAGGAAAATGAAAAGCCCTACAATCTATAAACTTTAAGTTATTATCGTGCAGTTTTGCTTGTTGCCCCCATGTTCACATGGGTTTCCTCTGCGTTCTCCAGTTTCCCAAATCCTCTCAGTCTACTCAATAGGACACTTAGATTTAGTCGCAAGGGCATTTCTATGTGGAGTTTGCACGTTCTCCCTGTGCTTGTGTGGGTTTCCTCCAGGTACTCTGGTTTCCTCCCAGAGTCCAAAGGCATGCCGTTTAGACTAATCGGTGCTTCCAAATTGCCCTTCGGTGTAAGTGTGAATGGTTGTGTGTTTGTGTTGGCCCGCAACATTCTGGCGAACTGTTCAGGATGTACTCAGCCTTTCGCCCAAAGTTGGGTGGGATGGACTCCACCCTACCCACGATGCTAATAAATGATAAAGTGGCTGGTATAGTGAAATGAAATTAATAATTATTCTTCTACAACCTGGCATTTAGAAAATACCGTAACTTCTGTTGTGAAGTGTTGATTAAGATTGAAGACTCAGAGATGGTTTGACGTGGAGGTATCATGACATGAGCTAATGTGGTCATTGTAATGTGTTACATCTACTGATAGGCACCAGTAACACTTTTTGGCAGGTGTTGATATTGTTTCAGGCACTAATACTATGTTATATAATTTACCCCTGGACTGTGAAAAAACTGTTTAACTACTGGCTGGTGGTGTTTTTTGCCACACTGGACTGGAGAAAAATTAAATTACTTCTGATTCCTTAGCTGGATTCATGGTAATTAGTGCTTTTTGGAAACAGGTTCCTGTGTTTTGTTCATTGTTACGTGGTTCTTTATTCACTAAGATCCATTCAGTGATTTGTTAGTTATTGTGAATGTCCCGGGTCACAATGAAACGTGGGCTTCGTGTGTTCATTCAGATTTAGACATGATTAACCTCTAGAAAAATTTTTTTCTAATGAGGGCATTTATTTTACGTCTGCTTTTAGTGGAACAGAGTCGTTATTGTGTGTGAATGACTGCATGGTTAAATCAAGGCTCATCTGTGCTCCTGAACAATCTGTCCTGCCAAAGCCTGAACTTTTATTCATAGAAATGAAACTGAATAAAAAGAGCCTTTTTTAAAAAACAAGACTGACTCAACAGAGAATGTGTGGAAATGACTGTGGACCCCATGAATGAGGTTAAACTGCTGATCATTAAATTTAATTAGAGAGTATTTAAAGCTATGTTGGGTGAACCATTTTGATTCATAATCATCCCATTTAAATAGACTATAATACACTTTTGACATTATTCAATAATATATGTTGTAAATTTAAATGTGTGGATTCAACATGAATTTTAAGCTCCTTATGACAGTTCTTATAACGACAGACAAGTGCAATGTATTTAAAAAGATTGTTGTTGGGTTTTTTTTTTGTTACTTATTTAACGATAAATTTGACCTGATATGACTTGATTTTTTTCATATTCAATAAGAGTTTTAATACTGAGTTATAAAAACTTAATTTAGGTTCATTATTGTTTGTGCTTATGCTATAATAATGAAATTTTACATTTCAAGCTAGTCTATTCAGGGGAAACCACCATGATGTACGACTGATTCCCAGTTGACATTTTTATGATATGGTTATTGCTAAAATCCTTACAGTTAAGTGTCTTTCTTATTTAAACACGCTAATGGATTTGTTTACACAGGTGGTTGCAACACACTAAGGTGTGTGTGTGTGTGTGTTTCAGAGGCTGGTGTGGGGCTGGGGATCGGTGCCTGCTGTTTAACGCTGGAGAACAGTGCTCCAGGGATCTACATTCACAGCCTGGCTCCAGGATCCGTGGCCAAGATGGATGGCAGACTCAGGTGTTGCATAACAAATCTACCAATGCCCAATGTGACTAGCTGCTGTTCACCTACCGGAGCTAACTTGCTTCACTGTTATTATAGTGGCATACATATAGTGCAATACACAGGGTTAAATTACTGAAAGTAAATATCACAGTCAGGATAACAGACGTTTGTGTGAATATATACCTTTATATTTTACAACATGTACAGTATTCACATGTTGGATAGTGTCTCTGTTACAGAGTGTGTTTGGGGGGTATATAGGAGTCACCCTGTCTGTCTGTCAGTTTGTCCATGGAAGCTTGTAAGCACAACTCCTCCTAAATTGCTTCTGAGGCCATGGTTCTCACCCAGAAAAAAGTGGCTTGCGCTTGTGTTTATCATGCTGGAGATACGCCATGCATTTGTTTCTAACTAAGCTCAGTTTTACTTAATTAAGGAAGGGAGAGTCAGGAAGTAGAGTCACGAGGGACAAGAAGGCAGTCGTGTAATTTATTTTAATGTACAGTGTATAGTGTGCTTGTATGTGTGAGTGTTTTGGTGGGTGTGTGAGTCTGTGTTTTTTCCTGTATATCAAGGCATCTTACAGATTTTTGATCTAAATAGAATGAGCAATAGATACCAAAACAGCATGAATGGACTTTTTATGGATGGAAATTCTGCTTATTGCATCACAGGTTGAACTTGTAGCTCTTCAAGTACACAGTCACCTTTTTTCTAAGATTCACAATCTTTATATGTCACTGTCCAAATTTCTGCACACCCATTAATGTTTTAAAGGTTTTATTAAAGGAGAAGATAGCACTTGTTAAAATGATTCCCAGTCAAAATCTATTATAATCCGTGTGTGGGAAAAATCTTTGACCGATAGCTGCTATTATAATGATTTTTAGGGGTGGTTATTTAAAAACTGAATCTAAGAATGATGATGTTATCAAGGCCTAAGTTATCATGGAGGAGTATGGCTTTAAATTGATCCCATCTGACCTCAGAAGCTAAGCAGGGTCAGGCCTGGGTAGTACTTACAATGGGAGACTGCCTGGGAATGTGGTGCTGCGGAAGGTTAGAGAAAAGTCCTGGCAACCTACCCTGTAAAAATCTATATTTTTTTAACTGGGAGAACTCTAATAGAAAAATCTGCTATGAGAATATAGTCATCGAGAGTCGTTTCGACTGAAGGCTCATTCATATATACATATGTATAAATGATATGCATATAAAGATTCCCACTGCACAGGTAATTATTTTAATCTAAGCCTTTTGACACCTCCATTACAAATCTGTCATTAAATGGCATGAATGTATCAAAATCATATACTTGTTCAAAGTAACTTGGCTTACTCCAAGTTCCCTCATGACATCATCATTTTCAAACTCATTTTTGAAATTACTGCCCATAAAATTGTTCAAACAGAAGCTATCAGCCTAAGCTTTTCCACACAGAAAGAAATTAATCTCCTTGATTTGAATGAGGGGGTGGTACAGTGGCATAGTAGTTAGCACGTCTGCTTGACAACAAGAAGGTTCTTGGTTTGAGTCCTGGGATTGGGTGATTCTGTGTGTAGTTTGCATGTTCTCCCTGAGCTTTTGTGGGTTTCCTCCAGAGTAGGGTAAGGTAGGCTCTAGCCTCCCTGCAACCCTAATAGTATTAAGTGGTTCGGCAAATGGATGGATTTGTATGAGATTAACTTTTTAACAAGTGCTGTCTTCTCTTTTAACAGTGTAAAGCTCTTTTTTTTAAAAGGAGATCATTTAATGGTATATTTTTATGTTTAGCCGAGGGGACCAGGTGTTGGAGGTGGACTCTGTAAGTTTACGGCATGCTGCATTAAGTGAAGCTTATGCTATCCTGAGCGAGTGTGGACCTGGCCCAGTAAGCCTCATTATCAGCCGACATCCAAACCCGAAGGTATTTGCAAAAAATAAAAAATAACATGTACACATGTGCACAGAAGAGACATTTAAAAATACCTCAAGTTGAAATCTCCTTAAGAAATAAATGAACAAGACAAGGTATCATTTCAGATACCTGCTCCACCCAGTTAGTCTCCGTCAGCATGTTTTCCACCCTCTGCCATATGAGCAGTAGCGAAAAGACCTACGTCCACCTGCTAGCGATTTAATCATCCTGTTGCATGAAAGAATGAAGCCTGCCAGAAAAGTAAACAACATTCCTTTGGCCTGTGTGCGGACGGCTCAGTTTTTCTTCCTGCTAATGAATGAAGATGTTGAGGAGTTGCCCATGGTGGAGTACACCACAAGGGCTTTGTGGTTGGAATATGCTGACTCTTTGGTCTACCTAAAAATGACTGCTGTAACTAATGGAGCATGAGGTTAGCGGCGTGAAGCCGTCCTTAACACTTACCATGTGACAAATGAAGGAAATGGGTTCAAGAACATTGACCTTTAATGTCTTTCCACCACATGGGATGTGTATGTGTGCAGAGGCACAAGTTCTCTGGAATGCCATACCTGCATATTTTTATACTTTTAATGCTTCAAGTCATCTAATGCAACAAAGTGTAAAGGCCTTGTTATAAACTAGCTATGATGCTAATCATAGCTGAGGTATCAGTAATATTAACACAAGTACAGCTTGTAGTGGATGTAATAAGTGATAAACTAAAATTCTCATCTAAGTGTTCTAGACAGTCTGACATTTTATTCACTTGCACAAACCACATATAATGACTTCCTGTTTACTTTGCGCCCAGGCTGAAATCTGTCAGAACGATTTCCATTTTTCCATTCACACTCCCTAATATATGTGTGTGTGTGTGTGTGTGTGTGTGTGTGTGTGTGTGTGTGTGTGTGTGTGTGTGTGTGTGTGTGTGTG
>JAOUQZ010000027.1:6410288-6420771 GCA_028564935.1 Neosilurus hyrtlii
GTGTGTGTGTGTGTGTGTGTGTGTGTGTGTGTGTGTGTGTGTGTGTGTGTGTGTGTGTGTGTGTGTGTAATTGTGTGGTGGGTTCAGAATTATATCCAGGACCTAACTTTAATAGAGTTAAGATCACCCTAAATCATATTATTCAGTGTAACTTTAATGAAAGTAATAATAAAGGTACAGAGTTTGCGAGTAAGGAGTATCTGGACAGACTGATGGCTCCTGGTAATAAGGAGAGATGAGTAATCTGAGTGAAAATGTAGGAAACACGTTACGTTGTTTTTACATACAACCTATGACTTTATAGTAACCATAGCATTTCCATTTTCTTCAGCTGAACATTACTGGCTTTTGGGAAGTAATTTTACCTAACACCAATCTTTTAATACTAAATATTTCTGCAGCTGTAGATCGACTCTCCACTTTGATGATGTCTTCTGGCACAGAGCAGTCTACTACGGTGGAGATGTCAGTAACTTCCCTAGAGGAAAAAACAAGTACCGATCAAACTCTTGTTGAAAATGAAGAAATTTCCCCAACCAATATGGAAGCAATCCAGCCCGAAGAGGTGCCTGTAACTTATATCGATGACGTCATAAATGAGTTAAACGTATTCGAAAACGATTCACAGTCAGGATCACAGACTATTTCTGATGCTGCTTACATGCCTCCATGTGCAGAAAAGAGCAGCAGTGACCCAGAGAATAAGGAGAGTGTGACTTCCCTACCACTACAACCAAATCTTTTGGATTTTTCTGTCTTGGATTCAGGGAACAAAGGTCACCTTTTGCCAGTAGGGAAGACATTTCTGAACAGTTACTCCAGGAACTATAGTCAGCTCTTGGATGAAAACACAGACCTTTCTGTGAAAGGGAGCGAAGAGAAACCAAGCATGTACAATATGTTGAATAATAGCGATTCTGAGAGCGACTCTGCTACAGATGGCGCTGTGAAGAATGAAAACCCTCAAGATGACTGTAAAGATACTCAGGACACTGACTCTGACGAGGAGGTGGAGCTGTGTTACAGCGTAATCAGTCAACTTCAGCCAAATGAAGAGAAGGATAGTTCTCTTACTCTTACACAAGATATCTCAGGAAACCAGTCTGATCAGAAGCTGAATGCTGATGAAGTACCTCAGAAAGCATCTTCATGCTTACAGGATTCAACGACAGCAGGCTTTTCTATTTCTATCACAGCACCACTGATGTCCCAGTCTACAAGTTCAGAGTCTTGTTTGAGTGGGGTCTCTAAGGATGCTATGGAAAAAAAGCAAACAATGAGTGTGACTCAGGAAGATTTGTCAAACCCAGAGCCATCAGAATGCACAGCCGATGATAAAATTGAAAAGGCTTTGGCACCTGTCACAACCAGTGGGACTCATTCAAGTGTCAGTAGTCCCCCTGGAGCTCAGAATAAGAGACATGTCACCCCACGGAGTCAAGAAAGGACATCTAAATTGCACTCACATGAATTGTTTACCTCAGATAAATCCAATACTGTGCAAGAGCCATTCATGTCAACTGTGACAGAGCCAAAGGCTTCACTTTTTTCCGGTGGGAAAACATGCAGTTCACAGACAAGAGTGGGCACAGAGAAAGAAAAAACACATGACTCTAAAACTCTTTCAGTAACTCAGGCCAAATCCAGCACTCTTAGACCTTTGGAACATGAGACTCTGAATAATAACCCCATCTCAGCTAGCTTATATAGCAGAGTCAAACTCGAAGAGAATTTAAGTTGTTCTGCTAAACTTAAAGGTTTAAGTATTAAGAGTAAATGCAAAGGGCTAGAACAAACAGGGAGCAGAACTGCCAGAGCTGAAAGCCCCTTGTTAAAAAAGGCCCACTGCTCCCCTACATCTCCTAAATTACCAGCCCAAAGAATCACCCCTACAAATAGTCCAAAAATTAATCGACCCTTAGAGAAGAGTAGTTCTGCTCTTATTAAACCAGCTGACCAAAATCAAGAGAAGAAAGCTTCAGATCTGTCCAGCACCATAAAAGCTGCCAAGACTGACACTGTCAAGTCTGAAACAGGATACAAAGAATTGAAACAGAATTCAAAGCAAAGTGAAGCGGTCTCTAAATGTGAAAACACAGCTACACAAAGAACTTTCATTGAAGTGCGACTCTCATCTTCTTTATCCCCGACCTCTTCATCTGTAACAGTCCTAACGTGCAAGGAACCTGCAAATACCAACTCAACACAAGTTCAAGGATGTCATCCAACTCCCAGAGACAACTCATTACATGAAGAGTCATCACCCAAATCCTCTTCAGGAACGTGTGACTTCTTGAAGTCTAGACCAGAGCAAAATGATTTTATTAAAAGTCCAACTAAACCTGATAAAGTGTGTGGCAACATCTCCATCTCTGAGACTAAACCAGGCAAATCCAAACTTTACCTTAAAGCACTGGACCGAAGGAGCTACTCCACAGATAGCGACGCTCTCAAACGCCACTCGTTCTCTGTTCAACAAAGAATCAAATCCTTTGAGAACTTGGCCAGTTTTGATCGTCCAGTTATTAAAGGAATTGACATACAGTCTTATGCTGTTGGCTCAAAAGCCACTATCAACAAGAGACAGTCCGGTTCAGCCCAGTCTATCGATAATCGCTGCCTAAAAAGGAGTCTTAGCTCTTGTGTAGAAATTTTAAACTTCAGTCACTCTTCTTCACTGCAGACAAAGAACTCTTCTTCTAATCCAGTTATGAACAATTCTGAATCATCCCCTTCAACTGGAAACTCTGGGCTGCATACAGAGGAAAGGACACCACCTGAGGTCACTGTACCCCATAACATACCACATACCCCACCAGTACTGCGCTCCCGTAACACCCGTTCTAGTGGTGGGATATTACGGTCCAAACTGAGGGAACTTAGGGCACTCAGCATGCCTGAGCTTGATAAGTTATGCACTCAGGACTTCTCACAGGACCCTGGCGATGTCATGTTTAAGACAGAGCTTGAAATTCAACCTACAAGGCCTTCAAGATCTCCATCAGACAGACTTCAATGCACCGTGGTGACCAGGATGAGCATGGTGGACCCGGGCTCTGGTGGCAATGGGGAGCATTCACAGGAGCAAGCTGGGAGACAGTCAAGTTGGTCTGTTAGGTGTGTAGCAATGTGCTAGCTCACAACAATTATTTATTGCACTTTACAGCTTATTCAAAATCTTTGTAATGCATGTGTAATGTTTGACATGATGGGCGTGGTGGCACCGTAATAGCAATGTCACCTCATGGAAAGTAGGTTTGGGCTTCGTGTAAAGTTTGCATGTTCTCCAGAAGTACTAGTGTGGATTTTCTCTGGGTGCTCTGGTTTCCTCCCACAGGCAAACTGCTTCATCTGACTGGGGTTGTGGGGCCAACTCTGGGTGAGGGCAGAGTACACTCTGAACAGCTTGCTAGTCCATTGCAGGGTCATTCAAACTCACACCGACACTTAGGGACAATTTGAAACAGCCAGTTAGCCTAATGTGCTTGCCTTTGGACTGTGGGAGGAAACCAGAGTACCACGAGAGAACCCACAGGGGGGGACATGCAAACTCCACACAGAGCCCAGAACTTGAACCCAGGACTTTTGGAGTCTGTTTGAGGAATTAATACCTATTTGTTTACTTATAATATTATTTATTTCCTGACTACCAAAAATTGTGACATCTCACAGATTTTAAGATGCATTGTGACTCCCAGGCTTTTTTTTTTTCTTCTTCTACCAGTCTGAAAGATTTATCGTCTTCACCAGTGGAGCAGAAGAAGGTGCAGAATGTCCTGAATTCCCTTCCGGCTGTATTGGATGTGATGACTCTGATAAAGGAGGTTAAAAATGTTATCGAGGTAATTTTAGTTTTTCTGAGATCCAGTAAGTTTTTCATAGCTTTTCTGACATGACTATCAAGGACATAAATCATTGCATTTTACACAAGATATCCTTTCCTGTGTAATATAGCACCTTTACTATCAGCATGATCAAAAGTTCCCTTAAAGAAAATCAATATGTTGATCACAGCAGTCACACACAAGCTATTGCTTCCTTTGTTTATATTTAGTACTGATGTCTTATTCCTGCTTGTGCTGTTGAAATCTAACCAATGTTTAAATGCTTTGTCCAGGTTAAAGAGGATGTTTACTTTGTGATCTTGATAAAGGACGAGGGTTCTGGACTGGGTTTCAGCATCGCTGGAGGGGTGGACCTGGAGCAGAAATCTATCACTGTAAACATGCCTAGTTACATTGCTAGCAGATCTATCTTACAAATATAGACTTTTTTGTTCACTCACTCATTTGTCGAACCATTTAATCCTCTATTAGGGTTGTGGGAAGACTGGAGCTTATCTCAGAGGACACTGGGCGAGGCATGGTACAACCTGCACTGCTTGCCAGACCATTGCAGGGCAACACGCACAACCCTTCATACTCACATTCACACCTAGGGCCAATTTCAAACAGCATATTAGATTAATGTGCATGTCTTTGGACTGTGGGAGGAAACCGGAGTACAAGTAGGAAACCCAAGCACAGGGAGAAAATGCAAACTCCACACAGAAACACCTGAGCCCAGAACTCAGCCTTCTTGCTGTGAGGAGGACATGCTAACAAATAACTAAGACCTTTGTTTTGTATTAATTACGGTCCCTATTATGAAGTCAGAGTTGATAATATTTTTATCTTATAGATTATTATGGAGAGCAGCACAGTGGTGTTGTGGTTAGCACGTCTGACTCACAGCAAGAAGGTTCTAGGTTCGACTCCCAGGCTCGAGCGTTTCTGTGTGGAGGTTGCACGTTCTCTCTCAGCTTGCGCAGGTTTCCTCCACGTGCTCCTTTTTTTTCCACAGTCCAGAGACGTGCACTGTATGCTAATTGGCTATTCAAATTGCCCCTAGGTGTGGATCTGAATATGAAAGGTCATGTATGTGTGTTGGCCCTGCGATGGTCTGGTGAGCTGTTCAGGGTGTAACCTGCCTTCGCTCTGTCTTAGCTGAAATAGGCTCCAGCCCAGTAGGATTAGGCAGTTCATCAAGCGAGTGAGTGACTAAGTGGATTAATATGAGTTAGAAAAATAACTGATATTGTACAGTGAACAGTATATACAGCATATGACTATTTTTATACACATTTCCCCAGTGTATTCATTAGGTTTTAATGTGTTAAGAGTAAAACAAATCAGCACATCTCAGGTATTTTCTTTGGACAGGTCCATCGGGTATTCAGCCAAGGGGCCGCTGGCGTGGAAGGTACAGTTCACCGGGGCGATGTTGTGTTGTCTATAAACGGGAACAGTCTGAGTGGGAGAACCCATGGCGAGGCCCTCTCCTGTCTTCATCAAGCCAAGCTGGCCAAACAGGCACTTGTAGTTATCCAGAGAGGCAAAGACAGTGAATGTGTCACAGTTAAACAGGAAGTTCTTTTAAAATCCAGAACATGTTCTTCTTCTTCTGCCATTCCAGACACCCACGGGGAAAATGGAGCAGGTAAATAAACCTCACATACAAATAGATGGCTCACTGTAGACTACACAGTGCACATCATTATGCAGATAGCTAGCTTCAAGTGTTCTGATAGTTATTAGCCTTCACATAGATTAAAGTTCTGATGTTTACCTTTTTTTCTGAGTTAAAAGGTTTGTATCTCCTGATACATAAAATAGTTATTGTTTTTCGAAGGCATATATTTTATTTATTTTCTTATCTGATCCATGGATGTGTTTTGTGTTGTGGATACATTGTATGGGGAGGCACAGTGGTGTACTGGCTAGCACTTCTTCCTTACAGCAAGGAGGTCCTGGGTTTGAATTGTGGGCTCGGCTTGGGTGTTTCTCTGTGGATTTTGCGTGTTCTCCTCTGTGCTTGCCTGGTTCTCCTCCAGGTACTCCGGTTTCCTCCCACAATCCAAATACATACACATTAGACAAATTGGCTGTTCCAAATTGCCCCTTGGTGTGAGTGTGAGTGTGCAAGTTTGAGTGTGCGTTGGCCCTTCGATGGTCTGGTGAACTGTTTTAGGATCTACCACGCCTTATCCCATTGTCAGCTAACAACCTAAGCTAACAACCTAATAGAATTAAGTTTGGCAAAAGTAATATTGGCTGACAACACAAACGACACACAAAACTAAGGATATAAATGATCTTAAAATGTGCTTTTGTCACAGATGTTGTTTATAATCTGACAACAGAAGCTTTGTTACAGTGATTTGGATCAGAATTGGAGATTGGGCCATATTCCAAACCCCAGTATCGTTATTGTATTCTGGGTGGAGGTGGGCTTACACCCCGAACAGCTTACCAGTCCCTCGCAGGCCACACACACACACACACACACACACACACACACACACACACACACACACACACACACACACACACACAAAACCATTTGCACTCACACCTAAGGGCAATTTGGAACAGCCAGTTAGCCTAATGTACATGTTACTTTGGTCTGTAAGAGGAAAGCAGAGTACACAGAGGGCTGTTGTTAGGTTAAAAGCTACTCTTCAGCAATTGCTTGTTGTTGTCTCGGCGTGTTCTAGCTGTGGAGGTGGGGCCGGATGGTGCTTTAAGTGTGCAGCTGCTCAAGACGTCAGCTGGTCTGGGTTTCAGCTTAGATGGGGGCAAATCTTCAGCCCATGGTGACCGTCCCCTCTACATCAAACGCATTTTCAGAGGTAAACATCTCCATGCAGCTCAACTGCTTTTGTCCACTAGGGGTCGATGTTGTTTTTAGTGTATTACACTGCTTCCCACTGACAAAGATTTGTATATATTCATTCATGAATTTTCCGAACCGCTTAATCCTAATTAGGGTCAAAGGGAGGCTGGCGCCCATCTCAGCCAAGGGCAGAGTACACACTGGACAGCTCCCCAGGCAATCGCAGGATTTTTATTTTTATATATATATATATATAAATGTGAAATATAAAGGTTTGTGTAATTAAATTATGTGGGTTTATTCAAGAATATTCATATTCTGAAACATTTATTATATTATCACTGTAATTTCTCTTTAGCATCATCAAAATTATTTCTTTTTCTTATCCTGCTATCCATTATTATTAATATTTATATATATATATATATATTTTTTAATCTTGTTTTGTGCTATTCATACTTTAACTGTCTGACTCTTGTATGTATTTATTTAGGAGGGGCTGCTGAACTCTCCCAGGTTATTGATGTTGGAGATGAGCTCCTGGCTATTAATGGCAAGTCTTTGCAGGGCCTAATGCACTACGACGCCTGGAATGTTATAAAGACTGTGTCCGAAGGCCCTATCCAATTAATCATTAGAAAACCACGCACTTCTGTATGACCTCTGAGGACTCGTGCTGTATGTAAACACAGTGCCAAACTGACCTTGCTGTACATATGAAGACATTCTACTTTTTTCTACGTGTTTTCTACAAAGGCTCTCTGACGATACGTTTTTGTTCATGGATTTTCTACCGAGCACTCGGCTCTCCCGAAGGTACTTCGAAGGACAAAGTCTTTTCTGAGTATTTGTGCAATCAGTGTAACTAAGCAGGTACTTATGTGTACAGTGTAATTACATGAATATGAAATTTTAGTTTTGGTCTAGATGGATTTATTTTATAAAACGCGTCCTACCCAAGGATGCTCAAGTTCTGTTTTACCGCTTGACTGACTTGAAGCTTTGTGGTATGTGGAATCATGTACATCTTCTCTCCATTTTTCAGCCTCTTCACAGCCATATAAAGATTTTACAGTTCTTATATAAATTGCGGGACGGCATGAGGGCATAGTGGTTAGCACATCCGCCTTACGTCAAGAAGGTCCAAGGTTTGAGTTGCGGGCTCCCCGAGGGCGTTTCTGTGTGGAGGTTGCATGTTCTGCCTGTGCTTGCATAGGTTTCCTCTGGGTACTCTGGTTACCTCCTACAGTACAATAACATGCTCATTTAGCTAAATGACATTGGCTACCAGTTCCAAATTGCCCCTAGGTTAAGTGTTAGTGGGAATGGTTGTGTGTGTGTTGGACCTGCAGTGGTCTGGTGAGCTGTTCGGGGTGTACCCCGGCTTCACCCATTGTTGGCTGAGATAGACTCCAGCCTCCCTGTGACCCTAGTAGTATTAAGTGACATGGCAAACGAATGAGTGGGTGAGTGAGTGGGTGTATATATTGCTTGTTTTGACTGTACTACAAACTCATCTTTTAGAAATATTACACACTTCTGATGAAACTGGTAGCTGTCCTGCTTCAAATATCGCACATTCCACCATCAGTATTTTTCTGAAATGTTTTTCTGAATAACTGCAGAATATTTTGTAAAACTTAATTGCGTTCTTTTAGCTGTGAATATTTTTCAGTAGACAAACTCATCACAGACCGTGAGCTGTAACTTTGAAATGTTGAATCAACGATGTGTCAGTGTTGAAATCACATTCTGCATGAATTATTTATGTAAATATTGCAGTCATGAAGAGCAGTTTATCTTGATGCAGCTGGGATTTGATGCACAGATATGTTTATACCAGTGCAGTAGGCACACGGACATGTATTGTATGTATTACACTCACACATGCATTTCTTAATCATGTCCTTTTGTAAAGAGACATGAATGTTTTGGGGTTTTTTTAGTGCAGTGCTGTTATTTATTTCATAAAGATCCTATCTGTGATGCTTAACAGTTCTAACAGTAACATTTTCTCCCTTTTTTTCATTTATATCTTTTTTTTTCCTCAAAACTGACCCATGGTACTGGTAGCACCTTTATTCTGATGCTGTTGCTCTATTTTAAGGGTTATGCTGACATGTTATTTATGTAAGTTCACCTGACAGAGGCCTGGCATTTTGTGCAAAACATGTTACATATATTTGAATCATTTTTCAATAAAAAAGGAGTTTATGAGATAAATTATTACCTATTTACTGTGACTGACAATGTGCTATACTACTAACAAACATGTACCTGCGTACCTGGATGTATTTGTATGGTTCTATCTTTTAGTTGGCGCAAATGTCTTTCCCTGAGGTATTCTACTCTTAAGTTTGACACTTTCTCTTGTTTGCAGGGGTCACGTTCACTTTCTGTCTGTGATATTCTCATGAACTCACACCAGCCTGTAGAGTTTACACAGAATGGTAGAAAAAACATCGGCCAAAAAAAAGCTGTTGGTGAGAGAGATCTCAGAGGAGAATGATTTGAGCTTACAGGAAGGATATGGTAACTTAAATAACCATTCTTTACAACCAGGGTGAGCGGAACACAACCCTATGAGGTATATTACACATATTACACATGATATGAACATTAACTGATTTTAAGTATTGACTGGCAATTGGATCATGGTATGAAAGAGTAGGGTGTTCCTATTAAACAGGTTATACAGGTGTTCCTATTAAAGTGTTGGGTGAGTATATGTGCAGCACGGTGGTGTAGTGGTTAGCACGTCCACCTCACCTGGGCTCAAGTCCTGGGCTTGGCGAGGGCTTTCTGCGTGGTGTTTGCATGTTAACTCCATGCTTGTGTGTGTTTCCTACTGGTACTCCACTTTCCTCCTACAATCCAGTGACATACACATTTGGCTAATTGACTGTTCCATATTGCTCCTGGTGTGAGTTTTAATATGAATAGCTGTCTGTGTGTGTTGGCCCTGTGAGGTCCAGAGTGCACCTGCCTTTGCCCAGAATCTCTGAAATAGTCTCCAGCCTCCTTGTGACCCTAGTAGTATTAAGTGGTTTGATAGATGGATGGATGATGAGTATATATTTTAAGCAGTGACAGTTTAACAACCGTCTGCTGAATAGTTTGCAGTTTGTTTGATCTCTGATCTGTGCCAAGCTCCAAATCTACAAATACAACACTTAATTTGGCCCCAAAAATCTTTCCACCTTAAACCATATGTTAACCTGAACCAAACATGAGTGTCAAAGCACTTGGCACGAGTCTACACGAGCTACAGCACTTGGCATGAGTCTACAGGCAGTACAACATGGCTGACCGTGTTTGAATGTTGTACCTGTGCAGATGGCAGTGAAAGACTCCTGAGATTTCCGCCATCACTTTGCTACTGCCAGAATTTCATTAAAAAAATGGCAGAAAATGTTCACTAAATATGGATCTGTGTTTAGACACTGTACACTGACTTGGGCGTAATAAAACTGCAGATGTTTTCCAATGTCTTGAATTTCTTAATGCTTATTCACGCTGTAATTAATTGATGTTTATTTTGGTCAGAAGATTGAAAATAGTTTGTAACGGTGTGCAGACAGTGGGAGCTAACAGTGCTGACACAGCTGTTGGGAAACAGATTATTTTACTCAGTCTCTCACTCATTTACCGAAACTCTTAATCCTATTAGGTTCACGGGAAGGCTGGAGTCTATCTCAGACGACACTAGGCAGAGGCGGGGTATAGCCAGAATAGCTCACCAGTCTATTGCAGCCATCACACACACATACACACACACACACACACACACACACACACACACACACACACACACACACACACACACACA
>JAOUQZ010000027.1:6429810-6451378 GCA_028564935.1 Neosilurus hyrtlii
AATTATTTAGGACTTACAGTTGTGGTATAACCAACCGGACTACATGTTGGACTGTACTGCAGTTTTCTTATATGGTTTGTATTTTTATGGTTTCATCCAAATGAGGATGGGTTTCCCTTTTGAGGCTGGTTCCTCTCAAGGTTTCTTTCTTGTGTCAACTGAGGGAGTTTTTCCTTGCCACTGTTGCCGCGGGCTTACTCATTAGGGATGTGTAGGGGGTTGTAGAAAAATTTTTAGATTCCTCCTTAAATTCATTTTACTATGTAATGCTGCTTTGTGACGATGTCAATTGTAAAAAGCGCTATACAAATAAAACTGAATTGAATTTAATTCCGACATACAGATTTAAAAACAGAGTGCATAAAAAATTAGATATTTTTTAAAATCTTTGTCATAAATACATGGGGCGGCATGGTGGCGCACATCCGCCTCACGGCAAGAAGGTCTGACTTCAATTCCTAGGCTCATGCATTTCTGTGTGGAGTTTGCATGTTCTTGTTGTGCTCCGGGTACTCCAGTTTCCTCCCACAGTCCAAAAACATACACAGCAGGCTAATTGGCTGTTCCAAATCACCCCTAGGTGTGAGTGTGAATGGTGTGTGTTGCCCTGCAATGGCCTTCGCCCAGAGATGGCTGAGATGGGCGCCAGCCTCCCTGCGACCCTAATTAGGATTAAACAGCTTAGAAAATAAATGAATGAATAAATATATTCCATAATTTATAAATATCTATATAACATAAACCTATAAATATGACTTTGTACGCCAAATAAATGTGTGCTATGCTAATATATCAATTTGTACATCAAAGTCTACAGCTGATTTTCTTTAAATTGTTTTTCATTTAAAACAATGACACCCTAAATATTTTCGCAATTTTTTTCTGGATTATCAGCACCAAATTTAACAAATGACCCGTTATAGTATAATTTTCAGCAAAAGCAAAGAGAATGTTGCTGAATAATCTCCAAGATGAAATGTGACTGAGAGAAACCATGTGTGTCCTTCATTTTGTTTCAAGTATAATCCACTCTGGATAATATGCAATTATTGAATGAGGCAAAGTATGATCTAGAATATTATTTGTTCGAGGGGTTGTTATACACCCTCTGTGCGTGAATAACTTTCTATAAAAGGAAAATCGAATTCTACGGCTATATAAGTTTTATTATTAATTCAAAATATATTTAAAGTCTTGTTACTGTGTTGTGCATGCCAGTTGTGCAATAATCATTCAACTTATCCAATGGCAACAATGCAACAATTAATTTATCTTATGGCAATGATGCAGTACCAAGAATTATTTGATGGTTTTAGAATTTGGCTTTTGAATGATATGGAAAATTATTCAGATCTCTGATGGTATTACCTGCCAGGGCTAAAGGCCGTAAAAAACCCTTTCAATATGAATATTTTGATATGAATAATTTTCCATGTCATATTTTGCCTCATTTAATATGTATTATGTACTGATATCCAATAAAGCAACTTTTTATTCTTTGATCAACTGGATTCATTTTGTGGTATTGGCTAAAACTAGGAAAAACACTTGCATCCTGCTTGGTGACACTTTGCGCTGAGTGTAAGAAGTAAGGGCCCTAAATATTGTTCAGATTTTTCCAACAAAAACCAGTGCACCAAACGACAAATAGAAACTGATTGCAATCTTAAAGAATCTGATGCTTGGGGCCAGAGAGTGAAATAACCCCTCCATTAACTGTGGAAAGAATGTCTGAAGGCTAGATTTAGATTTATGGATACTGCTCATGTGGTTTGTCTCTCTCGAAGAACCGAGTGCAGAGGGTTTCTCTTATGGAAAAGGTACCACCCATGACTTCCATATTAACCTTCCCAAGAACGCCTGAGGAATCATTTTCTTCCAAAAGTGTGTAAGTAATTAATCAGTGTTTGTCTCCCGACCTGCCAGCTCACAGAGAGAAGTAAAAAAATGCTGCAGTTGACAAGAGAAGAGTAGAGTCTAATGCACTGAGTCAGAAAAAACTCATCTCCCTGTTCCTGTTATACAAATCCCCCCGAGGAGCCCAGGCCTCCAACACTGTGAGAACTTTGAGCACACAGAGCACCTGCACTTCTTTCTCTTACCTTTTCCCAGGGCCCTATAAATAAAACGTCTGACAAGATTCACATGCAACTTAAGGCTAAGTGTTTGTGTTTTAACTGCTGCACTTACAGAGAATAGTTAGGTCCTTACAGGCTCTTTGAATCATGAATATTTTGACCATTCTAAAGGCAGCTTTTATTGAAGAAAACCATTTGCTTTAGGGTTCCAAATTAAAAAGAAATGGAGAAACCCTCAGATCAAATGGGATATTTAACTAAAGTGCCAAGCATCAGCTTTAAACACCTGTTGTTTTTACTCAAATCATTATTACTATTATTACTATTATTATTATTATTATTATTATTATTATTATTATTATTGTTGTTGTTGTTGTTGTTGTTGTTGTTGTTTTGCCACTTTTCCAAAAAAGACACTTATAAAAACCCTCTGTGACATGATCTCCTCTTCATCACCATCACTTCTCTTCATCACTCTTCTTCATCAATCATCTTCATTATCATTCTTCTTCCAAAAAAATCCCTCTAACAACTTCACAGATTCCAACCCCTCTTTCTGACATCACCTCCTCTTCATCACCACCACTCCTCTTCATCCCTCCTCTTCATCACCATCACTCCTCTACATCCCTCCTCTTCATCATTTTCACAGATTCCAACCCCTCTCTCTGACATCACCTCCTCTTCATCACCACCACTCCTCTTCATCCCTCCTCTTCATCACCACCACTCCTCTTCATCACCATCACTCCTCTACATCCCTCCTCTTCATCATTTTCACAGATTCCAACCCCTCTCTCTGACATCCCCTCTTCATCACCATCACTCCTCTTCATCCCTCCTCTTCATCACCATCACTCCTCTTCATCCCTCCTCTTCATCACCATCACTCCTCTTCATCCCTCTTCTTCATCATTTTCACAGATTCCAACACCTCTCTCTGACATCACCTCCTCTTCATCACCATCACTTCTCTTCATCCCTCCTCTTAATCACCATCACTCCTCTTCATCCCTGCTCTTCATCATTTTCACAGATTCCGACCCCTCTCTGTGACATCCCCTCCTCTTCATCACCATCACTTCTCTTCATCCCTCTTCTTCATCATTTTCACAGATTCCAATGCCTCTCTCTGACATCACCTCCTCTTCATCACCATCACTTCTCTTCATCCCTCCTCTTCATCACCATCACTCCTCTTCATCCCTCCTCCTCATCATTTTCACAGATTCCAACCCCTTTCTCTAACATCATCTTGTCTTCATCACTCCTCTTCATCAGCAAGAATCTTCCTCTTCATCACAAAAATACCTCTATGTGAAAACTTCACAGATTACAAACCACTGTTTGTGAATTCATACCATCCCTCCTCTTCATCACTCCTCTTCATCACTCTTTTTACTCTTGTTTAGTTTCTTTGCTGGGACCCCAGGAATCGCTTCTTGCAGCTATTTTTCTTTTATCAGTGTTTCTTCCCTGCTCTTTCTTTAATATTGGTTTGCCAAACTAGTAGCAGTTACATTATTAGCTCCTGCCCCTCAGGAGCTATAGGAATGGCGTCCGTCCTTCTGTCTGTCCGTTGGTCAGTCTGTCCGTCTGTTCCGTTTTTCGGCAAGTAGCCACATGCTGAAGCTGGATCTTTCAAACTTGCTATGCTGGCTCACTACTGTGAGTGCTAGAATGAGTTTGTGTGTGAGTGACCTTGACCTACTTTTCAAGGTCACAGAAGCAGAACTGTACATTAGGTTTCCGGACATTTACTCAACGTGCGCTGAAGCTGGGGCTTTAAAACTTGCTGTGCTTGTTTTATATTGGCATATTATGAAATGTTCCTTTCGACGGGAGTGTCTGGACCCCTGTGGTCTATTTTACTTTTAGACAAAGACATCTTTCTTTCCTTGGATGGCTACTGGTTCTAATTTATGTTTTCGAAACTGCTTCTAAAAGAAAACCCCTCCACTGTAGGACCGGGACAAAAGCTGTAACAGGAACAGAGATGATCTCCTAATGAAAACATTAAGGATTTAGCTAGATTTTACTTTTTTAAGTGTACTCTGGCACTCATGAATGGTTTATTATTACAATTTCAGTTAAAGGAAACAGGCAGTTGACCAGGCCTATGCTAATAAATTTGTGTTCATTAACTGTATTAGAGCTATAAATTAGTGCCTCCTGGAGGGAAAAGATTGCAGCAGAAAGATTTTCAGGAGAATAGAATGATTATGGTGATGAAAATATCTCCAGTCTCCAGACATTTAAGCTGACTTTTACGTAGCATGGAGAGCAGATGATAAAGTGTATCAGAGTGCATGTGGGTGCCGATGGCACACTTACCAACTATCTGCTTCTCTGTGAAATTGGAATTAATGAGCCGACTTCAGCAAGCAGTCAACTCAATGGTGCGGGAATTTCTAGCTCTCAGGCAGCTACACTTACAGTACCCCTCACTGCATGCCCATACTTACCTCAGCATGTTTTTTGTAACCAGTGTTTCCTAGAGCACTGTGTCGACAGATTTCACCCTATGTACGTCTTTCAGAATGAGGCACCGCTGGCTCTCAGCTGTGGGTCCGGAAGTAAAACAGTGCCTCATGCCATAGTGCATTAAAATAATTACTGAATGGTGTCTTGATGAAGATGATGAGAAGCACCATTTCCTAAACAATTCATTTGATTCATCATCAGCATCTCATAGAGAAAGAGGGCTGAGATAAAAGGAAAGGAAATCAATAGGTTTCTAATTAGGGTTTGCTTTCATTCATGAAATGGCTGCGGTCTGGATTAACTCTTGTGAGAGGATGGGTCATATCCAACTGCTGACTGAAGCTGCATTGGAGCACAGCTGGTGTGCCGGTGTCTTCTTGGACAAACTCCAAAACACAGCCTGCTAATAAGCCAGGATTAAAGCATCAAACCTTGACTCATTGTTCTGTGTTTTAAACTGCAGGATATGGAGATAAAAAGGCACTTTTGGTCTGTTTAAATACACAGTAGGGGACAAGTTATTTTAAAGAAAAGCTGGAAGTTGGATAATAACTGTACTGCTGAAAAATAGATACAATATCTTCTCCATAATTCCCATTTCATCTTGGACTATTTGCATTATGTCTTACAATAGAATACAGTGCACTGTAGACACACTTGTAGACACACTGTTTGCACTTGCTTTGCATTTGTTCGCAGAAAAATGCAAAGTTGTTGAAGCTGTTCCTCCAATGAAAATGTTCAGTAGGATTCCCTCTCCAGTGGGCATCCATTAGCACTTGTAGTAAAGTAAAGTAACTTTATGAAACCAAACTAAGCAGTCAGTGTGCTGCCCAACGTTTGTGCTACATCAAGAAAGTTGAGCTAATTACTTATAACATTGAATTATCTGCCACACAGCGACATTTTTATTATTATAAACTAAAGTTTCCTTATAAACAGAGTTCAACTTGTCAAAGTTGGATCATGTTTTTTAGAAGCCCAAAGGGTTATTTCTGGTGTCCCTCAAGGGACTGTGCTCGGGCCATTGTTGTTTTTATGCTTTTCTACTGATTTGAAATATGTTCCTAGTTCCAGTAATTTAGGTATGCTGATGACAAAAAAGTGTATAAAGGTAATAATAGTCTAGATAATTGTAAATTGTTGCAGAAAGATATCGATGAGGTCTACAAATGCATTTCACTACATATTGTATTGTGTATAATTTGTATGTGACAAATAAATTTGAATTTGAATTTGAAATGGGCTCAAACATGGCAACTGAAGCTAAACCCAAACAAAACTAAGCACTTACAAATTGGCAAATGCACATATGATTTCTCTTCTGAACTTGAAAAGTTAATTCAATGTGCATGTATACAGTCAAATCTTAGGTTCTCAAACCATTGTTCCAACATTGTTAAAAGAGGTTACTTTCACATTAGAAATTTGTTTAATACCTTTAAAAGTCATAATAATTTTTATGTTCACATGTATAAGACTTATATTCATTCTATTTTAGTCATCCTGTCAAGTTTGGTCTCCATACCTCATAGGTAATATTAATAAAATTGAATCTGCTCAACAATGTTTCACTAGAAAATTACCTGGTTTGTCTCATTTATCATACAAAGACCGTTTACATTTGTTAAAATTAAGATGCCTGGTTCAGTTGATATTAATATAAAAAATTTTATAAAACCATACAGTAGTCATAGAGGTCAAAATTTCCACTTGTTTAATTTTTTCTCTAGAACTGAAGTTAGAAAAAACTTTTGGGGAAATAGAATTGTTAAAAATTTGAATAGTTTAAATGATTGTGTTGTTAATAGCTCTAAAGTAAGTCCTTTCAAAAAAGCTTTAAAAGATGTTGTATTACTTTGCAGGGGAAGTGCTGCCTAGCTATACACCCCTTTGTTTTTATTGTTTTTATACCGTTTTTATGGCGATTAAAATAATCTTGGAAAAAAAATATATGTATAGAGGCAGAGATATGAGTTTGATTCAGACAATACTATCATCACAGCATGGGCAGCCCGGTGCTGTAGTGGTTAGCACGTCCGCTTCACAGCAAGACTTCTGGATTCAAGTCCGAGGCTTGGTGAGGGTGTTTCTCTGTGAAGTTTGCATGTTCTTCCCTGTTTGCATGGGTTTCATCTGGGTACTCCAGTTTCCTTCCACAATCCAAATACATGCCCATTAAGCTAACTGGCTGTTCCAAATTGCTCCTTGGTGTGAGGGTGAATGTGTGTGTGTTGCCCTGTAATGCGCTGGTGAGCTGTTCAAGGTGTACCGTTTTCACCTAGAATTGGGTGGGTACGCTCCGGCAACCCTTGTATGATTAAGCGGTTCGGCAAATAAATGAATGATGTTTTCCTCTTTTATATCATTTGATGGTAATTGGCTACTAATACACTACTATTACTTCTACATTGCTACTATACTACTACTAGTACTAATAATAATGATAGTTTATTGACTAATATTGTTTTTATTATTTTTATTATTATTATTATTATTATTATTATTATTATTACAACAACAACAGCAAGAAACATCCTGATAAATAGTGTATAAATAGGCATTCCATTACACCTGCTTAAGGAATATTTGCAGAATATTTTGGCCAAATTGAAATAAAAGGGCTTACAGCGGCAAAAATATAATCAGTCAAGCTCTAAAATAACATTTTAGATGGCTAAGTACACGTGATGAGAATGAGACAATAACATAATCCCTGAAACTGCACTGTTATACTGAATACCAGCAGGGAAATGTAAACCAAGACACTGCACCACCTGGAGACAAACATTCACATCAGAATTACTAAACCTTGGGTACACTTGGGAACAAGTATGGCTTGAAGCTAAGGACGGAGACAGGTAGTGGAAAATGGCGGTGGTCCCATGTCTTACAAATACGTAAAATACAAAATTAATGACTGACTGAATGAACGAATGAATAAATGAATGAATAAATGACCAACTAACCAACTAAAATAGATAGATAGATAGATAGATAGATAGATAGATAGATAGATAGATAGATAGATAGATAGATAAAATGCAAATCAAGTTTCTTCGTATTTATTTTAATTTATATTTCCAGATCAAATTAAATTATATGTATTTCAACACGGTTCACACACTGACATCACACACTTTAATGAAAATAGCTTCGTGGCAACAGTATAGGTATTAGCTATATGACCTAATTTACTTCACGTAATTGTGCTACAGTTTCGGCTTTATTAGTTACAGGCTTGGCAGTGGTGGCCCGGTAGAAGGGTGCTGGCTTACTGATTGGAAGATTAAGGGTTCAAGCCCCACTATCACTGAGTTGTCACTGCTGTCCCCCAGTGCAGCTAACGGGGTTATCAAAGGCCAGCCATGTCTGTCACTTTTATTTTTACTGAGTACTGATTGTGTATCTGATCTATACCATGCATGTGGGTCCCATATGGGTAGAAAGTGGAATGATAAATGGGCCCCATATGGGATTGTCCATGGGTTCCATAGTGGTCCCATGTCAGTTGTCCACATGTGTATGTGGGCCCCACCTGGGTTATGCCTGGGCTACATGGATACCAAAGTGGGCATCTTAATTGGGGCCCACTTGGGTCAACTAAGTGCGACCCTCTTTGGCAAGCTACAAATGGGAAATTGATTAATATGGGCAATTGATATGGACAATCCCACATGGGACCCATTTTTCAGCCCTCATGGGTCCCACATACAAGTGCTGGCTAAAATACCATCTACCTGAAGGTCCATGCTTCACTCTAGAGTGGCATTGGGAGACATTGGGAGAGTGGGGTTGGTCATGGCAAGTCCCTGCCAGCTATGTTCATGGGTAACTAACCAGGCTGGATTTTTCCGTAGCTTCTCTTCCTTTCCTTTAAGACACTACAGATATTAATTTCGTGCTGTGTTATCCTGACAGTGGAGCTGATACCCGCAAAGAAAAAAATCAGATAGTTAATCTGATCTATCAAATATCTGCAAAAAATTTGGATAGGGAAATATTGATATACATTCTCTTACTGTATTATAACTATATTTCTCATCCATTCATTCATTTGCCAAACCTCTTAATCCTATTAGTGTTGCAGGCAAGCTGGAGCCTATCTCTGCAAACTCTGGGTGAAAGCGGGATACACCCTGAACAGCTCATCAATCCATCACAGGACCCCCACACACAACCATTCATCCTCACACTCACATGTAGGGGAACTCTGGAGTAGCCATTAAGCCTAATGTTCATGTCTTTGAACTGTAGGAGGAAACCAGAGTACCCAGATGAATCCACACAAGCATGGGGAAAACATGCAAACTCCGCAATGAAACGCCCTCGCCGAGCCTTCGCCTGGGACTCGAACCCAGGACCTTCTTACTGTGAGGCGGACGTGATAACCACTACGCCACTGTGCCATCCTATATCATCTTTATAAAAAAAAATAAATAAAAAAAAGTTAATCTACTTGTGCTGGCCATACTTTGCTCTGGGGTGGCACTGGTCCGCCATGGACAGTGACCACCCCTTAGTCCATTAGTACTTCACTCACTCACTCGCTCGCTGGCTGAACCGCTTACTACCGTACTACTACAACACGGGTCGCAGGGACACTGGAGCCCACACTCACACCTCGGAACAGCCAATTAGCCTCAAATGCATGTCGGAGGAAACCAGAGTACTTGGAGGAAACCTACACAAACCTGAGGAGAAGATGCATACGGCATACAGAAATGCCCTTGCCGAGCCCGGGACTCGAACCTAGGACTTTCTTACTGTTAGGCTTATCATCTATAAAATAGATAAATAAATAAATAAATAGATAAATAAATGGGGTGGCCACACTTTAATTTAGGGTGGCACTGGTCTTCCCTGGACGGTGGCCACCCCTTACTGCGGTTCATAATGAAATGTTTCAGCACCCCCCCCCCACCCCCCTCTCCTATTCGTCACTACAGATGTGAATTCAGTTCCCCGAACTGGACTTTTTTTCCTCTTCCCCCTTTTTTTTTTTCTTTTTTTTTTTTTTGCTGAAGGAACCGAATATGCCATGCGCACGAACACAGACGCGACCATGACATCATCAGCAGGCTGGATTTGATTCCGACTCGAGTGGACGGATGAGTGTTGGGTCGCTCGTCTCTTTTATTATCGTGTTTATTATCGTCGGCGCGCGCGCGGCGCGGCTCGGCTCGCCTCGGCTCCTGTTCTTGTGCGGCGGTTTCACTTTGAGGGCTCGCGCTCGCTCGGAGAATCGCCATTGTTGGTCGGGGCTCGCGCGGTGATGATCGGCAGCGATGCTTCTTCCGCCGTCCAACTGACTTGTACCTGATCCCAGTGTCGAGGAGGAGCCTCGAGCCGCGCTGTTTTCTCTTTGCGCTTATTATATAACCTTCAGTGTTCATGGTGTTGATTTCCCGAGACGACATGAGCGCTCGCGGAGCGGTCGGTGTGACACCCGGGTCAGTAGCGCTGTGTGTCTCCGCGTCTTTCCCGTCGTGACTGAGAACGAAGCAGGGCAGCGACGGAGCAGCGACGCGCAGCGCATCACAGACGAGCCGCGAACATTTGCAGGAATTCGGGGGGTTTTGGAGTTTGAAGGGGATGTGTTCAAGGCAAGAGAGGATTCAAAAAGACGTCGACATTGTAATACAGAGGTGCCAGGCGGAGAAAGACTGCCTCTTCTCGGGTGAGTGGGGCTTGTTTCCCCCGCAGCTCAGACGGACTGCTTTCCTCTTCTTCTTCTTTCAACACTTACAGCTTTAGACTCCATTTTTCCTCCAAACAGCACATTCACCCAGACTAGGAACAAGATCAGGTGTACTGTACCTGCTTAACTATATTTATTTATTTATATATCATAAAGGGCGCATGATATATATATATATATATATATATATATATATATATATATATATATATCATAACAATAATAAAATAATATAATAATAATTTAATACAATAATAATATAGTAATAATAATAATAATAAAATAATAATTTAATGTAATAATAATATAGTAATTATAATAATAATATAATAATAATAATAATAAAATAATATAACAATAATTTAATATAATAATAATATAGTAATAATAATAATATAATAATATAGTAATAATAATAATAATAAAATAATAATTTAATATAATAATAATATAGTAATAATAAAATAATATAATGTATTAATTATGATAATAATAATATAATATAATAATATATAATAATATAATATAATATAATAATAATAAATAACAATATAATAATATATAAAAAATAATAATATAATAATAATAACATAATATAATAATAATAGTAATAACAATAATAATAATATACTACATATAGTATAATGTAATAATAATAATAATAATCATAATAATAATAATTATTATTATTATTGTCAGGCAACAGGACTTGGATACACCTTACAGGCTACTGTTCCTGCGTTAAAGCATTATTTTACCCATAATGCACTTAGTGATCCAAAATGAAAGCTTTTTATTTATTTATTTGTTTGTTTGTTTATCATACAGTACAAAAATACTAATTTGTCCTGATCATGTAAAGTGTGAGTGTAAACACACATGAGGAATGGATGCTGTGTAAATACTAATCAGGCGCTTCCTCACTAGCCGATGACAGTGGAAACCCCTCATGATGTTGCCATGGAGACTACACTTGTTGAGAGGGGACCTTCCAGTCTGTGTGCATTTTATACATTATAACACAGGATAGATTTCCACAGATATTGTTTAATCTCCTGCTATGTTTTCTCTCTCTCTCTCTCTTCCCCCCCGTTTCAGATTTTCGGTTCACTGACGCTACCTTCACGTTCACCTACTCAAAAGGACCAAAAAGGTAACTACGGTCACTGTGATGATTGTTCTGTTGTACAGGATGAGCACTGAATCGTTACATTGCATGGCTGATGCCTTTTGAATACAATGCCGCCTGGTTAGCACTGTCGCCTCGCAAAAAGAAGGTACTGGGTTCGAGTCCCGGTCTTGGCGAGGGCGTTTCCCTGTGGAGTTTGCATGTGATTTCCGAGCTTGCATGGACTTCCTCCAGGTATTCTGGTGTCCTCCCACATTCCAAATACATGTACGTTAGAATAATTGCCTGTTCCCAATTGCCCCTAGGTGTGAATGTGTGTGTGTCTGTTGGCTTTGCGATGGTCTGGCGAGCTGTTTGTGATGTTAGCTGCCTTCGCCCTTTTTCAGCTGAAATAGGCGCCAGCCTCCCCACGATTCTAGTTAAGAGTAAGAGGTGCAGCAAATGACTGAGTGAGTGAGTGAGTGCCACCTGGTTGGCCTGGGTATGTCAGGGTTTGAATATCACCAGACTTTCTGTATTCTCCCTGTGTTTGCGTGGGTTTCCTCCGGGTACTCCAGTTTCCTCTCACAGTCCAAAGACATGCACATTAGGCTAATTGTCTGTTCCAAAATTGCCCCAAGGTGTGAGTGTAAGTGGGAATGGTTGTGTGTGTGTGTTGCCATGCAATGGACTGGCAAGCTGTTCAGAGTCTACCCTGTCTTTGCCCGGTGTTGACTGAGATAGGCTACAGCCTCCCCCGCAACACCAGTGGGACTCACGGCAAATGAGTGAGTGTGTGAGTGTGTGACTTTTTACCCTTAGGTGTGAATGTGAGTGTGAATGGTTGTTTGGGTCTGTGTTAGCCCTGCAACTGACTGGCGACCTGTTCAGGGTGTACAATCCTGGTGGAAAACCATAATGCATAACAGATGGATCTGAAGGCTTTTCCAAAGAAAAAAAACACAGATGACACATTGTTCAGGCTGGTTGATGCGCATATATCTGTCATAGCTACAAAAGTTTGCACCCTCTGGTTTCTTGCCAGTCTTTCATACAGCACGGAACACACACACACACACGCACACACACACACACACACACACACATACAATTCATTTACTGGTGGCACAAAAAGGTACTGGGTTCAAGTCCTGGGCTCGGGTATTTCTGTGTGGAGTTCACATGTTCTCGCTGTACTGGCTTGGGTTTCCTCCTGGTACTCCGGTTTCCTCCCACAGTCCAAAGACATACACAGTAGGTTAATTGCCCCTTGGTGTGAGTGTGAATGGTTGTGTATTGGCCCTACAGTGGTCTGGCGAGCTGTTCAAGGTGTACCTCACCCACAGCGTTGGCTGTGATAGCTTCAGCCTCCCCTGGGCCCCGGTAGGATTAAACGATTAGGCAAATGTGTGAGAGAGGGAGCGACTCACCTACCGACATGAGTAATGGCCTCTAATCAGTGGTGGTTGAATCACCTCCTCTAGCCCCTGCTACTGACTGAGAGTTTGTTAAAAGGCCTTCAATTTCAAATATCTGGTGATCGAGACTCATCATTCACAGGAGTCTACACCCACTCCTACCTACCCTTCACTAGACTTTGTGAAAAATTAGCAATTTTAAAATTCATTAAAAAAAAAAATCAAGATTTTAGAAAGCAAAATGTGAATAATCTCAAATACTGTATGAGGCTCAGCATGCAGTTTTTTGTTTAAACGTTTTTTTACATTTTTAAATTTTTTTTGGGACCTTTATTATTAATTCCATAATCATTTCCTTAAATCCGTTTCTCAATTAATTTCTAAAGCTGCTCTTTCAGGTCAGCTTTAATATTTTGTTTGTGGTTTGTGATTTGATAACCGAAAATGACTTTTTTCCTGTAAAGCTACATTCACACAGGAAGTGTAGAGCGACATGCAAATCGCTTTGCCTTCGAACTGCAAGCGAAAGCTCCTATTTTAAACTTTGAATGTCTTCGGATGCCTTCGCCCAGAGTCGGCTGAGATGGGCGCCAGCCTCCCTGCAACCCAAATTAGGAATAAGCGGCTCAGAAAACGAATGACTGATGAATGCATGTCTTTGGAAGTAAATAAGAAATGGTTTTGGAGAAAAATGTTTGTTGGCGTCTGTCAATCAATGATACCTTTAAGCTCTGATTGGTTATCGGTCAAATCGTCCGCATAAAAGTTCAGCTCAGTTAAACTCTGTGCCCGACCACTTTATGTCGCTTGAGAAAATTTTGCCTCTCGTCACTCATTTCGCTGGCGATCATTAACTTTGTGTGGTCGCTTATCGTTTCCTGTGTGAAACCTTGAGCTGTATTCACAAGTTTACATACAAAAGGTAATGAGAACAACTGACAACATTACCCACACTTTTTATCACAAACGTCAGCTGTCATTGTTTCACTTTGTAGTTTTCATACACACTGGTGGTGCTTTTTTGCCACATGGCATAGTGATGGAATAACTTATCTGTAGTGTGACTAGTTTGCAAGGTTATGTTGTGTTACAATGTGTGATTTATTATGTAGTTTTGTAACTTTTTTTGCAATGCTACTGTATATGCTTGCTGATTTTATGGAGACAAGTATGTAGCTTTATCATGCTATGAAACCGGTGCAGTGTGGACGCATTTTTCCTGGATGCATCATCTGTGTTAAAAAGAAAACATTAACTTGACATGACTAGACTAGACAAGGAATGAACAAAGTTGTATTTTTCTCATAAATCAAAAAGTACTTGGCACCTTTTTTTTGTGTGGTTTCTTTTTCTAACACATCTGTGCTGGTGTTAATATTGAGAAATGTACTATTTTTAAAACTAAAAAGCAACATTTTAATGGTTAGAAATGGCTTAAAGCAGGGGTGACGAACTCATTTTCACTGAGGGACACATCACTAAATTTTAATTTTAAATTTAAAGGTGAAAGCAAACCTTCCAAACTTTCCTGTTACAAAATGAAAATATGTATATTTTCATTATCAGGTGGTTTTTACTCACAATTTGAATCCGCTTCGAATTGTCCGCTTTTATAGTTTGCATTAGCCAGTTTGAAAAGAATGGTGTTTCACTCTCAGAGCGTGAAATCGCGAGAATAGGGCGGGAAACCATCTGTTCATATAAGGCAAGTTAATGGCAGTAATAACAGTATACAGATAATAAACTAGCAAATCAGATGTTAACTAGTGAACTTCTGAATAAAATAAAACTAGGCACAAATACAAATCATACATATTCATATGTAAATTAGTTCTGTGCTGTAGACTGAAACACGAGCTGATCACTACTAGAGCTACTTTTTCTCACTACAATATCACCAAACTCCCCTTTTATACAAAAAAATAAAATTTTCATGAAACAGTGTGATTTATTAGAAACAGACATAAACTTTGCATGCAAGCTTTTGGGTCAAATTTCCTTTTAAAACATCATTCACTGGTTAAAATCGACCTTAAAACTCATGTTATTCTACTGTAGTATGGACTGTTTATTACTTCTGTATATCAAATTTTAAAAAAGAATGTAAATCAAAGGTGGGCGGCCCACCTTTCCTGTCCCTGCCCTTGAGTGGGAGTTTGTGAAACATGTTTATTTTTAAATATATGCTAATCCAGACACAGGAGTTTTTGCCCACTTGTTAACATTTTTCGTGTTGGTGCAGTGGGTGGTGTTCTGCTCACACCTGGGGGTTTGAGTTACACAGTAAGGAGACATACCTTTAAAAGCGTATCAAGTTAAAAACCAGTTTTTTGACTGAATAATAGCCTTCTTATAAGAAAGCTAGGGAAAATTCCAGCTGTGGGCTTTGTAAATATTACTGGGTAACACATACACTCAGGCTGTCATGTAAAACCTGATCTGTAGTCTTTCCTTCTGTCTAGTGGTGCATGTCACTTTGGAAAATACCCCGCAGTCTGTCAGTTCAATCTGCCCATGTGGTTTCGTAGCAACGCGTTGTGTCAGGTTGGCAGCACACGTGGCTACTTTCGTTGTTTGAGTGTGGGAAACACTTACCATAGAGTAACTTTCATCGCTGTTTGTTCAGGCGCCACCCATTATTCAGACACACATTGTGTGTGCCCATGGGTTTTTAAAAAATTTTTTTTTCATTTATTTATGTGCTGCTCCAGTTTTTAGGGTGAAAAAGAGACTGTAATATAGTGTTACCTTGATTTTAAAGGATGACATTTGAAGATCTTGAAAAATGAAAGAGAAAGAGAGAGAGAAAGAGAGTTAAAACAAGGCATGACCTAAAATCGTCCTTACATTCCTGTCTCTTTTAGACCTAGAGAGTTAGCATTGAGCAGTCATGAATGCTTCTTGGGAAAGCACCTTTCTATTTGCTGTGCAGTTGTGTGAAAAGCCTGTGGTTTATATTCTGAGGAAATTTCTTCTTTTTTTAAAGAGGTTATTCAATATGTTATAATTTTACATGTAACAGAGGAATGTTATCTGATGAAGTGTATGTCTTTCCTTTCGTTGTAATGTTTAAAAAAGGGCAGGCGATTCTGGTAATTGTCACCCGTGGGTTATAGACCACAAACAGCTATGCACTCATCGAAGCCCCAGTTTCATTTCTGTCTGTCCTTTAACCTTTTTGTGGCCAGCAATTCATTTTCCAGTCAAATAAATTTAAATAACCCTTAATTTGACTTATTTCATGAATATTTTTTAGTGTACAGTAATCTATATATTAATACAAGAAGAAAGAAGAACTTTATTGACGAGATCCAATGAAACTCCGTTTAGCAGCAGTCTATCTTTGTAGCAGCTTAGAAGTATCAGGTATAGCAGATGAATAAATTAATGTTCTATAAAAAATAATAAATAATATATAAAAATACATGTGCATTAATATCTATTGAAAAATAGCGGCATGGTAAAATGTATGCATAGTAAAACTATGCTGCAGCAATAAAGTGTCACAGTGAATAATTCAATATATACCAGTTAGTCGAGGTGCATTGTTGTCATGGTTCCTGCAGCAGTCTTTTCATAGCCGTGGGGACGAAGCAGCGCTTGAGTCTGTTTACCCCTTTAGTGATTGTGAATCCAGGTTATACTTGGCCAAATCCTTGCACAATACATCACGTTTATATTTGTTTTGTGATTTGTTTTATTAATACTCATATGTTATAATTTTAAAAATTGGCTGCCCCAACAGTCCCGGCATTTTCTTTTTACAGCGATCCGCTTTCCCCGATTTGCAGGGAGTACCGGATGAGCTGTAACACGCTGGTAAACTTTGCTTTGCACTGTGCGTTCTAACCTTAATGTAGATGTTCATATGTCATACATGCTGTAACAGGCCGAGCACATCTGAATGCGGCCACAGAACTTTAATGTGTGCCACACCTTCCCGTTTCATTGTGTGTGCCAAAATAAACTACAACTGTACATAAATTCACTTTGCATACTTAATAAGCCTTAATTAACATATCATGTTTCCATATCTGACCTGTAAGCGTTCCTTTAACTAAGCGTGTCCCTTCGTAATGCTGGTCACCACTGTTTTGAAGTGACTATAAATGAACAGCTGGCGTTAGCGTTGAGCGATAATAAATAGATCTAGCCATGTCCAGTGTCATCTATCCGTTTGGATCATCTTCAGTCATGTTATATTAGCTCTTTGAAATAGCGTGATAATGATATAACTGTTACTTTATACATTTTTTCTATGAATAC
The DNA here is from genome assembly GCA_028564935.1 of Neosilurus hyrtlii. Taxonomy (NCBI): domain Eukaryota; kingdom Metazoa; phylum Chordata; class Actinopteri; order Siluriformes; family Plotosidae; genus Neosilurus; species Neosilurus hyrtlii. The sequence continues at coordinate 6,446,866 of JAOUQZ010000027.1, forward strand.
CACAATTTCACATGGAGTGATAATAGGTGTACATTTTCAGATTCCGTGCCCATAAAAACCTCACGTTTGATATAAAGATGTGCTATAATATTACCACATGTATTAGACATTGAAAAAGGGCTAACCCTTTTGGACCATGGGTTTCCACTAGTAGTTTTTTAATACTTCTACCAAGGAGGTTACATTTTACCCTCAGTTTGTGTGATTGCTAGCAGGATTATAAAAAAAAATTCTGTGTGGATTTGTGGAAATTTTTGGGGGGTCTGGATTCGATTTTGGAGATGATCCGAATCATATCCAGGAATTTTTTAAATGATTCTTTGATTCTTTGATGATTTTTGACATTTTCGTTCATATGGTGGATTGCAGGGCTTGGCAGGGGTTTGTGCTCTCCGACTACTCTTGTTTATTATTGCTGTAGAGCTTTTTATCATCAAACATTTCTTTTACATGATTTATAGGATGCTTGTTGTAATGTTATAAATTATTGAGATTTAAATTAAACCCGTTCACTTCAAGTGACCTTTCAAGCAGAATAATTTACTCGAAGAATGCGATAATATATATAACAGTGCTAATGATGGGTTGTGATTTCTATCTCTGTAACTAACTAAAAAATCTCAGACTCATTGGATATGCTTGACAGACCGTACTGCTGAGAACTGCTGCTATAAACAACAGCGTAGTCATATTTGATTCAAAACCTCAGTGGGAGATGACTCAAGCAGCTAAAGGAGTATATAAGACAAGTACAGTTCCATATATATGAAGTGTAAGAGTAGCAAGAATAAAATAGAAAACAAGAAGCAGAAGGAACTTTCCAGGTTGATTTACATGAAAAAAGTCCTCCAGTGTGAAACTAATGTTGACGGTTCAGCTGATCCTATTCCAAGTCCGTTCAACCTCAGATTCTAGAAATGCTCTCTTCTTGGGCAGAGTGTATAATAATCAGATTATATATGACTTCTGCTCTGTGAGCTAAGATGTGAGCAGGGGGTTTTTTGCCAAAAAAAAAATGCAGCTGGATTTTTGCCCCTGGCTGCTCCACTCTCCAAGATCTGCTTCAGTGAGGAATACTTAGCTCATCCTCTGCCTAGGAAGAAAGACATTTTTTTATATTGGTTTGGGCTTTAAGAGATTACATAGCCTCCTTCTGTGGAACGCACGACTGTGCTTCAGGTGACTCAAGCCTGTCTTGGATGGACGCAGTTCCTCGTTACGTAATTACTTATCATGCAGTTCCGATAATTACTGTCACTATAAAAGGGTGGTTAAATTCCTATCACTGGGCATTCCTAATCAATCGGCAGGGTGGCATAGCGGTTTGTACGTCCACTGCAGAGCAAGAATGCCCGTGGTTCGAGTCCTGGGCTCGGCGAGGGCGTTTCTGTATGGAGTTTGCATGTTTTTCCTTTCTTGTGTAATTTTCCTCTGGGTGCTTCGGTTTCCTCCAACAGTCCCAAGACATGCACATTAGGCTAACTGGCTGTTCTAGATTGCCCCTAGGTCTGAGAGCCGGTGTGAATGATTGTGTCTTTATTGGCCCTACGATGGATTGGCAAGCTATTCAGGGTGTACCCTATCTTCGCCCAGAGATGGCTGAGGTGGGCTCCAGCCTCCCCAGGACCCTAATAGGATGAGTGAGTGAATAAAATTATAACCTCTGCCAAGGAGGTTATGTTTTCACCAGAGTTGGTTGGCTTGTTTGGTTGTTTGTTTGTCTGTCTGTTAGCAACGTTACTCAAAAACTTATAAAGAGATTTTAATGAAGTTTTCAGGATGAAACAGAAATGACACAAGGAGCACTTGATTAAATTTTGATAAAAATCCAGATTATTGTCTGGATGCAGGGAAGATTTTTTTAGCACGGATGACGTAGATATCCGAGTTACTGTGTCCGGACGGTACCAAAGCGTAACTTCCAGGCTTGCGTTCCATGATGTAATCTCATTCCTTTACCTTTCTGTACAATTTTTAGGCCAATTATCACAAAATAATCCAGTTATTAATACTTCCTCATCTGAACGCAAGGCCTCTTATTTAAGGCAGTCCATGTACACAATGCGATCATATAAATGGCTGCGTGTGTGCAGTGTTGGGCTCAAATTAATAAATGTTGCCTTTATAAAAATGCTGCATTTCTTACAATACCATATGGGGTACTGAATGGCCTTGGCGAAGGTCTGCGCTCTCTGAGTGCTTTTCTAGTTAGATTATGTGTTTAATTACAGCTTAAATACATCTTTAAAACAATATAATTTATGATTAGGTGATTTCTGGAATTTTCCATTAGATATGCATACATAGTGACTTGCACTCGAGCTCTATCTTAATTATCAGTAACAGTTTGGTTACTTCCTTTTGAATTGACCATTATAACATACAAAATAGGTCATTACCGTATCTGCACTGGAATCCATACCAGACTCCATTTCCCAGAAAACACCACACCATGGCCACCAACGACTATCCATCCATCATCTGTAGTGCTTTTTCATCAAGATCGCAGGTGAGCTGGAGCCAATCCCAGATGACTTCAGGCGAGAGGCAGGGCACCCTCTGGGCAGGTTACCAATTAATTGCAGGTTTAACACAGAGAACAACCATTCACACTCAGATTCACATTCATGAGGCAATTTAGAGAAGCCATTTGACCTAATCTTTCTGTCTTTGTATGATGGAAATAGTCATGGAACAATTGGAAAAGGAATTGATAAAGACTAAGAAAAGATATCTGCAGTGCAAAGAGAATCCGACTGCACTTACACTAGGGTGTGTAATTAACCAATGGCACTTGTTATTTACTTGGGTCTTTAAATGTCGATGTCTCAAGGAATTGTGTGACAACATTATCTCCTTTTCTTTCATAAAGGATGGCCCAGTGGACCCTGTGCTTAATGAGATTAGAACGGAAGCATGGAAACATCTTTTATTGGTATCTAGGGAATGCAAACTGCTCTTAACTTGAATATCACTTAGATACTTAAAGGGAAATTAAACCCAAACTGCATAAAAGCTTGCATGCAGAGTTTATGTCCATACCCATCAAAATGTGCTATGCTTAATAAAACTTTGTATGTGGAAAAAAGAAAAATCCTCACACAGGGGACACCATTTTACTCTGAAGAGTGGGATATGTGTGACGTTGAAGAAATGGTTAGCGCGGAAGTGTTGTGCATAAAATGCACTGAGCGTTGATGTATATGCGCTTATGTACTGTATATAAACCATGCGTTTATGTATATCAGCAGACGGCTGTCTGATGTATGTAAATGTAATGTAGTATTATGTGCAGACGTTCCTAGTTTTATTTTATTCAGAAGTTCATTAGTTTATATCTGATTTGTTAGTTAATACCTGGATACTGTTATTTGTACCGTTATCTTGCTTAATTGGAACTGCTTCGTTCGTGTGTTATTCTCACGATTTGGTGCACTTGTGAGAGTGAAATGAAACACAAATGGCGGTCTTTACAAACAGGCTACTGTAAACTATCAAATGCAGTTTAGCAGACCGCAACTTCGAAAGTGTAAGTAAATGGAAATGTACATATTTCAGTGTAACAGGAGCGTTTGGAAGGCTTTCATTATCTGCAAGGATCGTTTCACTTAGTAACATTCCTAGGCAAAAAAGTCTGTTACACATTAACGTTTAGGAACATTCTGATCACTCACCTGTACACAATTACTGCCACACTGTAGAAAAGGCTCCGTTTTCACATTTACTGTGAGGTAACGATTACACGCTTTCACCTGACTTACTAAGCGTTAATAGCAAAGTTCGTGAGCGGAGCCCCTTAGGCACGGATAACGACTTAGACAGTTGACTCTTATAACACCAGTCTGAAACATCTATTAATATATTGTGAGCGCTGCCCTCAGTGGCTAAATTGATATATTATTTTTGTGTTTATGACTCAGGTAAATGAGCTTGTTTTGCTACCTGTTTTTTGATATCCTGGATTGCGTCCTGATATTGGTGTGTGCAGATCAACTGAACCGTTTCCTTACCTTGAGCTTGAGTTGGATTCTTGTTTTGAATTTGTTGTCGGAATTTTTACACACTGTCCAGTGGTTGTGCTCACTCCAGAACTGCTCCTTGACACCAGTGGTTAAAGCACGTGAGAAAGTTAGGGCATCCTAGCAATGCTGATTCATTTGGGTTACAACATCTTTTTAAGTCAAGTCCCTGTGAAAATGCTGTTTTGCCTCCGACTGTGGTCTTTTAAAACATTCCAAAAACAATGCTTTGAAATGCTGCTATTACTACCTAACACATTTCCCCAAAACACAAACTGCACTGGCAGATGGACCGTGGTTATATCCTCAAAGGGAGGCATTCTTACGTCCAAGTACTGTACGTGAAATTATCAGTTAACTCTAGAACTGTCTATGTTTGAGCATTTGTGTAGATATATGTATATATTACATTTATTATGTGTGTGTGTGTGTGTGTGTGTGTGTGTGTGTGTGTATATATATATATATATATATATATATATATATATATGTGT